>CAJVRC010000836.1:582135-672390 GCA_911456345.1 Penicillium egyptiacum
TTGTTTGTTAAACATCTTCTTCCCTCTGCGCGCGGCAATTATCAATGCGCCTCAGCCCCCGGTTCCAGTTCCATATTCGAAAAAAGCTCCGGTATCCTGATCGTCCACGGCCCCGGAGCCCCGGGGGCCCGGGGTAGATGGATGCTAACCACCACCTGGGCACCGGGCAATACCACCCTTACAGCGCTATACTCTCTATCCAGGCCGTTCATTTTACGCCCAGAAGCAAAGCGCCAAGCGGCACTCAAGGCTGAGTGCGGGTGATGTGGGTATGATAGCCAGTTTAACTTCCCTAGCAATAGCAGGAATGGCGGGGAATATGACGACAGTCACAGCATCCCAAGCATCGACTCTCGTTGGGGAAGTATTCCCCGCGTAGAGTGATGTCTTGACTTGGTGCCAATGCCGCAGGGGTGATCCAATCATCTTCGAATGTCTCATTTTGCCACCAGCCTTCCCAAATACGCCCAATTCCCCGCAATTCGTATCCCTGTGGAACCAATGGGGAGCATAATCCATGTCCACCCCCGTGGGGAAATAGGCTTTGGCAGTCGTGCCGATCCCCGTGGGATGCTCGATGGTAAGATGAATTGATGCATTGTCGATTGGCACATGGCTATAAATCACCCTAACGGCCTGTGAACAATCCTCCTGTTGACTCCCACATCTTCCATCCCCATAATTACCTCCACTATCATTTGAGATTCTCACAGAGATTAACAACGAACATGAGCCTTGACAAAGAAGAAAAGCAATTGGAGGATATATCCAAGGATAACGTCGAGCAGATAGAGCATGCTGAACATTTCGATGTCAAAGACCAGTCCGACCTCAGCGGCATTGAGGCGACAGCTGCCTCCAAGACAGCTTGGCTGATCTGCATTGTCGTTTCCATCGGTGGTCTCTTATTTGGTACGTATTGTTACCTATGCAACTATGAGAGATGAGTGGCTAATGGGGTGTTGTCCAGGCTACGACACGGGCTATATCTCCTCAGTTCTAGTCACAATTGGATCGTCTCTCGGTCATATCCTTAGCTCGAGTGAACAGGAAATGGTGACATCCCTCACAAGTGGTGGTGCTCTAGTCGGTGCAGTAGGAGCTGGTCTTACTGCTGATCGATTTGGTCGTCGTTGGCCAATTTGGGGCGCCTGTCTGGTATTCGTGGTTGGAACTATCCTCCAGACATGTGCCTTTTCTGTCGCCCAGTTTGCGACCGGAAGATTTGTTGTGGGCCTTGGTGTAGGAAGCGCATCTATGATTGTTCCTCTCTATAGTAAGTCTTTTTTCCTCTTGAGTGGCTATTTCGATGGGCTCACCAATCCGCAGTTGGTGAGCTGGCGCCTGCGCAATACCGTGGCCGCATGGTTGCGTTCAACAACATGAGTGTCACGTTCGGTCAATTGCTTGCAAGTGCTCTCGGTGCGGGTTTTGCTGAGGTAAAAGGCGAGGGGTGGCGAGCGACCGTCGGCCTTGGAGCTGCCCCAGCTCTTGCACTCGCCGGGTTACTATTTGTCTGTCCAGAATCACCACGACAGCTGGTTACTCATGGCAAACACGAAGCAGCGCAGGCTGTCCTTCTGCGAATCTACCCGACATCGACAGTTGAGCAACGTCAAGCTAAAATAAGATCAATCGAGCTATCCCTTCAGGAAGTCACTCAAGCTATGGACAAAGAATCCCTTTGGGTCACTTTCAAACGTATTTTCACCACACCCGCCACCGGCCGTGCGGTTCTAACCGCCTGCATGATAATGGCAATTAGCCAACTTGGAGGGTTCAACACTCTAATGTACTATGCCGCAACGCTATTTTCCATTGTCGGATTTAGCAATGCCACAGCCGTCGGCATCACAGTCTCCGGTACGAATTTCGTCTTCTCAATTGTCAATCTCCTACTTGTGGATAAGTTCGGCCGTCGTATTATTCTGACGATCACCGTCCTTGGAATGTCTCTCTGCATGATCGTCGCTGTCATCGCGTTCCGATATATCCCAATAGATACCGAGACTCTGGTTGTGCAGAGTAACAATATCGGCTGGCCAGGCATCCTGGTCCTCGTCGCAATTATTTGCTACGTCGCCTGCTATTCATCTGGCGTCGCCACTATTGCATGGATCGGCACCGAGCTAATTCCTCTCGAAGTCCGCGCAATGGGAACTATGCTAGTAAGTCCACCCCCATTCCACATGTTCTTAACACACGTGCTAACGAGCCGGACTAGAACACCGTCACATGCTGGAGCACGAATATCATCATTTCATCGACTTTCCTTTCCATGATGAAGAGTTGGACACCAAGTGGTGCTTTTGGGTTCTATGCCGGAATCTGCTTCTTCGGTTGGGTTTTCGTAGTCTTTTTCTATCCTGAGTGCAAAGGGATGCCGTTGGAAGCTGTCCGAGAAGTTTTCAGCAACGGATTCGGGGTCAGGTATTCAAAGAAGTGGCAGAAAAACCACAAAGACGATGTCAAGGTTCAAACAATTGTCTTGGGACATTAGATCCGAGACCGTGAAATTATCTACCCCTAACTGGAATTGCTCAATGACAGCCTCTGCCAAATGAATTTAAATTGTCTCAGATCACGAAAGAGGTCTTGGGGAAATCTAAGTTAGAGACACTTCTCATGTGCATTCAGTCTGTTAAGGAGGTAGTCCACACAGCCAAGACCAAAGCGATAGGTTCATGTGATCAAGCGCCGCGAGACCTAACAACTAGGTGCGAGCTACAATCCGAGCCAGTAATGTGAAATCTACTTTCCCGATTCTCTCCGATGACCGAGCTCTCAGCATGGAAGTATAGTCCGCAGGTCAAGTGCGATCGCTCGGAGCCGCCTTAGGGCGAGCCATCGCAGCCACTTCCGAACCGGGCGGATTGAAATCCACGAAGCCATGTTTCAGGTATAGCGATGCGCCCTCCTTGCTGGCATCCACATAGGCCGCAACGCCGTCCTTATCCGCCAGGTCGCAGCCCCACTGCACAAGCATAGAGCCAGCTCCGCGCCGTTGGTAATCAGGGTGAGTGCCAAGTGTATCCAGGTCTTTTTTTTGTTTTGGACATCAGTAACAATCTCTTCCTTGTTAATTTTAACGGGGTATTATTCATACAGTAATGTTTCTCATCACCCATGACGCGTTTCCTCGCCTGCTCCAGTTCTGCAATGAAATCCTCACATTCCTGGTAAGGCGAGTCTGCATGCCACTGCGGAAAGCGACGACCTCGCTCATCTGGCATGGCCAGGTCCCATTTTCCAAAGGCAACTAGCCTCGGTCGGCCTTGTTCATCTTTCGACTCGGTGTCAACCACTCGCAAGTATCTGTGGTGGGACTTTTGAATGTCCCCCAGGTGCCAATCCCGGTGCCATTGGTGCATACCAGGGGTGCTGGGGAAAAGTTTTCTGATCACCGGCTGTGTGAAGGAAGCGAACCATACCTCTGTGATGGCCGGGACATCTTCCGGTGTCGCTGGTTCTAGCATGAGAGAATTGGTTGCTGATTCCATGTCGCAATTGGTTCGGATACGCGTTCAAGTGTCTAGCCAAAGGGTATTGACCAGGTGGTTCGCACCAGGGCAGGCCTGTTTAATACAGTTTGGTGAACAACGGGTGGGGGATATGTCCTGGTGAAATATAGCCCGGGAATGAAAATAAAACCCGCTTAATGGTCGCTGGGGACATGGGGATGGATTTCAAGGGGCGGGTTGAGGAGCGGGGGCACACAGAACGAAGGAGGGAAGAGCTGCGAACTGATAGGAGACTTGCAATGGCTGCCTGGATTTACGAGCCCTTCGACCTTCCAAGACATGGATCATTGAAAAATGCCGCATATAACGGCCTAGCCACTTGCAAGGATGAGGAGTTTCGCTTTGGCCCCCGACAGCCCCATGTCCCGTCATACGATGCGCTCAACCACGATCTCCAATGAAACTAGGCCCCCAAGGCTGGTTTGAAAAGTGGAACTCCTTGGAAAAAACTCTATCTATATCGGGAGAAATCGTTCCACGGGATGTGAAAAGCTTCTTTGATCTTATTTTTCAAGTCAATTCGAGCACGTAGTATGTCCATATCGCGCCCAGCATAAATTTATAGCCTTTAGCTAAGTTTCTCGGCCATTTGTCACCATTGCTAACCTAGTGGTGTGTCTGCGACTCCATTATGTGCGTCTGGCTCGACTGACTGTCGACCTCCCAATCGTGCGTGACCAAAATTTGATCTCGTCGCATCGGCAAAGGGAAGCTTTCGTGGTTCTCGAACCTGTTCTCGCGCTCCCGCGACTTGGATCGCCCCTGTGATTGCGAGCGCATCTTGTAGCTCCAAGAAGTCGGGTCTTCCACGCCATCGAGCTTGAGTCCGTTCGATCGCATCCAGGACAGGAAGGGGTTCAGTTGTCCCCAACAGGCTGTCACAATACTGAGGCACTGAATAATCACTTCGAAAATGGTGATTTCACACATCTGAAATGTTGCGTCGTTCGTTCTCGTGCCTTTCTTAATAAAGGCGATCTCGCCAATTGTTGCGATCGTCACACTATCGAGGAAAAGAGGATGAGTCTTGCGATTGGAACTTTTGGGGAGGGAGCACGCCGTAGAGCCAGTTCACTCACAAGAGCCGAGGCAAGAAGATACCTGCAAAGACCAGGCGGCGCCCTAGCGTCGTTTGGACGCTAGAAACCAGGACCATCGCCTGAGCCACAATCAGGAGGTCGGTCACGATGTTGGAGATAGCGATGAAGTAGCGCCAAGTTAACTGAATAGGCCGCGTCGAATCGTATTAGTATTGTCCAGATTCGGGCGTAGGAAGTGATAGGGACAAAAGAAGACACATACCAGGTTAAAGCATTTGCCGTTCTGGAAGTCCCAGGTATGGGGCAGAGAACATTGGAATGCAGTCCCAAAGATCGTAACAACTGCCCAGGCATATACAATGGCTTCGACGCCTCGGGCGAGCCATTTATCTTTGGTGGATGGTGTAAGACTCCGGATAAACACGACCAGAGATAGCTTCGAGAACGTGAGGCTTAGGAGGTACAGAAGAGACCCTGCAAAAAGGTTCTGATAATGAGCACATTAACCTTGATTCCAAAAATAAAATAAATGAGCAATCAGCAAGACGGAAGATGCGTACTTTCATCACCTGGTCCATATCGGGGCTGGAGACATCTGTAGAATGCTTTCCATAGCCAGACCCAACTGCCAGCGAAACGACAATACTCTGACCGATGCCGAAGGCTAGAGACGCAATGATCAGGAGATCATCCGCAGTGAGCTTTTTGAATAGTCGAATTTTAGTTCCCAATCGAGCAGAGACACTAAAAATGATTGTGACCAGAAGGACCCAATTTGTGACATTGACCGCCGGGTCTTTGGTGTCACCTTTAAATCGTGTCCCCATTAAGCCAAATTAGGTGAAAGAGATCGGTCTGGAAAGAAAAAAAAAATGGAAGGGAAAAAAGGGATTAGAGAGTATAATCATGCTGAGAGCACATGCCTTATGCTTTTTATTATATCGCTGTACCCTCTGGTAGTGCGCTCGTTCGACTTCCAGTGCCCAGAAAAGAGCGACCAGGATGCAAATCCCCTCTCAGCACCTATCACTATATTCCGTAAATGAAAGTCTCTGAATGGGTGCTATGGCTCCTCCTGGGTTTCCAATCTCATGCTTGTTCCCTTCCCATATCACCTCGATCTCGATATGTGTTCTATACGATTGCCTGCTTTGCCATTTAGTCGGTGATTTTTCTTTTCTTTTCACTGTAGTCATTGTGAAAGCACATGGCAATATGGATAACTCTTATCACGTCCACCCCTTTACTCGAAGGATTCACCCGGAGTTCTTACCCCCCGGCCCCCCGGCCCCCTCGCATTAGTTTAACCCTCAATTGATTATCGCCCTTATGAGTAGCTACCACGGATATAGGCCCCACATACAAAAACTGTGGCGTAGTCCAATTGGGTATGGTGCGGTTCCTGCGGGAGCCTTCCCGCGTGTGATCGACATCGCCGCATAACACATGCTGGGCCCTAAACCTCCTTGGGGCGTCAGGTCGAGGACAGGCGCCCGAGATTAAATTGCAATCCTACTCCGTACACATGTATGCATTAGCGCATCCACTCGCGCACTTGCAATTCTAGTCGATGTAACATACATTCAGCCAAATTGTATACCCTTGCACCCGCATTCCGATATTTGGCCGTTAGACTTTTTCCCACTATTTTTGTACTTTTCACCCAGCATCCTTCATATTTACCTTGGGGTTCACTTCCCACTTGTCTCCATTCTATTCCCTCAAAAAGAAAAGCAATGGTGGCCTATGAATTTAAGAGCAATACTTCCGTCACCAGCAGGGGCGGGGGACAGGTGGATCGTGATAATGCGCATCTCCAGCGGATGGGAAAGAAGCCAGTCCTTAAGGTATGTGATGCATTCTTCAAGGTCAGAAAACTCACCTGGCCGGACTGTTGACACTTCCATCTAATCAGCGAAACTTCGGCATTCTATCGATCCTCGGCTTCAGCTGTACTATTCTAGGTACTTGGGAAGGCCTGCTTGGGTGAGTCGGTCAAATTCCAAATTTTCACAGAATTCATCGCTAATATGTCGCCTAGTACCTTCACTGGCCCTCTCACAAAGTGTGTTCCCACATCAAAAACCAGCTACCTTGCAACATTCTCTAACAGATACCAGTGGCGGCTCCGGCGGTGCGATATATGCCTACATTTTCGGGTGGGTTGGCTGTTTTGCCAACTTCATGGTCTTGTCGGAATTGGCCTCCATGTATGATGCTCATACTGAATTTATCTAAGGCTAGAGTCAGAGCTAACTGTCAAATAGGGCGCCTACTGCAGGAGGCCAATACCATTGGGCTGCCATGCTTGCCCCGGGCAAACTTCAAAAGTTCCTTAGTTACGTTACAGGTAGATTTCCGTCTCATGCGCAGACTGAAACTATTCACTATCGCTGACACTTGAACCTATAGGATGGTTTGCTGTTCTCGGCTGGCAGAGTGCCTTCGCCGCCTGTGCCTTTTTAACGGGAAAGATGATCCAGGGTGCCGCGATCCTAGGAAACAACCTCTACAATGCACTGCCTTGGGAAGGAACATTGATTGTCTGGGGCTCCCTTAGTCTCGCATTGGTTGTGAACCTGCTCGGCGGCAACTTGCTGCCCCGCATTGAGGTGATCATTTTGGTTGTGCATATTCTTGGATTCTTCGGCATTATAATTCCCCTCGTGTATATGGCGGATCATAACACAAAAGAGCAGGTTTTTCTGTCTTTCCAAAATGGAGGAGGTTTTGCCACGCAAGGACTATCTTGGTTCGTTGGTATGACCAGCTGCGCCTTTGCCTTCGCTGGAGGTGACGCCGCCGTGCATGTAAGTTTCCCTGGAGCTACGCTTTCCTCTAAATGCTTCTAGCTAACAAATCATCAAATAGATGTCCGAGGAGGTCGCAAATGCTTCGACCGTCATTCCCAATGCCCTTATGATTAGTGTCGGAATCAACGGCTGCCTCGGCTTTGGTATGATAATTGTCATGATGTTCTGCACCGACTCCGACCTGGGTGGTAAGCTGGGGAAAATCACTGGGTATAACTTTATGGGTATCTTCATGGAAGGAACAAACTCAGTGCCAGGATCTTTGACCATGATTTCCATCGTGATAATTATTTATGTCTGTTCCCTGATGGGTCTACTGGCTGCAGCGTCTCGGCAGCTTTGGTCTTTCTCTCGGGATAGGGGAGTTCCCGGGTGGCGGTTGTGGAGTCAAGTAAGGACTTCTCCATCAACTAGAAGTCTCGCATGGTCTAACATTTGCTATTCAAGATATCTTCCAGGAAACAGTTGCCTACTTTCGCCATCCTCCTTACAGTAACCGTCGCTACGTTACTTTCCCTAATTAACATTGGCTCCAATACCGCTATGGAGGACATTGTGTCTATGGCAGTGTCGGGTATCTACCTCTCCTACCTCATGGTTTCAGTTTTGCTCTTTTACCGCCGCGTCCGTGGCGACATTTCCCGATATAATGACAACGAGGATGATATTGTCAATGTCCCAGGTGCAAAGCTTGTCTGGGGGCCCTTCCATTGCCCCGGCATTATTGGTACCGTGATCAACGGCTATGCGATCATCTACATCGGCATCGTCATCTTTTTCAGCTTCTGGCCAAGTACAATGGACCCAACAGTGGAGACGATGAACTGGAGCGTTCTGGCAATCGGAGGTAGCAGCTTCCTTGCCATCATATACTACGTTGTGCGCGCCCGGCACATCTACAAGGGTCCTATTATGGAGGTATCCATGTAGAGCTGCCACATGGGACTTTCGAGCAAAAGGTTAATAGTGTGTCAGTAGCTTTTTAGAAAAGGTAAAGGGATCCTTTGTATAGAAACTTATAGCTACCTGGACACCCGTGGACCGCTCTTTAAAACCAGCTTGTCGTGTAATTGTTGTTGGGTGCCTAGTCTGTGAGGCCACCAATGGGTGACAGGACTAGATCGCTAGCTTCTCTCTCTCTTCTTCTCTCTCCCCGTGGGCTTCCCTCGGAATGTGACACGGTATTTTTCCATGATCTTCCCTGCATAGCCTTCCCAAAGATTGTTCATTTCTAGAGGCGTGAATACCTATGTTTACGACGTCTCACCAAAAACCCAACAATTCCCACACAAGCCACGTACCCCAAAGCTGTTGCCGATACCAAGATGATGAAGCCACTGGATGGTTCTTTGGGCCCTTTGAGGTGGACCTTTGAATCCCAAGTCGACGGCTCCTTGTTCCCTACGCACGGCCGCACCGGATTGGGAATACAGTTCCCCTCCCCATCAGCAATAAGAAAGAAATCTTGAACCGTGCCTGACCCATCAAGGAACATACTTCTTTGTCTTTCGCTGCAAAGTCCCAAGTTCAGAGTATAGCACGGATTACTTTCGGCAACTGGTGGTGGCTCATCTTCCCACTCCCACGACGGGTATTCATGGAATGTGGCATACCTTGCATCAGCGAGGATGCTCCCAGTGGCGATATCAACACCCGCGATCGCACGATTATAAATCGTTTGTGCTATTTGTGGCTGCTGCATGCCGACACTGTGGCTGGCACTATAGACACGAATGAAGGATAAACCTCCTCCCTGTTGCACCTGCGCCGCTTTTGGATACAATGGAATGACAAGGTCTTGAATACCTGCCTTTTGAAACGTCTGTGCCTTAGACCAGCCTATCGCCTGTGAAAGAGCTTTGCCGCCGAGCCCTATTTTCGTCGGTTAGAAATAGGCCTTGCTAATATTGTCTTGCACTTCGGCATTAAAATCCCACTCACAATTGCAAGCAAAATCACGATCGCCGTATATTAGCGTCACACTGATCCCACTGTCAAGGATACTTCCTATCGCTTCCAGACTTCCGCCTTTTACATTGTCACCGCTCATCGAGAAGGCTTGAGCGACCACTGGTGAGTTGGCGCTGAAATTGAGCGGAACGCCCAAAGCTTCCTGGATATGACGTTGATTCAGATAGCCAAAATAGCTATCCATCAGCGGGTCGTGAAGAACATTATCCGGGTACCCAATGTCGAACACGCTTCTACCGCTGGTGGAGAGCATGCCCGCTATATGCTTTCCACAGTAGGAGTTGGCCTCATGACATATCGCGTTCGCAGTTGCATTCTGTCCGAAGTCGTCTGCTTGGGAAGGTGCCGCAGCTCTGCATGTAGCAATCTTGTCCAGACAACCACCTGGTTGCGTAAAGTGCTGCTGCACAGAGTCATAATCGGCTTGGGTAATAAGAGAAATGTTGTATGTGTTTGCATGTGCCATCTCTGCGTAGTATGGCAATTGGACGGGGGCATCGAGGCAGGCGTTGGTCAATCCCACCGATCCTATGTGCATCTTCTTATACAGATCCGAGCTCAGATCCCCAGATTCGAGCCGTGCGTTCTGCTCTAGTGTGTATTTCACTAGATTTGGTGCATAATGACCCCCGTATGAGGCCGACCAGATGTTGATCGTCGGGTTGGAAGATCGACGCCGATCAAACATCGCTAGCCAGATCTGCAGGTAGAGCCATGTGCTCTGTACCACACTCTGAGTGCTATTGGCAGTTTGTTTTGGGTCATTGCTGCTAAAGAAGCCTCGGCGGGAGCCTGGTGTTGCCGCGCTCTTCGCACTCTCTGAGTTCACATCCAGCGACACTTCTCCAAAGGCGCTTTGCACCCCCTCTTCGAGACGATCGTAACTAAACCCAACCTGGACAGACTGATCGATATACAGTATATCAGACTCTGAATTCCATGACCACTGGTTCAGGCGCGTAGTACTGCTGTCCGCGTTGACTTTGCACGGCCCGTGCTCCCTAAACAGTTGCATCAAGGTCGAGGCTCCTGGGCCACCTCCTAGATTAACTGTCAAAGGTGCATCTTCTTTTTTTTCGCGATTCTGAAAGTACCAGAAATGGATATTTATCGGGTAGGACTGATCTAGTCCGACTTCCTCTAACGTGGCTGGGGGCAAGCGGATGTAGCCCGAAAAGGATTCCACGCCAGCTGTCTCCTCACATATGGTGACCGTTTTATAGTCAATATGTACATGTTCTCGAGGGAATGGAAGCTGGCAGTGTACTAGGTTGATGTATAAAACCAAGCTCAAGATGAGATATACCATCTTGGACGAATATTGTGGTAGGAGGCGAGTTGAAGCAGAACTCACCATTGGGCATTGTGAATAATACAGCTTCCGTTCCGAAGTTATTGGGATGGCTGCCGAATTATTATAAAAATTACTAGGGTATACGCATGCTGTACTGAAATACAGATGTGAAGGTATTTCGTATTTACAGCCTGAGCGCCCTGCGCCAAAAGGGGAAATACGTAGTTGCATTGCAGCGGGAGTCTTTCCGCCTGCGTAGCTCACAAGATGTGTAGTGATAATTGATAATCCGTACGGAGTCTAGAGACTGAACCATAATCCCCTACACCTGCCCACCGCTCTTTGGGATCCTTTTCGGCTTTTTTCCTTTTCTCTCGACCATGGACAGTGAGGCTAGTATTTCGATCGGAGACGACCAGAGGCTTCTTGCGGACCACTCGGAAAAACCTCCACCCGTGCGTCCAAGAAGGGCGCCGTTCGACTGCATGCCATTGGCTAGTGTCTCTGCGCTTCTCTTGTTTTTCGCCTTATATTCAACAGCTCTAGCATTTTTCATCAAACGTGGATGCTCTTCTCCATGCACTCAAAGCCATCCAATAGTATATTGTGAGTCTACCAAACCCTCCTATTGTTCCTGGAAGCGTGTTACTAAAAGACTAAAGCGCCCGCCGATGGCATTGTCACCAAGGAGGAGAAAATCCTCGATGCTTCCGTCCTTCGTGGCAATGTCTATAAAGGTCCTCCTCGGCCGGAGCTTGACAAAGCATGGCAGGATCTCTTATTCCATGCCAATATTCGTGTCTCAGGCGAGGAGTTGGCCAAATCAGGCGTGGAATCTATTCCCCTTGAAGACGGCTCCGGCTACTACGGCATTCTCGACGTCTTTCATCAGTTACATTGTCTGGTAAGCATAAAATGGCGTAATAATTGATCGGACAGCACTAATGGAAACCAACAAAAAGAAATACGTCCGTCACTTTGTCTTCCAAGACTACTATAATGATACTATGCCATGGACTCCAACGCATGTCGACCACTGTATTGACAGCATCCGACAAAACCTGATTTGCAACGCAGATTTGTCTTTGATGACGTTCCATTGGGTCGATGATGACATGGCCCCAAAGCCTTCGTTTCGGAGGACTCACGAATGCGTGAATTGGGAGAAAATCCAGGAATGGGCTTCAAAGCGATCTTTCAATCCCGATGATCCGAATTTGCTTCTTCACCCTAAATTGGCTAAGAATTGAGGGTTAGTATAGGCCACATGATTTAATACCAATCTTAACATATTGCTCTTAAAATTTGGAAATTTCATATCGTACCCCTAGTCTTTGAATTTGAATTACAAAGTGCGTGTAGGTTCTTGCCTGGAAAATAGAATTGCTAGCGCAGATACCCAGAAATAGACCTTCACGGCTGATCTAAATACCCCAGACATGCCACTTCTCAAAGATGAAGATCATCATCTCCTGGTGCGTATGCAGATCGGTAAGTAGACGTCCAGTTATGAATCTGCCAGTAATCCTTGCACACATGCTCGTGCCCATCTTTAAATTCTTTTGGCCCAGTCATCGGGACGAAAGTCATGTCAAAGTTGCACATGAGGGTTTGCCGTACTTGATCCAAGCAATGCACAACATGAGGCCACGGTGACATTTCCTTGCCATGAACGTGGTAATGGAAGAATGCAGATCGTAGGATTGTCTATCAAGTATTATTTATGAATCATTCTTAGCCAGCCCAGGTGGATACACCTACCAAACAATGCAGATTATGATATCCCGCGAGAACATACATCACTTTGTCATCAGCGTCTGGGTCTGAAATCGAGTCTGGAAGCTTGTTGGCGCTTGCTTCTGTGTTAGAAATAGACACTTGTCCATTACCCGCTGTTGTAGGATACATTAATAACCTCTGCTGTGATATAGCATGATGCGACTTACACGGGAAGAGGCCCTTCCATAACTCATCCGCCTGAGGTTTTCCCTCGCCCTCGCCATTGAAAGCTGTGTCTTGATAAAAGGCGGTATGGGTCATGTCAATGGTCGGGACTAAGTATGCATAAGCGTGTTTTGAAGTAGTAAGTCAAGAGAAGAATAACATACAGTTAGAGAGATGATGGGTAGAACTAGAGGGCTGTGAGAGCGCGACCCAGATCCATCCTATGTTGCTCAGAACAAGCAACACGATCAAGAATGATGTTGTTGCCAGTAGCTTTCTTGAGTACATGTATCTAGGGCAAGCCTCTGGGGGGCCAAACGGCTTACCCTCTTCGCCCTCATCGGTGGCTGGGACTGCCTCATACTTCATTTTCTTTCCTTACTCTCCCTTGGTGGGTGGCTACCTTTAGAAAATTGACCGAAACTTTGCTTGCATTCACAGAAAGTTTGAGTCAAGAGCCTCAGTGAAAAGGTGGGGAGTAGCCCGATACCCTTAAAATCGTTGATGTGGACATTACAGATGCCAAGATATCCTACTATACCTTATCTGGTAAGAGACTAGAGGATTTTCCGTATTCCTCCAGATTGCAGATCAGCCTCGGCCTGCAGGTGAGATATAAGACTGCGCTATTGTTGAAATTGCTTGGCATATGCAATACAACCCTGTACTTTACAGAAAGCCTAGATTTTCATGTCACGCGATCTCGACTACGAAATATTCCATTATTTTGATGTCATTGCCAGGGTTTGAGCCTCACCAGGGACTCTGGAATCCAGAATTTGCCGACAGGACCCAATTTCATAACATAGCCTGAATCTAAATCGTTCAAATGTAGCTTCTTAGGTCGGAGGAGAGAATTAGCATTCCCCAAAAAAGTGATATTCGACCGCTATCTGCGTCGTTTTAGTGTTTTAGAATTGATGTAGAGGGTGCGGGGTTAGCGTCGAGAGTCTTAGGTCAGACAAAAGAATTGCCCAGGTACTAGTTAACGATGTACGCCCGAAAACTCCGCGTTTTACCACTATCTGCATGGCTTTAGTTCCCCCCCCCGGCCTTTCTAATGCGATAGGTTCAACTACTGTCATGAAACTGTTGTACTCTAGTTCAAATCCCGGTTTTGCGTATTTTTGATACGACCACGACCTTTTTCTAGCCTCGATATGCAATTGGAACCCAATTGAACTAAGTCCTTGGATAAGATATCGGATTTTGATAGTCGTCGGGCTTTCCGAATACAGTATTAGTTGCATGCCATATCAAAGCGGTTGATGGGTATATATAATCGTGAAGGGTAAGCTACCTACTTATCTTCATTGTGTTCTTTTTCAGTTTGATCACCAAGCTTCCCTACATCCCATTCAAGATTTCTCTCCAAACCTGCTATATCCAAAAGAAACATGCTGTTCAATATCTCTACCTTCTTTGTCGCCGCATTTGCTGTTCCGGCCCTTGTGGCTGGAGCTCCTATTGCTTCCGAGGAAGGTAATATTCCCTGGTCTCGCATTGAGTCATGATATATTGAGCTTACAATATTAAAGTGTCTGCGAAGAGTGAAGCTGATGCCAGCACCAACTCCGCCTACGTTCACGGCAGCTACGGCTTTGATGAGAAAAAGCGCGACGAGGCCAGTACCAACTCCGCCTATGTGCACGGCAGCTACGGCTTTGATGAGAAAAAGCGCGACGAGGCCAGTACCAACTCCGCCTATGTGCACGGCAGCTATGGCTTTGATGAGTAGAGAATATACTACTTTAAAGGATATATCTCGACTTCCGAATGGACCTGGCTGCGTCGCTTTGAGTGACAGAGAGATGCAGCTAATGATCGTAGCTATTGAGTTAGGAGGAGACAGAAAGCTTCCGTGCCTTTCATTTTGGTCTTTAAGCTGCTTATTTTCACTAAATACACTCTTTTGCTCGTTTCATCTAAAATTTTGTCGCTCCTCGGGTAGTGAATTGAGAATAGAATAACAGAGGCAAAGGGAGAGTGGTTTTGCATCTAGTAGCAGAGCAGGGATTTAGCATTCCAATGTATGTGCATATGTACAAGACTAGTAGAATACGAATTGGGTAAATGGTACATGTTCCTTAGAGTGGATCCACATTGAGCATGCGGGGAACTGTCGATCATGGTATCTTAAAATACCTGTAATTATCTCCAGTACACGCCTAGTTAGTTAAATGTACAACCTCCTTAGAACGTTGGAGGATCCTTTCTGGGCTTTATTCATCTCCCTTCAATCTCCTCTCTTGTCCTCACCAAAGTTTTCAACATGACTTCCTTTTACTCAACAGTTTACAAAAAGGTTTGGAGATACCATGCGATTGATTCAGATGAAGAGCAACAGCAGGACTTACAGCACCCTCCGCGAATGCTTGGTCGCCATTATAACTCTACCTCGGGAGCTTTTGGTCTTGTTCATCCCTATCTCGGATGGGCGCTGGCCGTCCTTCTCGCGGTCGCCCTTGTGGCTAATCGACGGTCGTTCGAGAAGTATAGCAACCTGGATTGTCAGAAACAACTATCATCTTACTGTTAGGCAATCACCTTCCACATTCTTTCTGCTCAATCTGCTGACTGAAACTATAGCCCCACTTTTGGAGGGGCTCAACATTGACAGTCCAGTAATCCGTGTCAATGGCTCCCTTGACTGGCCCTCACCTTACCGTGGACCACCGAGCCCTGAGGTTGATGCAGCTTGGAATCGGATATCTATAAGTATGAATTGAATAACCAGACGAGGAAAGAACACCGAGTAACAAACCCGAACAGTACGGCCGCTTGACATACAACTGACACAAGACGAATTCCTACGCCTTGACAGCGATCCCGAGACAGCAGTTAAAAATGCACAAGAGCATGGCGGGCAGTACTTTTTAGTTCCGCAATCAACACATCATTTTCATTGTTTGGTATAGCCATTTAATCTAACTCTAAACGTGTTCGGTGAGCGACGTGCTGATCAGCGTTAATCATGTAGAACCTTCTTCGCAAGTCAACATATTTCAAGTTTGACTATTATGACGCCTTTGATCCGGATTTTACCAAGAACCGTGCGATGTTTGAAATGCATTTAGGTGAGTACTCGTGCGGCAAAATAGACCCAAAATCTACTGATCTTGACCTGTTTAGATCACTGCGTGGAAATCCTTCGTCAATTCATTATGTGTCATGTGGATGTTGGCGTTGTCACTTCTCACGTAAGTTCTATTCATGAGGGTTATTTTGTGATGGATAGAGACTGACTGAGCCGAGTAGTGGGTCGAAGGTCGTTCAAAGCCATGGCCCAATTTCAATACCGAGCATGTTTGCAGAGACTATGAGCAAGTGCTGGAATGGACAGAGCAGCATCAGCTCCCCGAGCATACCCCACTCATGCCTATGAAGCCGGCTGGAGTCGCTGAGATGAGTTCCCCTCCATAACAACCCAGATCCGACATGGACTGCAGTTTCGGTGGGGACCGAACATCAGGGTAGAGAGTGAAGTACGAGATACATATATGGTTATTATTAGTGCGAATATTTCATATACAATGGACTTAGAGTCCTGCAAATCTGAAGAACCTTGTTTCAAATCATGTACGGCTACATAGAGATGGTAATAGGGTTCGAAACTGAGTGCCTGGAAGGACGTGTCATGGCCGGTTCCTACGAAAGCACACAAAAGAAAAGCAGTTACCTGTTTAGGACCTATGTTGTATGGCCATACCTATCTCTGTTCTGACAATAAGCAATACTCACTTCCAAGGTCTCCCCGCCCTCGGCTCGCCCGAAGGGTCCAGCGGTTAGCGGCACACTGGCCATGTCACCGAAGGGAATTCCCTACGCCCTCCACCACCACGCTGTCTACTCCTTGCATACATAATACTACGTGGCGAAATCGATTTGGGACCAATTCCAGCGGACTCCGGCGCTCCCTAGAAAAGTTAAATATTTAGGTCCAATGCATGTTTTAGACGTGCTTATTTTACATGAAGGTGCATAGATAGTCTAACTATTTTAGGGTAACCGAGTGTTTTTTAAGGATCTGCATCCTTCTGGAGCTAAGAGTAATAATAATAATTCTGCCGAGGTCGCATCTACAGATAGCTCATGGGAGCGGGACTCATCAAAATCCAAAAAAAAAAGAAAAACTTAAGGTGAGGGGCAGGTATACAAACGTAACGGCTTTTCGTTGAGTACTGCACGGTTTTGTAAATTTCGAGCCTAGTACAGTATAAATACAATTCCTTCCTGGTATCTAATCATACCAAATCTTGGCGGCAGCCGGAATATATTTCTTTGGGGCGGTCTACACATAATTTATTCTTACAAGGAACTGGCGAACACAAAGCTAGCATCACCTGTCTAGCATCATGTCCTTGAAGATTCCGACATCTCTTTCAGCAATATCAAGCACCATCGCAGTGCTAGCTATAGCCTGCCTTGGCTTACTTTTCTCCTGGCCTTACCTCCCTCTTACCTCTATCATGCCGTCTTTTTCAGACACTGCGTCGACTGCCCGAAGTACCAACCTATACCAATTTCACACAGCCAAAGAGTTGGAAGATCTTTCAACCGTCGGAGATGCTGCCTGGAAACAATTGACAACGACAAATGATGGCGGGTTCCTTTGGGTTCGTCATAACGAGACATACCGAACAGGGTGGGGTATTAGCATGTTCCACTCGTTACATTGCCTCACTTTGCTACGAGATATTGTGAAGATAAAATCCAATCATGACAGCAATAGCGACAGTCATCACTCTTCGCATGCAGATGAGGCGCACGCAGGCCATTGCCTATCATATATTGCACAATCACTCCTTTGTTCAGCGGACGGAACGCTTGAAAGGCCGAAGAGCATTCTGGATAAGAATGGCGACATACTACGTGATGATATCAATGGTGAAGGTGTTGTGCACCGTTGCAGAGATCAGAACTTGTTGTGGAAATTGGCGCGCCAGACAGAACAAGAACCTATCAGCGTAATGCCTCAGGCAAGACCTGGAGACACTATTTGGGATCTGTTTAGCTAGAGGACCGAGAATAAAACCCTATCTAAGTCGTTTATCGCTCATGTATAGCTTTGTGGCCTCATTTTAAGACAATATGGCTCTTTTCCTTTCCCCAAACCGCTCATCTGCGCAGGGCATTTCCGCTACTATAGCTCTCCTCGATTCTCTTACTAGAACGTGTGTCCCCTGGGCTGGACGCCTAGGATACCTATTCTGGTTGATTGACTTCGACCTTGCACTGTTAAGTAGTATAAGTTTACCTAAATTATACCATTCTCTCACATGTACATCGGCATTGATTAGGTTGCCATGTTGACTTTATTCTTGATAAATATGAATGGCAGGGCTCTTTCTAAGGTTCGAAGGCCAGCTCACTTACTAATAATATTCCCGTCGGCTAACTATTTATAGGGCGCACCATTTCATTTATCTTTCCCACAATCATCGCCCTTGTTTATGGCCTTATCTGCCAGTTACAGCTCAGCAGTGCCATCTAATATATTCAACTAAGTTCCTTCTTTTATATTAATACGGCACCACTCCATACATGCCCACTATGACAAGTACCTTGATCCCAGCCCATTTCAGTATCGCGACTGAACGGCTGCACATTTCCTGCCTTGAGCCAGGAAACCTTTCGCACAGCACCTTTCTTCACCACCTCTGGAATACAGATGAATTTATCGAGGCAGAAGGGAACACAGGCCTTGATACACAAGAGAAGATCGGCGAGTTCATCACTAACAAAGTCCAAAGCAACTACAAGAAAAATGGATATGGACAGATGCTTGTGTCTTTGAAACCGCACCCTGGGGCCTCATTGGCCGAAAGCAAACCGATTGGAATCGTTTCCCTGATGAAGGGTGATGGAGAGAACGCATACACAGCGCCTGACGTAGGGTACACTATTCTGCCACAAGAGAACAGGAAGGGATATGCCACTGAAGCGGCGACCGGGCTGATCGCCTATGCAAAGAGAGAATTAGGGGTGGAGGGCGTGTTTGGGTTCTGTGCTCAAAATGACAAGCGCAGTCGAAGAGTCCTAGAAAAGATCGGTATGGAGTTTCGGGGGAAACGACATCTGAAATATTTTGGAGGGGCCCATAGTGCCGTCTATGCATTGCCCGGAATGGAGGATTTGAAGGATTATGGAATTGAGGACGATGTTTGAGATGAATGTCAGATATAGGCCATATTGATGTTTCGAACCCAAGGATATCATCATCACCGCTCTCCCTTCTGTCGGCAAGATGAAGAACACTACCATGGCGCGAAGTATGGACCTCAATCTCGGCGGTTGGAATGGGTCTTCGTAAGATTTGCTTGACACATTCTCCATGTCTGTCTTTATTATACAACCTTCCCTCATCATCAAAGGCATTATCAAATAATCCACGCGAATCTCAGATGAACTGACAGTTATGCCATATCACCTTATTTAAGTTCCCCGTGAGAATGAAGGATATCGCAGCTTCTCTGGCGCCGGGAGATGAAACGATATGGCTAAGCTTCATGGTGGAAGAGAAGCTTGATGGATATGTGGAAGATAATGTGATTTCGTTGACAGGTAGGCAAAAGCCAAAGAGACGAGCGAAAGAGGAACAAAGAGCAAACACAGCGATTTGAGCTAGTAAGCTGATTAGGAGACCTCGGGATAAATCCCCTTAATGTACAAAGAGAAAAGTCGGTCATGCGCTGGGCGTGTTTACAGTCAGATCTGATGGGGTCTGTGGTCTTGGAAAGCTGAGACCCTGCACTTTGGCGTTTGCGTGCTAATCCTAATCGATTGATCAAACACTCGTCACATCCACTACAGGAAGTGAGCGCATATTGCCTCCCCATTGCCTTTCCGGATATCTCGATACCTCTTATCTGCCACCCCTCCTACCATGCCATCTCACAGGCAGAAGCTCGAAGCGTTTCTCCGGATGGACGATTCCACTAGGTACATTCGCATCTAATCGACCAACTACTCTGGCGTCCCGCGCGCCCGGTCCATCACAATTGCTCGCCGCCTCGAAATTGCCGGTGGCAGCAGACCATCTACCTCGCCCAGAACAGTATGATCATACCCATCTCTATCGCCCCGAGAATCTTTCTCTTAGCGACTACCATGGGACATGAATTCTGCGTCCTGACTGGTCGTCTCTGCGCTATTGGGGCTTTCGGGCCGGGCATGCGACTGTCATGAGCTTTGTTGATCAGAAGGATGCCACAAGAGGTTCGACAAGTGCCCGCTCATGCTGCTGGTCCAAACTCTAAAAGGACTTGAGGCAGAATAGGATACAAAGGCCGTGATAAGCTTCGAGATCGAATTTGTTCTTCTGGACTGCGCGGGGAAACATTGGGCCTGGTCGAAGAGATAGCCGAAGCTCTCGAAAAGTCTTCCATCGAGATCCACCACTTTCACGCGGAGGCCCAGGATCAGCTGGAGATTGCTCTTACCCCTGAACCTGCGATGGGAGCCGTCGATTCTCTTGTTCTGTCACAAGAAGCCATTCGCGCAATATGCGTACGTCGGAATCTCAAGGCTACTATGACTCCGAAACCGACATTGTCTGGGCCCTCAAGTGGTCTGCACCTCCATCTTTCAATCCGCAAGCTCGAGAAAGCTTTGGCAGACAATTTCCTTGGCGGCGTGCTCAACCCCAAGGGCTCGCTTTGCGCCTTTGGAATGGCAAACTCTACGACGGCTACGTTCGCTCGATCAGCGACGCTGCGGGCCGAATCTTACCAAATTGCCGGGCACGGAGCTCAGAAATATCGCCTTGGAGGACGGCAGCTGGGCCAACGCCGGTTGGGTGATGATGAGGGGAACCTGGAATACCGCCCTGCATGGGCCTCTAGCCAACGCGTACGAGGAAGGTAACAAATCGGCACCCCGGATGTTTGGATTTATAAGAACCGCAGCTCTGGTCTCTGGGGCGAGAAGTCTGCTTTCGACAATTATCTGAAAAAGCTAGGAATATGAACTGTCTTGTTTCCAGTTGTCAACACCGATCAGTGTGTCGGCGCTACTTTACAAGGCGTTCATGCTCAAAGCTTCGACGCCATCATGTTAAAAGACGGTTGTGGAACAGGTAGCAAAAGCAACCCGCGAGTTCAACTGCACCCAATGCTGGGGCTTTCTTACTAGTTGTAGGGTCCTTGCGAAAGCAGCGGACCTAGATCACTAGTACTCAAATTGAAAGAAGCATGTAACAATGCTTTTTTCATCTACTTCTCTCGGGGATGCACGACTAATTGCCAACTACGGATAAACTTTGGTGTTTCCTGTGACTTAAAAGAGTGTATTCGTGTGAGTATTTCACACCCAAGGCTCAAATTACAGGAGTGATAATACAATATCGCCCAAGCGGGTGAACGAAAAGAATGTCAAGTGCCCCAAAAGGGATGTGGCACGGCTGCCAAGCACACCACATAGTATAGAGCGCAAAGCCCTATTCAAAGATATGTAGCGAGTTATCCGCGAGAGGGGCTCCAGCACTGCGTCTAGATAGCATCGACCTGAACGAAGAATCGAGTATCGTCGCTCTGGTACTTCTTGTCACTCTCAAGCTGCTGTTGGATCCATGCAACGCCACTCATGTATGCTGTGGACAAAGTCAGCCGGGCGACTCGTGCACTAGGGACCATATCAGAGGGAACTCACTCTTGATGTCATCAGTGCCAGGGTTATTGAGACCCGATTCTCCGTTGCGGTGGCCACTGAACCACTTTTCATACCCGTAATGCGCCTCGCCCTCATGACGAGCTTTGATGTCCTTTGCCAGATCGGTACTAGTGCTCGAGCATTAGTCTAATATATCTTGGCATGCAGATCACTCCATAACTTACTTGAGGATAACACCATCGTCGACCTGGTCAACAGTCGAACCCTTGAAGTCAGCTGCAGAATGTCTCAGTATGAACCAGTTCTGCTTGAACACGCCGAAGTTGGTGCCATCGCCGGTCTTTCCGTCACCTAAAGTGTGAATGTTAGCACCGCTGTTAGTTCTGCCCGCTAACATTTGGACATACCATATTTGTAATCGGTGGTCATGGTGTCGCTAATCCTCGTGAGTTGGGTTATCAAGCGCGGAGAGCAAAGAAGTAAACTCACGTCTCCAGCATGGCAATAGCCATGTCGCGAGTGTTTCCACCAGCCTTCAAGATCTCCTGCTTGCGAACCCCGAGACCAGGGACGGTATAGCTGCCATGGTGATCACCTGCGCGGGCAACGTTCACGTTCAAGTCTGCTGCCGGAGAGGAGACCACCGCAGACACGAGAGCCAAAGAGGTAAAAAGAGAGAGCAGCTGCATCTTGGAATAAGACAAAAAAGGATGGACTTGTTTGCTGGTTGATTTAGGTAGATTTGTGATGCTTCCAAAGAATTGGAGGTCAGCGGCTTCCTTTTATAATGGTGATTTGATAGCCGTAGATGTCATCTACAACGTATAGATCGGCATCTGGAACAACAGGACCGTATGTTGTCTCCTCTTCCCGTGCAAAACTTGGAAATGATCATCCTTAAGGATCATCAAGTTTCATGTCTCGCTTCATATTATATTGAGGAGCTCACATGAATTCTCTGTGAATTTGGAAGATAGGAGAAAAAGACACTTTTCTCCTTCTTCATCCCGTGCGGGTCTTTCTATATAAGCGGATGAAGTTTCAGGTACAACGCTAGTCTCAAAATTCTACCATAGTTCAAAGGAGACGAGTATCGCCTCACAATTGAAGAGGGAAGTAGACAACGAGGGGAGCCACAAAGGGACTGGAGAAGGATATTTATGAGATTAGTACCTAGTATATAGCTAAATGTTACGAAAAAGGATAAGGCGTCAGACTAGATGGTATAATTCTTCACAATCGTTATCTTTAGTTGAGAATGTGTAAATATTCGCACAGGAACTGCATTTTGGCGGAGTTTCTGCTGGATTTCCTATTTCGATCGGACTTCCGCCCTCCTTATGCTCAAATAGGCAATCTTACGTAATATAACTCCCAAGTGGATGCTGTGTGAGCGTTTTTAGTGTCTTAGCATAAAACCGTTAATTTCGGATTCTGCGGCTCTCAGTATGCGTATCCTCTTCTATATATGATTCCTTCGATAAAAACCACTCAGACAATACAGCTTGTAGGGGCTAAAGATCCGAAGGGAGAGGGTTGTGTTAGGAGAGAGAGCGAAGTCTCAAACTCCCATGTCCCGCTTCCGCTTCCTGCACATGGTCAGGCTCCATCTGACTCCAGTCTTGACATGTCTCTGCCCTTTCATATCCATTTCTCTCCCTTTACACATGCATCTCTTTATCATCCCTTATTCTCGAATTCCAATTCTGACCCTTTTGAGTGGGCTATGCTGACCCCTTTGTTCCAATCTTCCTTGAATCTCGCCCAAACCTCTTTGGTCTCCATTGCCATGCGTTCTAGCTGGCATAGCCCTCCCAGATATATTGACGACGAGGATAGTAGTATATTGTGCAGTTTCACGAAGCTCGGAAGCCCTGCAAGGAGACACAGAGAGCAGGAAGAGCGTGAATCACAGTCAAGAATCCGAAGAGCCCCAACGACTGCTTCCTTCAAGTTCTTTTCTTGTGGTGGCGGCAGGAGCAAGGGCAGAATAGGAATGAGGAGGAACGAAGTATTTATTGTCACTACCTCCCCGTGTCGGGATTGGATAATTTGCGTGCCTGCTGCCTTCTTGGATGTGGTAGCCGTTTCTCAGGTTCCCTCTCCGGAATCGAACCCTAATTCCCGGTTACCCGTTGCCACCATGGTAGGCCACTATCCTACCATCGAAAGTTGATAGGGCAGAAATTTGAATGAACCAGCGCTGGCGCAAGGCCATGCGATTCGTTAAGTTAGTATGATTCACAAGGAGCCCCGAAGGGCGTTGGCTTTTTATTTAATAAATACACCTTCCTGAAGTCGGGGTTCTTAGCATGTATTAGCTCTAGAATTACCACAGTGGAAAAGCCAGTCCCTCTATGTCACCGGTAAACTCGGTGATACCAGCTTCCATTGGCGTTGGCAGCAGCTGTGAACTCCTTATTCCACCTTCCTTCGGACTCGTTGTCAGGGCTGATGATGAATACACAACTCACCTTTACCCCTCCCGGGGGCCACGTAAGAAATGGATAGTGCTCCAGCTCTTCCTGATGTTATTTATAAATGCTTGAAACTTCTTCACAACCTGTTTACCGCCACTACATACTCTATTGTGTGAAGAGGATGCGGGACAGGTTGCAATGCGGAAGCTAGAGGGCAAGCACTATATGAACGGTGGTAGCACACGTTAGGTAATAGAATATGGTCCCTCTATTCTCTGTGTTAACGAATGTGGTTATCCTTAAAGACGTATTCTAAAGGGATGTTGTGTGTACTGAATAGGAAAGGCCTCAACAAACTTTTGACAAATAAATCAATAAATATGGGTAGACCCTTCCAACAAGTAAAAGTCCCACGAACGGTTCTGGAGGAGGAGGATATCATCTTCAATTCCTGTCACCTAGATAATAAATCCTTGTTCTGCGAATACGCCACACTTGAAGGCTGAACTCTTTGCTTGCGAACTCAGGTTGCAACAGAACAGGGCAAGCCCGTTCGCTCCAAAAGCAAGGGATCAAGGAAGGAACCTAGAGGATCACCACACAATCAGTCAAGTACACGCTCCCTAGAGGATTCAACTGATGGAGAATTTGGAGAAAGGCATCAATTCTAATCCAACAGCAAATAATTATAAATTAGGACGGCAGATTGACGACTGGGGGAATTCACTTCATAAGAATGGTCACTTACCAGCACTTATTTTCTCGTTTCTGCGATTTTCTATTCCTGACAAATCATAATCTCACGTCTACAGCATGTCGTCAACTGGCCTCATGAGCCAATCGTCCAGTGCGAGATCATATGACGTGGCTCTAACTTCCTGGTCCCATGTCAGAATCTTGCGTATGAACCGGAGGAACAGGCCCTTTCTTCTCCGGGTGGGATCCTCGTGACAAAGCCCTCTAAAGAGGTTTGAGACCAAGGTATCCTATGTATTGTGCCAAAGCCAGTGGGAGTACATATTGCCCATGGACACGATCAACCGGATCAAAGAGGTTTTTCCTTCCAAGGGCTCGAGTGTCTATATTTGAGGGCTTCAGTTAACATTTTGCGTTGTACCACTTTTATGTGTTTGATTGGTGCTCGTTGGAGTCACCATTACACCAATTGACCATATATCAACTGGGAATCCCCAAGGGAGTTTCAAAAGCACTTCCGGAGCACGATATATATCAGGCATCCACCAGTCCTGATGTACTTGGCATACTCTGCTAAAGTGCTCCTCTCCCACTTCGAGTTGGACATAGAACTTGTAATAAGGGTGAATCCCTGCCTGCTGCCGGTGCCCGACTAGCTACATAGGTATTCCGATTTTGATAACTACGTAGATGCAAACGAGCCGAGGCTAGACAGGCACGTCAGCGGCCAGCTTTGAAGTATTACAGAACATTGATCCTCGCGCGGAAAGTCAATCCTCAGATCATCCAAGGCAACGCTCCAGGCCTTTGAAACCCGACTATCTGGCCGATACTCGGGGTAGCACTCCCACCCCAAGGTAATCTCGTCGGCGTTTCGAAAATAGAGACTGAACTGGGAGTCGCCCTCGACTTCGAATTTCATACGTTTTAAAGCGAGCATACGCTGGGCTGCGTAGCCTAGCGATATGAAAACTCGATGGAATTGTTCTTCGACCCTCACTGATGGCCAGATCCATCGCCGCTCACATCACATATCTCGTCTTCCCAGTCGCCAATCTGGTCGATCTCGGCCTGATCCTCCGCCGTGTGGCGGAAAGTCAATTCTCCTGTTTAGTTCAGTTGTTGTTAGTTCAGTTATTGTTGGCCGCCTTGTGCACTTTGCACGTCTTGCTTTCTTTTTCGTCTGGGACAGACAGATTACGTACCCGAAGGAAGGCAGGGCGGCACACGCTCAACCTCCAATATTTCCTGATAGGGTCAGTGTAAGGAACCTAGTTCAGGCTTGCCTTCACTGTCTAAAGGATATAAAGTCAAACGGAATAGCAGTGTTTTTCAACTTTAGTTCCCGAAGCTGAACGCTCAAGTCTCGCAAATTAAGGGTCATGCTATCAATCCCCGAAGGGATGGCATTGAGCGCAGGCATAGACGGCTTCCACGGACCGTCCCTCTCCCCCTCATACTCCAGTACCCTTAAGCTCTTTGGAATAGAACCGATAAGAGAAGATAGTGCTACATAGGTACTAGTCAAATATGCTTAGGATTAAAGAAATCAATAACGAGGATGGGTATGGCTTACTACACGACGTGCTTAGAATACTCTAAGTGATCCGGACGGACCCATTCGTTGAGATTGAGCTTTAGTTCAGTTATTTTGGACAGCATTGAATTATATTTTGCATTTTTTGCACTGCTCCGGTCCAGATCTGATGATGCTGATTCCAGGAGCCATCATGGTTCAAGAAAGAGAGCTTCTCAATACACGGAACAGATGCGAGTTCTGGATTATCGCTAACAAATCGCGCCCGATACGGGGCTGTCGAAAATGTGCGTCCTCTTTTACAATCCCAACGATAATCACCAGCGATATCCCAGTGCTGAGTGTATGGCTCTGGTGCAGGGCTATGTCGACGTCCTCGAAGGCCTAGATGCAATTTGAGACGGGCACTATGGTCCTAGGAGCGAAGCTCTTGGAAAAGGCTAACCATAGCCGCCCGAAAAGCTAGATCATTGGCCTTTCTGATAGCATTTTCTACAGAGTAATCTTGGGGATTTCCCCACTCTTTACGCGTCGTCCACTCTAAGAGTTCGTATGGGATAAGGAGGTCCTCTACTCTTTTGATCCTGGTTTGCCGTATAGCACGATCGCCGGATATAAGTTTTCGGAGTTACGTGAGAAATTCCACGTTGTCCCTCTTCTTTATGGTTATCGCTATAGACTTCTACCCTAGAGTAAATGAAGGGCACAAAAGCCGCCTGCCATAAGTGACAAACAGAAGTGCATGGAACTAGAGATGTCCCATCATTTTGCAGTAGCGTTGCGATTTGAATCGACAGTTCCGGTGGAAGTGCTAGCGCCATTACGCTGCTGAGATGTCTTGCGGAGCATAACAATGCACAGTTCATGGGGTCAGGCCATATATATATATGATAGGACTGGATTTACATCCAAACCAAGACGAGAATAGAAGAGACAGGAAGAATGAACGTTCCGACTAAGGGGAAAAAGCTTAGAAGGCTTGGCGGTGTCTTAGCAGTTATATGCCGGATCATGGAAGCACTGGTATCGTGCATAAAAACCCGGTATTCGTGTATCCGTGTTTGTTCAAAGTTCCAAGGTTCTGTTAGTGTCAGAGATGAGGAAGATTATTACCTCCCACCTGGGCAAATATTGGGCCATATATACCGCCCGATATACCTTCCAAGTTCTGCTGGTTGCCAGTGGCTCCCAACATAGTTAGCATGTAGGGACGTGACCTAGGGTATAGAGGTTGGCAGTATGTTGTATATACAGGGCGGCATATATGGGTACAGACATTGAAGGTTTAGCCCAATATTTCGGTCCCACTGTACCAGAAAATTATGTGACCATCCATCCATGGATGGATGGTGACCCTGCTTTAGTTGATAATGAGAACAGAATCTGCACTGGGAAAGAGATGAAGCGAACACTGTAAAACATATCAAAAGGCGGAGTTCTTCGGTACTACTTGTTTCGATCGGACCCTCCGCCCATTTTCTGCTCGAATAGGCAATTTGACGGAATAAGGGTGGCCAGAGCGTGACATTTTTGGCCGATCTGCATTGCAGGTGGGGGCGAGTAGTAGAAGTAGTCTGGCGGCCTCTCAAGATATTGTGTCGAGAGGACGATGATTGCATCCTGTTCAGATATGCTTGGTTTGTTTTCTGCAGATTCCACGCTCAATGGTTCGACCTGGATATAAATGGACCCAGTTACTTTCAAGTGTCTGATATAAATCGGTCCATTCCACCCTCTCTGAACTACCCCCGATCGAACGTCCCGTGAAACACCAGCAAGGAACTTGTTTTCAATTTGAGCCACGAAAATGACTTTTTTCAAACAACCCCTGTCTACGGAGTGGACGTTCAAGGACCGAGATGACGAGACACCGGATGCATGGATGCCCGTGCGGGCAGTGCCTTCCACGGTGCAGCAGGATCTCATGGCAAACAAGAAGTTGAGATACAACAACCTTGTGGACTTGGGATTCGACTGACTGACGTTTCTTTATCGTACAGGCTCGAGGATCCTTACCTAGGCTTGAACGAACTCAAGGCACGCTGGGTCAACGAGAAGACATGGGTGTATCGACACGTTTTTCAACGACCGGAAATCCCTGCCGGTGCGACCGTGGCGCTGGTATTTGACGGCCTAGACACTCTTGCCTCAGTCAGGCTCAACGGCGAGACAATCCTCGAGTCGAGCAATATGTTCCTAGGCTACCGTCTGGAGATCACAGAAGCCCTGGAGTCAACCAAGAGCACAAACGTGCTAGAGATCGAATTCGATTGCGCCCTGCTCAAAGGAATCGACCTTCGCAACAAAGACCCTGGTCATAAATGGTACGGCATGTTTGGAGATATGGGCCGCTTAGCCGTGCGCAAGGCTCAATACCATTGGGGTTGGGATTGGGGACCAGTCATCATGACGGCCGGTATCTGGCGTGAGGTGCGACTGGAAGTCTACTCTGCACGAGTGGAAGACCTATGGCCACAGACACACCTCGCTGCTGACCACAAGACGGCGAGTGTCACCGCAGTTGCTAAAGCGGATGCGGTTAATCCGGAAGGCTGCGTCGCTCGCTTCCATTTGACTCTACGCGGACATGAAATCGCCCGCCAGGATATCCCTACAAGCGCCGATAAAAATGCCGAGGCTACTTTTGAGGTCAACAATCCCGAACTGTGGTGGCCACATGGCTACGGCTCGCAGACCTTGTATGAAGTGTCAGTATCACTCCTATGCGATGGAAACGAGCTACACCACGTGTCCAAGAAATTCGGCATTCGGTCCGCCGAGGTCGTTCAGCAACCGGATAAACATGGAAAATCATTCTTTTTCCGAATCAACGGAGTGGACATTTTCTGTGGAGGTTCTTGCTGGATCCCTGCCGATAGTCTGCTCCCTAGTATCAGCGCAGAGCGATACCGGAAATGGATCGAGCTAATGGTGGCGGGTGGCCAGGTGATGACAAGGTATGTTAGAGCAGAACTTCCTTTGAGAGAATGTCTAACAATAGTTGGAAACAGAGTATGGGGCGGCGGGATCTACGAAGACGATGCTTTCTATGATGCTTGCGATGAGCTTGGCGTGCTTGTATGGCAAGACTTCATGTTCGCTTGCGGCAACTACCCAGTATGGCCTGAGCTACTAGATTCCGTACGACAGGAGGCAGCCTTTAACATACGCCGATTGAGACATCGTCCTTCAATTGTGATCTACGTTGGCAACAATGAAGATTATCAATTCCAGGAGCAGACGGGACTCACTTACAACTTCGAAGATAAGGACCCGGAAAGTTGGTTGAAGTATGACTTCCCAGCGCGCTACATTTATGAAAAGATACTTCCAGAAGTGGTATCAGAGTACTCGCCGAGTACTTTTTACCACCCGGGAAGCCCATGGGGAGATGGGAAACTCACGACCGATCCTACCGTAGGAGATATACATCAATGGAATGGTCAGCAAATTCAATTCCCAAAAGGAAATCTCAAAGAGATTTTCAGTCGAATATCATTGCTGATAGATCTACAGTGTGGCATGGAACGCAGGAGAAATATCAGATCTTTGACACATTGGGAGGGCGCTTCAACAGTGAGTTTGGAATGGTAGGCTTCCCGCACATGTCGACAATCGAGTACTTTGTGGAAAACGAGAAAGACAAGCACCCACAGTCACAAGTTATGGACTTCCATAACAAGGCTGATGGCCACGAGAGGCGATTGGCGACGTATTTGGTGGAAAACCTACGCATGGCTACCGACCTGGAGGTCTGTTATTTATTCCGCTCAATTGAGGCATAAAGGAAGAATAAAATACTCACGCTCTAGTTAGACATACATCTACCTCACACAGGTCATCCAGGCCGAGACGATGACGTTCGGATATCGTGGGTGGCGCCGCCAATGGGGTGATGATCGAAAATGTGGTGGAGCACTCCTATGGCAATTGAATGACTGCTGGCCAACGATCTCATGGGCAATTGTGGACTACTTCTTGCAGCCAAAGCCTGCGTATTACACAGTTAAGCGCGCGATGCAGCCGCTTACGATCAGTGTACAGCGTGCCCATCACGACTGGAGTGTGGTGCATGCAGAACCCGCTAAACAGAGCAAGTACGAGGTGTGGGTTACTAGCAGCCGACAGGATGTGCTACATGGAACTGTTGAGCTACGATTCCTATCCGTGGAGACGGGAAGGGACCTGCGCGCCCCGGCTGTCTTTGAGAACGTGACTATTTCGGCTAATGGTACTTCGGAGATAACAAGTGGGATCATTGATCATGCCACCCAGCCTGAGCCACATGTTCTGGCCGCGCGGCTATGGATAAACGGTCAGATTGTGGCCAGGGACGTTGACTGGCCACAGCCGTTGAAGTATCTCGACTTTTCGGATCGCGGACTGGAAGTGAAGTCGCAGCCAGGAGCTTCAGCCGGGCGACAGCTCCTTGCAATTAGCTCAAGAAAACCGGTGAAATGTCTTGTCTTTGAGGAGCGAGCAAATGTGAGGATCAGCGACAGCGCTATAGATATTGTGCCGGGAGATGAACAGATAGTGGAGATTACGGGTCTAAGCGACAGTGACCCACCGTTGGGCTATCGTTACCTCGGTCAATAGTCTCGTTCAACCATTCAGAACTAGGGCTATGATGCAACGGAGTTTCTAGTTGTGACACGGCTACAAGTCGAAAATGGAATGGTTTTATTGTAGGGTTATATCTCACTGGTGGAGAATATAGTTAGTTACCTACTCAAGCGTGTTGTAAGAGAGAAATGGCCTGAGGTCGCGTCGCACCTTTCGTACGGAATAAGTTCCAATCTTCTCTTATTCTAACAGGTGGTCGATGTAATTTCGACTTTATTCAAATTATTTGACTTCTTGAATTCCATACTCGTTGAGGCGTCTGCCGCAGGCCGAAAGTACCTCTGCTCTAGGATTGATATTCCTTCCTCTCTATTGCTAGTCAGCTAGCGCAATGTCTTTTCCTTTCTGCTATAATACAGTGGATGGCCGGGCGAAATAAATAAATATTATACTATGAGAAGCCATTTAGAATAGCCGTTTCCAAGCGTTCGTCGCCTGCTTCCCTGTTAACATTAGAGAATTAAGGGATCTAATGGTAAAAGCAGGTAGAAATCACATGGAAATGACACTCGCACTACTCTATATCCACAAGATGAGTGTGGAGAGCCATAATGTTGGAGCCGAAAGTCCGGAGGTCAATCCGGGGTTGTAAAGGCGGAGGATTACCCTTTTAGTCGAGGAGGAGGCGGAGAAAAGCCGAGTCATTTTCGGTGGAGAGCGAGTTGCCGGCGAGTTACCCCGGTTTTTTAGGTAGCGATCGGCCTCGATGGCCCGTTCGGGGGAATTCCCATCCCCACCGAGGAGCCGACGGGCCTCCGATGATTGGACAAATACGGCCCAGGGAATTTGAGCAGATCCGTTTCAGCTAAGGACATCCGAGACATTTCACCTAACGTACCACTTCAACCCCGTACGAAGCACCCCGAGAGAAAAGCATGTCCCGGGACTGCAAGAATAAATATCATCCCACAACCACCTCTTCGCCAATGCATTGACTCATTATTTCGTGGATTACACCCCTCGGCGTGGAGAACACGACTTTTCCAGCATTATGGCAGAGAAGACACAGCCAGGCCAGCTAGCCGAGAAAGAAGGTGCCAGCAACGCCATGCACGAGGAGAACAAGGAGGGTGTCAAGGAGGGCGTCAAGGTAGAGACTGTCCAGGGCTCACTGGCTCTCGACATCGCCAGGCGGACCAATCCCCCGAATCCCTGGAGCGTTCAGATGAGAAAGCTATATTTATTCCTGACTGTGGCGTATCTTTGCTCAGCTTTAAACGGTACGAGACGCACTTGATGGCTAATGAAAATCCCAGCACTAACTTGTTCAGGGTTTGATGGGTCGCTTATGGGTGCTCTGCTTCCCATCGAACAGTTTCGCAAAACTTTCGGCTCTGGCTTGGTCGGTGCCAAAGCCTCTTTGATTCAAGGAATGTACACCATTGGAGGTGTCTCCGCGCTGCCGTTTGTCGGAATTATTCTCGATTCTTGGGGTCGACGGTCCGGCATGTTTCTTGGATCCTGCTCTGTCATCCTGGGCACTATTCTTGGTGGTACTGCCAACCACATGGATCAATTACTCGCCAGCCGATTCTTCCTTGGTACGTAGCTACACATCGCCTTCGCCCTTCCTAAAGGACTTCTGCTGACAATATATCTCAGGTTGGGGATACTCCTTGGCCTCCGCTGCCGCACCCGCCTACGTCGTCGAGATGAGTCACCCTGCATACCGTGACATTCTGACCGGTCTATATAATTGCCAGTACTTTGTCGGAGCTATTGCCGCTGCTGGTGCCTGTCGAGGATGCCTAAAATACCAGAGTTCTCTCGCGTGGCGCATCCCCATCTGGTGTCAGTTGATTTCGTCCAGCATGGTGGTGTTGAGTGTTTGGTTTATACCCGAATCACCTCGATGGCTCTATAGCCATGGGCGCCGTGAGGAAGCCTGGGACGTTATCACCAAGTATCACGGCGAGGGCTCCCGGGATAATGCCTATGTTCACCTGCAGGTCCGAGAATATGAAGAGGCGATCAACCTTGAAGGCTCGGATAAGAAGGCATGGGACTTCAGATCTCTTGTTAAAACAAAGGCCGCGAGATGGCGCCTCTTATGTGTGGGTATCGCATCTTTCATGAGTCAGTGGGCGCAGGCTGGTGTCACAACCTACTACATCGGCGGGCTTCTAGCGTCAGCTGGTATCACTGATACAGCGCAAGTGCTGAACGTCAATCTTGGAAACACCATTCTTTCCGCTGGCCTAGCCTATCTGGGAAGTTATCTGGGCCCAAAAATCCGACGCAGGCCTATGATGCTGGGCGCGTCTGTTGCTTGCACTGTATGTATATATGTCCCGCGTGGTTCTTCTTTTATCAATGTCCGACGCTAACCTTTTGGATGTGAAGATCTGCTTTGCGTGTTTCTCAGCCACAACCGGGGTGTACACAAACACAAAGAACGCAGGAGCGGCCACTGCTTCTATCGTATTTATCTTCTTGATTGGCGCTTGTTTCAGCTTTGGCTGGACCCCATTGCAAGCCATGTACGCCGTCGAATGCCTTTCTTATGAAACTCGTGCCAAGGGCATGGCTATGTACTCCGTCTTCACCAATATTGCCTTGCTGGTGAATCAGTTCGGAGTCGGAAATGCCATCGACGTCATTGGCTGGCATACATATATCATTTTGGCCGGCTGGAACATCGTCCAGGGAGTGTTTATCTTCTTCTTCGCTGTTGAAACAAACAACCGGACGCTCGAAGAGCTCACGGAGATCTTTGATGCTCCCAATCCCCGGAAGAAGAGTACGGAAGCACGACAGGTCTTGGTTTCTGAAAATGAGAACCAGGTGGTGCAAGTTAAGAGTGCATAGATTATTCAAGCCGGACTTTTCCAGTTCCAGGGCCATAGCATGTATGGTGTGCTTTTTAATTGCCACAAATATTCCACTATAGTCATGTTATGAAATTGCTCAGTGTCTTGTTCATCGGGTTTATTACCAGCTATGTACATGTGTATTAGACTTGATAAGAATTCATGCTAGCCTGAGTGCAACATCTCCCTAAACGACATATTTGAAAACGAGATAGGACTGACTATCTAGACGAGAAGCTCGGGATGAATGGGTCTCCTTTTCCTTGTGAATCCAATTGTTGATAACACAATTTTCGCACTCCTAGATCCTAGCTTGACTTGGTAAATTGTCTAATTTGAATTTACATTCCACTATGCAATTCCACATGGCCAACATCTGTATTGGCCCAGAGGGTCCCGATGACCGAGGTGGAAAGAGTCGCTAAGTTCAAATATTGACCTAGTCTAATCAACATGCATCACCCATGTGTTTGTATTATTTGTGGAATATGATTATATACATTGACGGCAATGCCACAACATCTCACCTGTTCCCTCCCGGGGAGGTCAAGAAAGACATTGGCACATTTTCATTCTGAGTATTGAGGTCAAAAACCTCGGGCCAGAGATTGCTATGGTCCCAGCTCAAATACTCCCACATGTACTGAGACGAAAGCGTTTCAAATGAAGTAGCAGTCCAATCCGCAACACGATCGCGAGGGATCTGTTGGCCAGTGTTGAAAGCATTGACAGGAAAGTTTTGGGGGTTTGGGGGGTTTGGGGGGTCGAGACTATCTCCACTTGCATCGACCGGCTCCGCCATGGGACCACGAAGGTTAGACTCGAGAATGCCGGAAATGACTTCAAGGGAGCGTTCTGCGGTGTGTCCGTAGGGCTTCATGCGGCCAAGGGTCAACATAGCTGTTTCAACCTGCGTCTTACAAGCTTCGAATGAAGCAGCGGAATCGTGATCTGCGACGCCAGCGGACAAACAAATCAATGGAACCATAGTGGCCTGGAATAACATCCAAACAGCGTTCCAGCCGACCATTTGATTCAATGTAGTTGTCGAGAAGATGTCTTGGATAGAAATCGCTGCGATTTCCTGGCATTTCTGAATGGCAGTGCGTTCCTCAACCCGAATGGCCATGAAGGGAATTCGTCGCATTGCATAGTTCAGTAGAGTGGGGCGATAAAGTAACATGCGATGGTTGTAGAATCGCCAACGCATCACAGTACGCACTGCATATAGTGATTCGGGACAGGGTTCGTAATCCTTCAGGACTGGCGGCAGGTCATGCCACCACCGAACAAGCTGCGCGTCCAGATCGAACATCTCCGCGTGCGATAGGGTCGGTAGCGCAGCTAACGATTCTTGAATTTTTAACGCAATCTTTATAAATTGAACATTTTCTGTCAAGGGAAGGACCTCGAAATAAGATTCCTGTCAAAAGTCAATTTAGAAATGGGACCTGGGTCTCTCACCAGGGCAAAAAGGGGTTAGGAAGGTGCACCTTGTCAAGCCGGCTAGGCAAATTAACTGTGATACTCGGGCCAAAGTAATCCATACTTGGCCGGCCGAGCGTCTCGTGGCCCCAGGTCTCCAAGCAACAAAGCGACCACCAGACCCGACGTTTGAATTCCTGGATTCCGGACTTCTTGGGATCGAGTATCGAATGAATATCGGAAGGTTCCCGCTGGAGGCCTAACGTAACCGCCATTCGCAGAGATGCACCCATAAGGGAGTATGCGAGATTCGGCTGGCTAGTATAGTGACAGTACCAGCCACCCATGAGTCCTAGGGCCTGAACGACTTCAAGGCTAGGGTTCCCGAGCGAGCGAATATTTAAGTGATCCATTGAGCGCTCAAAATACACACGGTGGGTATTATTATCTGCACCTGCGGCTGTAATATTTCCCAGCGCGAGAACTATGTTGAGTAGCGCAAGCCATCGATCGTCCTTCCGACGGCCAAGTAAGTGAGTTGTGCGAAAAGCTTCTTCGTCTATGAGTGGTGCAAACGGCTGGAAGTTGACAAAGTATGCATCTAGCATTTGGAGTTCCGTGGGTGGGGGGTCAGCTTGAGGTGCAGCTCGCGACTGAGGCAATGAGTTGGTCAGCTGCAAACATTGGTCTTTAGACAAGGACTGAGCGAAGTATGAGTTAACTGCTGGGTGGAGCCACGCAATGACCTTCAGTGCGGCCTGAATAGACGAAACACCTAGGTAGGAGGTTGGGTGCCGAGCCGATAGGGATAATGCGTTGACGTCGTCTGAGATATGCCCAACCGATTCCGAGGCACTAGCACACTGACTTTCGTCGAGTTGCTCTCCGGGTATTGTATGCAGTGATTCCAGACCAGGCATCTCTCCCGACAACGTAGAGTTGTGGGTGTCGAGGGATCCGGCAGCGATCGATGAGTCCTGGTGTTGAGAATATGGAGTTCCGCCTGCGGTTACCAAATCTAACAATTTATCTCGTGAAAAATGGGCGATGTTCTCGGGGGCATTGTCCGGAAAAAGCCTTTCAAGTGTGCCTTTGTAGTCGGGCGAGGGTATTGACAGTTTCTCCGGCTGGCTAATTTGATCAGTTTGTGTCCTCAGCATTAGGGCCTGGTTGTCACCAGTTTTCTCTTCCTTACCTGGGCTGCGAGGATCGAGGTTCCGTATAGGCACACAGCTCAGGCTTCTTGTACCATCGACAAGCTTCACAGGGCTTCTCGCCATCGCATTTAATTTTGCGACGACGACATGAAGTGCAGGCTCGCGGTGTAGATCCTCGCCGGCTGAGTCGTTCACTTCGCCTTTTATGCTTTGGGTTACGCAATCCCTCTTCATTCTGAGCTTTGAACGCGATAAACATGACTGAGAGGGATCTCAGGAATAGAGCAACAACCGGATGCGGGATAAAATTCAATGTGCCATATGAACGGTGAGATGGCAAAAGATAAAGGAAGTGTGGGGATTGAACGGGCTGCGAAGGTTTTTGACGGGGTATGCATGGGAACGTTAGAACACCCGAAACAGCCAACCTACGAATGCGGGGGCTCGGCGATGCATCCATGGATCAGGGGAAACTTTCCTTTCTGCCCGGTGTCCCCATTAGGAAGGCGGTGCGCAATTCATACGAATGCCCACTCAATATAACCTACTTTGTACTATGGAGGAGTTATCCTCATCCAATGAATATCCTTTGGCATGGGCCCGATCCGCTTTTACCATTCGTCTATCACAACCGAGGATGTATAGAGGATGCCTATGAACACGCGTAATTTGCTAGGAGGTGGGTCTAGGGTCGAGCTAGTTCAGCTTAAGTAAATTTTCTGTAACTTTTGAATTTCACGTCAGTGGACCTTTGACTTACTCTTGGTGGGACCTGCGTCCTGGTACACCCACTACTGAGCATAGCGCCGAGCATTCTCCGTACCCAAGGTTCGGTAGGGACAGGCGGAGACTAAGCCTATTTAGGTAGGAAAGAGGCGGACATTGACATGTCTTCAACTTCGTATACTTCGTATGATTGGCACCATCGACAATCCGATCCAGCGAGATCTTGTGCTCAGTCGTAAGTTTTTTGTCTTCCACGGTTGCGTCCTCGGCGGGCAAGCTTGGGCTAAGAGGATATGGAAGGAGGAGAAAAGAGGCAGAGTTCCCCAATGGTGATGATTATCAAAGCGCCGTGGTTCTTATACTAGAGACCAGTTATCAATCTGCGGCTTCTTTGAATGGCCTCACCGCGGATCTGCACGTATTGGAACAGAGAGCACATTCCCCGGGTTTGTCCAGTCTACATGGAGTACATAGTGCGACTCCACTTGCCCCAAATAAGTTCGTCTTGGAAACATCCTTGTCCAGGTGATTAACCTTGAAAATTGCACTAAGACATGCAGAAGGTAGGTCCCACCGGCAATGCCATCCCCAGGAAATCGGGGCGGAAACCAATCATAAGTCTGGGCAGCCGGGCTTCCCCGCCTCCACAGCATCTATGGCTATTTCCGAATCTGGGGCTGAGTGCCTTACTTGACCTTGAGCCTTGAACCTTGAACCCACGCCCAGAAAGAACTAACGGGCAGATGGTATCTCTGACAATGTAAGTTGGTTGTTTGTCGTCTATCATCAATATACCAACCGATGCTTTGGAGATTCTCCGACACCACGGTATTTATACCTGATCTCATACTGTGAAGCATGGGATAACTGTGTGCAGATTTCCATTTTCATGAGACAAGTCAAACGCCTGCAATCGGCCACTAAAACTCAATGTGACCATGCCCAACGCTTCGTCCACGATCCGTTGGCAAATCGCAGCCTTCACAGTCGACGTAATTCAAAGTAAAGCAGGGGCCATTTGCACGCAGATCATCCTTGTGGAATGAGACAGCGTCAACACCGAGCCCGGAACTGCCCGATACCATCTGTGCGTGTCTTTTCCATATTGTAGGATTATTAGAATAGGCCGAACCTTTGAAGGCACTATCGATTCAACGAACGCCATGTCTCAGATACTAATGATAGATTTTCCTATGCAGCCTGGTCATAATTGAACTCGAGAATCAGTACTCCATATGTCTTGGTATAATAAAGTCGGGAATTCTAGGTAACAAGCAAACCTCAATATTGGGTCAGATCGGGACTGAATGTTAAAAAGAATGAGAGCCATTGCACGATGTGGATTTCATCGCGGATCTATAGCACCGTATACTAAACTCTCTGAAGGCAGATCAAAACCTCTTTAGTGCTCCTCTTTGACTACTTATGTCATGAAATTGTTTCCAGGGTGAGTCTGGCGTTCTAGCCCTTCGCGCAGCGTTACTTTGACTAGGTAAATAAGCCGATATATCTCTGGAGGATATGTATGTATTTATATCCTTCAATTTTCTTATTTTACACTGTATTCAAGATTAGCAGCTATACTCTACATAATGCAACGCGTTGGGACAAAGGCAATGGTATGGCAGGCAGCAGAAATAGCGCCAAGTCGAGAAAGTCGGATAGCAAGGGGAAGGCATGGGAATGGGGCGATGGCGTGGCGTATATTTTGGGCCCTCGGGCTCCTCAAGAAATAATTTATTTTCAAATCCAATATACCTACATATATGTAATCAAGGAACTACTAACTAGGCAGAAACTGGTCCAAAATAGTGCGTTATTAGGCGCTGCTAAACAGCTGATGAGAAATTGGTAGTGAACGGTGTCTGATGCAGCTACATGACGAGGAGGAAAAGAAAGATCGTCTCTGGTGAAAGTGTTCTAGTATATTCTTATTCTTTTTGAAGACTTGTCCTTGTTGAACAGTCAGAAGGCTTCTCTATGATACCCGATAATGATGGAAATAGTACAAAAATTAGATATGCAAAAACGTACAGCAGCCAAAAGTATGACGGCCGTTACCTTGAACACGAGTAAATCAACGTGTGTTCTCTGAGCTGGCCTTTCCCACCGGCATTCGTCTGGCCTGGTTAATGTATCCTCACTCCGACTTCGCAACTTTACCCTTGACCCACGCCTCTAGCCCACCTTCCGCGATGATCTCCTGTACATTCGCTGGCAGCTCGCCGACCTGCTCCGTCCAGCTCTCACCAGACTCACCCTCCTTAACTTCGACGATGCTACGCTTCACGTCCCATGTCAAAGTCCAGCCTGTGCGGCGCGTCAACTGTCGCCCCGCAGCGTCACCAGGGGGTGGCTGAGCGAAGCTGGCACGGAGGCGCTCAATAAGTCTGGGGACTTCAAGGCCCATGAGGGCGTTGTTGATACTGTTTCGGGAGAAAATATTGCCGAAACTGCCAGCCACGACCAGCGGAATCTGCTTGGCCAGAATGGCAGTCGCTGCCTGTTCTCTTGAGGATCCGCAACCGAAGTTGAAGCCGGCGACGAGGATGTCACTTGGCTTGGCGATTCCCTTGAACTCAGGATCGTAGTTTTGCATGCAAGCGGCGGCCATATCGTCCTTCGAGACGTTGTCTTGGTATGTCAATTTACCGGGGTAGATGCTATCAGTGTCGAGGTTGTCGGCATCGAGGAAGACAATCTCGCCGCTGATCCGTTCGGGGAAGCCCGGCAGAATCTCGGTGGCAGGCTTGGAATCGTCTGCGGCGGACTCAACCCGATCGATCAGAGATTCCATCTGTTGTAGTAGGTTGGTGAGCTCAGTCTCAGTGGTGGGAGGAAGACCGGTGCCGAATCCGTGTTCCACGCCAGACCAGTCCTCTGGCACCTGGTACGCGCCCGGGCCAGAGATAACACCGCTGAGAGCACTGGCAGCCACGACTTCGGGACTTGCCAGGTATGCCAGCGCGTCTCTCGAGCCCATACGTCCCTTGAAGTTACGGTTGCTCGCACTGATGCCTACCTCACCGGGCTCCAGAAGACCTGTTCCGAGGCCAATGCATGGTCCGCATCCAGCAGGCAGCGGCTGCGCACCGGCGTCGAGCAGAGCCTGCCAGTCACCAGTGGATTCGGCTGCCTCTTGTTCGGGAGCGGAGGCAGCCGCGATATAGAGTTTGACACCGTCGGCAATCTTGGGAGTCGTGCCGGGGTTGGCCTTCGCGGCGTCCTTGAAGACCTTAGCGGCCGCCGCAAGGTCGGAAGCACGTGAGTTGGTACAGGAGACGATATATGCGCGGTTGACCTTGATGTTCTGTTGGGCGAGCTCGTTGAGTGGTGTTGCGACCTTGACTGAATTAGGGCCTGAGACGTAGGGCGAGAGAGTAGAGAGATTGAGGTAGAGCTGCTTGGCATATTGAGCATCGGGGTCGGCTGTGAGGGGGTTTGCGAACAGCTCGTCGATTCTTTCGTGCGTGATGCGCTGCCGGGTTGTGCGGTCGTCAGACATCGCTGCCTCAGTAGCCTTGTATCGTAGCCAGCGTTTCAGAGTGCGGTCAATTGGGAAGAGACCCGTGAGCGCGCCCCACTCCGTCGTCATGTTGGCAATTGTCAGGCGGCTATCCACAAGTAGACTTTCCATAGTCTCTTCAGAACCGTTGAACTCAATTGCATGGTTCAACACGTCACTGTTGAACAGCCCACACAATGCGACAATCACATCCTTGCCTGTCACGCCTACTGGTAGGGTTCCGGTAAACGTTACCCGCGCAACAGGGGGAATCTGCCACCATGTCCGCGACGTTGCCCAAATACTAGCAGCGTCGGTCCGCACAACTGCAGTTCCAAGGCAACCAACTCCACCGTAGTGGTTACTGTGGCTGTCTGAGGCTACCGCCATGGTACCCGGCCACGCATATCCTTCTTCCACCATAACCTGGTGCCCAATACCCCGACCAGCAGGATAGAAGTCGATACCATGCTGTCCAGCAAAAGTCTCGATCTGCTCATATTTCTTAAGGTTCGCTGCGCTGGTGTTTTGGACGTCGTGGTCGAGCGTCATCACGATTTGCTCTGGGCGGTGCACCTTCGTAGCTCCCATAGACATGAACTTGAGGGCGACGGGCCACGAGTTGTCGTGGGTCATGCAATACCCAGGGGCCAGACTGATATAATCGCCGCTTCGGACGAGCTTTCCTTCAGGGAGACCGACAGCATAACGTTGTACAATCTTCTCCGTCAAGGTCTGCGGCGTCCGCCTCTCCGAGGGAGTCTCAGAGAAAGGCGTTGAGGCATTCTCATGCTGTGAGTGGAAACCTTCGACCCGAGCGGAGGCTGTGGTACTCAGCGAGCGAGCAGAGAGGGATTTCGAGACCGATCGCAAGGGATGATGAATTGTCCTGCTTGGGACGCCAAAGGACGGAGCCCACCGAGGCCGAACCTGGGGGAGTCAGATTGGAATTGGGTGATCATGAGACGAAGCTGTACTCACTGGTCTGCACGTCACGGTGGCCGGAGTTCTAGCCACGCGCTTCAACAACATTGAACACGGAGACATTGTTGAGTCAACTCTAAGCAAACTTTTCCTAGTCGCCGACCTCGGGAGTTGACAAGGAGTGGCATCACGTGATTCCGAGTTCCACGGGCTCAGCCTCTTGTGGCGAGGGAATTTCAAAGCAAACCCCCCCCCCCCCGGGTTCGTCACGTGATATGAATAGATCCCCGGTTTTGTCTGATCAGCGTCCACGGGTGGGACTATGGAGTACTCCATACGTTATGTCTTTTTCCGGAGAAAAATTACGTACTCTAGACTAGAACAGCAATGGACCAATTAGGGAATTGAACACCATGAGTTACGGTTTGTTTGGCTAACCACTTACTGATTGGTACTTAGCTCCTCCGTAGTTATGGAGCAGGCCAGCCAAGGTAAGACCCTGTTGATCAGGGGCTAGATGCAGACCCAGACATATAATGTTGTACAACATACTGAAGTTGTTCACTCGGGGAGAGTGCTAGCCAACACTCGCATCTTTTTCTTTTTCAAAAGAAAGCATAGAGAGAGAAACCAAACCAATGTCGAATAATTTTATTATCCTGATTTGAGCAAATGCGTTATCTTCTTTTGTAGACCTGAGTGGTTCCCGAAACAAGTACTCTGCGAGAATGGCTACATTCAATTTGTTGGAGCCTCAAACAAAAGGACTAATGGCATGATAAGCCTTGAGAGGATGGCGCCAGGGCGATAAGTAGAATAATTGTTACACATATCAATACACGGAGACACACCCGGGTCGAATTATTTGACCAATCAGACCGCGACCGAACCGTGGCTTGGCATGTTCTTGTATCCCGTTAGTGTGTGACATGCAAATTCTCGCGATTAGATATCTATATCACTTTTACCGGTGTATCTTTTAGGCAGAATAGTCCTGTAGGATTTTGCTCATACAAGGGTTTGCTCAAAGGAACCTTGGAATGTTATCTCCAGGGCTTGGCCGTCCCAGGGTTCCACCTAGGCAAGGTTATCTGGAAAGATTACGTAACATACAAGATTGCCCAGATGACCTCTGAAGTCACCCCTATTCGGCCTTCACGTTTTGCAGACCAAGCACACGCGATCAGGCCGTTTGGCCAAGGTTGCCAAGACGAGAATGTACATACGCGGACTAGTTCCTAGTTTAGGGCAACTTGCAAAATCGGATAAATTGAGACTTTGGATGCAACCAGGTGCAGTCTTGGCCAAGGGGAGCGTGCACGCTGAGACTTGGCCACCCCGATCCCAGCCGGAGCGCAGCCGGGTTTCAGCCGAAGGTAACAACAGTTGATAGGGGGCATCGCCCGTGGATGTATCCATCTAAGACCGTTTAGGTATTGCAATCCAAAAGATAAAAGTAGAAGATCCACATCCCCGGCTCGTATCCGGATGCGGGCTAAGTCACAGCCCCGTGCGGGGGGCGATTTTATACTCCAAGCCAATCAACCGGGAAAGATATCAAAAGTAACCATCTGAACCGTGTCATAGTGGCTCGTTATGGCTTTTGTATGGCTTGAATGGCTGATATGGGGCTTCTTGCGCTAATCTGGAAAATCTTCCCTCGAGTTAAATCTCAACCTTTTGAGTTTTCTATTTTCTTCCCACGTTTTTGCCCCGGAGTTTCTTTATTAAATATGTTGCTGGCATCTCACAACTTACGCTTCTGACTGCATCGGTTTTTACTTCTCCAAATATCCTCTTTCTCTTGAAAGTTTCAAGGTCTCTCCACTAAACTCCGTACTGGACGGAAATCCTATCCTAGAGACTCGACATCTCTGAGATTTGCCCTTGCCATTGCACCTTCCACGTCTCAACATCCATAGCGACAATATCACTGCCCACAACCCGGATCTCAGGCCATCGCAACATAGCCCGATATTAGCCCGAAGTCTCAATCTTCTGTAGCAGCTCCACCCCCGGATTTTCGCCGATCCAGCCCAACACTCACAGAACCCATACCCAAGAATCTAGCCGGATAAGCGACATCAGCCCATCCAGCTTCTTCCGCCCGCGCCTTATCCACCGTATCAGCCGCTAAACACCACAGACAGGAATGAAAACAGCATGGCTATCCTAAGCGACAAAGACAAGGAAACGACCGGCAGTGTGTCGGAAGCACTCGGACTCAAAAATGAGGGGCATCGTGATGTACAAGAAGGCGTGATGACTGGAAATGCCGACAACCTTCAGCGTCATCTTGGAAACCGTCAGATCCAGCTGATCGCCATTGGTGGCTCCATCGGAACGGCCCTTTTCGTGAGCATCGGCTCCGGTCTTTACCATGGTGGACCTGGCAGCTTGTTTCTTGCCTTTACCGTTCAATGTATCTTTTTGGCCATGGTGAATAACTGCCTCGCTGAAATGACCACTGCCTTCCCTGTCAGTGGTGGTTTTATTCGCTTGGCTGGAAAATGGGTCGACGATGCTCTTGGTTTCATGGTCGGCTGGAACTTTTTGTTCGTCCTCTTTTCGGCTTCGCCGAAGTCCTGCCCACTGTCTTTGCTAACACTTATTTTAGCTTCTATGAGGCCCTTTTGATTCCTTTTGAGATCTCAGCTTTCACGCTCGTGTTGTCTTTCTGGAGTCCGACGATCACTGAACCTGGTCCAGTCGCAGGCGTCTGCATCGGTGTTATCTTAGTCTATGGGTGAGGACCTCTTCCGTGCATTTCGGCCATCTGCGTGTTTCATCCTACTGATTCTCGCGTAGCTGCCTGAACATCTTGGCCGTCAAAGCTTATGGTGAAGCCGAATTCTGGCTATCCGGTGGAAAGGTTATTCTGATCTTCTCCCTGTTCTTTTTCACCTTCATCACTATGGTTGGTGGAAATCCGGCCCATGATGCTTATGGCTTCCGCCACTGGAACAACCCCGGCTCTTTCATGGAGTATCTGGACACCGGCGCCCTTGGTCGCTTTGAAGGCTTCCTCGGATCTCTTTGGTCGGCTTGTTTTGCCGTCGTCGGTCCTGAGTATATTTCCATGGTCGCAGCTGAAGCAAAGCGTCCGCGCATTTATATCAAGAATGCGTTCAAGACAGTCTACATTCGATTCGGTATCTTCTTTATGGGTGGTGCCTTGGCCGTGGGTATCGTTTGTGCCGCTAATGATCCGGATCTGGTGGCGGTTGTGACGGGTGGTTCTGATGGTTCTGCTTCGGCATCACCATATGTCATTGGCATGCGAAACCTGGGCATTTCAATTTTCCCTTCGATTGTCAACGCGTCAGTGCCAACAAAGAAAATGAAAGTGACGAACAGAAGACTAACTATACTCTTTTAGCCTCTTGCTGACTTCGATTTTCTCCGCTGGCAATACTTACACTTACTGCGCTATCCGTACTCTGTACGGCTTAGCACTAGAAGGAAGAGCCCCAAGAGTCCTCACTCACACCACTCGTAACGGTGTACCCATCTATTGCTTCGCAGTCGTGATGATCTTCCCTATGCTTTCCTTTTTGCAATGCTCCAGTAGCTCGTCCATCGTCATCACGTGGTTCGCTGCACTTGTGACTGCCGGAGGTAAGAAATCACGATGAAATTCACTAATGGACCCCAACAATGACTATAATACTAACAACATGACCCAGGTCTGATCAATTACATCGTCATCACCCTGACGTATATTTTCTTCCACCGCGCTTGCAAAGCGCAGGGGCTTGACCGCAGATCTCTCTCCTATTTCGGATACCTGCAACCCTACTGCGCATACATTGCATTCGTTTGGATGATCATCGTGACTATCGTCTATGGCTACCCAGCATACAAGCCTTGGTCCGTGTCCAGCTTCTGGTCGAACTACACCATGCAGATCGTCATCCCTCCCCTCTTCCTCATCTGGAAGATCGTCAAGAAAACAAAGTTTGTTAAGGCTCATGAAGCCGACCTTGTCTGGGAACGGCCCCTGATCGATGCCTACGAGGATAGCTTCCTCGATCCCCCTACTGGCTTCTGGAGAGAAATGTTGCAGATGGTCGGCATTGGGCGGAGGAAGGGCGGTAACGATAAGCGATCGCCTTCAGTGTCTCAACCCCACGAGTCGGCTGGGGAAAGTTCGGCATGAACGTAACTACGAGCACTGTTTTATTAAACCCACATGTATGTTTAGGGATCTAACTAGGTAGTTACCGGGTGTTGGTAACTGTCCTTGTGATATGAGCCATCTTGACAGAGGAATTCATTTCCTGCTGCAGATCTGTCAATATTATACTCAGCCAGTTTGTTCATTCCAAAAATGTCTCCGTGTAATTGGCCCGGTATTGGTATCCCTTAGCTGATATCCCGGCAATATAGACCATGCGCGGATAGAAAAAAAAAGATCAAATGTGCTTGTGTGAACTTGGGCAAACTTTAGTTGACATTGATTGCAATTGAGAATTGCTCACATATACCTGTTGAGATGGGTGTCTGAACAAATATATTGGGCAACATGAATTTACTGACTTGTGGTCATACTTGTCCGCCTTGCCTTCAAACCATGTGCGGCCATCTTTGCCTTTCGGTCCCTCGTAAACACACCCTTCTTATTCCCATCCACCCGCCTCATACCAATAGTCGCCTGGAAATCAGCAAAGTTCCAAACACGTTCGCCAGCCATGGACTCCAAGCGGTCAGAGACCCGATGATACATGTCGAGCATTTATTCCTGGAACCCTTCGCTCCTAGGCAAACCAAGGGTATAGTATAAACCGGCAATGGTATCTGCGCCGTACTCAGTCATGATAATGGGCTTATTGAATTTCTTGTCCCGCCCGCGCAGCTCCTTTTTCATCCTTTTTCAGGGCTATCTCTGCTTCCTCGAGGTCTCCTGGTTCAGAATACCACCCGAAATACCGATTCAGACAATTGACATCAAAGGGGTCGGAGATCAGATCCAACTCGTATGGAAGTGATTGTTGATATATATGTGTAGAAAATATCGCATTTACAATATGTGTAGGCTGCGTCACTCGCTTACCGAATACGTTAATTCATCTGCCGGTCTTAATTCAGGCCTCTATGTCATAGGCCAAAATCAGGAATCAAGGCATCGATATTTGGCGGGAAAGCGGTTTTGTCGCATAGCGTCCATATTGCTGCGTAGTCGTGCATGGTGCGATTTTCAATCCCCAATTCGAGGCCACGAGGCGACGCGGGTGGATCCCCACGATACGCCACAGATTCGAGACTCAGCCAAATCTCTTGATGGAGTCTAGGGCAATGGGATAATGGTACGGAGTATGGGTCATGAGAGCGGGAATGGGACCTCGGGATGTTGCCCAGAAAACCTCCCATGTCCGATACAGGACAGGAGAAGTGGGAAGGAATCAAAACGCTGATGGACCAAGTCCAGGCTGAATGTAGTTAGAACTGGGTTCCCGGGTCGCGTAACTCCGTCCGAGAACCACACAGAGACGAGGTTTGGGTGCAAGTGGAGACGGTACCTACATTAGAGGGACACTAGCATTTGGCTTGGCGGCACTAACATAATTGTGAGTTAGGCGAGCCGTGAAAACAATACTTGATACCATTCTATGACCACTCGTTACATTATGACCACCCGGGCCCTCATTATAGACTTCCCTCATTACCACTCATTATAACCATCCACACCACGTGTTGAGCGTATATATTACTACACCGGTTGGGAGCCGATCCCGAAGCAGCTCGACCAAACAAAGAGTATTTCCCCGAAAACTCGTACTTATGACGAGTTCGAGTTGTCGAGGCAGCTGAAAGTGGAGCCTAATAAAAGAGTCAGTCGCGAATTCTGCACAGTTACGGCAAAGCATACCAATCATTCCCGTTGCGTAGGCATCAATGATCTGAACGATAACACCGTACGTCGCACCAACGAGGAAGAAAATTCCGAGAACTACCATGCCCCAATGCAGCAGGTAGATCACCTTCTGCATAAGTGTACCCTTCCGGTAGTGACCATTGCTGTGCAGCCACAAGAAACCAGGAAGACACATGGCTAGAGGGGCGAAACAAACGGACCCAATCAAAGCAACCAGATAGTTGAATATAGGAATAGTCTCGGCGAGGATAAAGGAAATAGCACCAAGACCGATCGTGCAGCCTAGCCAAGTGGCCCAATGGACGACTGTGTTGGCTTGCAAATGACGCGTGTTACCCAAGATGCGCACAAACATATATTTGGCGGCGATCTAAATAGCTATGTCAGTTACGGAACCATGAGTCGCCAGGGAGATACTCACATGTAAGTAGATCGTGGCGCTCACGATCAGTCCTATCAGTGCGACACCGTAAGACACCATCTTGATAGTCTGTCCTGCGCTCTATATATAATAATAATTAGCAAATTGCATCCGAACCCGGCGTTAAGCAGAGGACACATACACCCAAAGACGGACTCGCCACCCATTGTCCACACCAACGATAGACAACCAAGCTGAAAGCAAGGTACGACGCATTGACCACAATCATACATAGGTATAACGCCTTCTTGTAATCCTTCGGGTTTCGCATCTCCGACATTACCGGGATAAAGGCGCTAGTACCAGCCGTACAGACGAAGATAGTACTAGAAGCAACCATGCCAGCGGCAAATCCGGGGTTGTTGATAGTCACGAAGCCGAGGTCGTAGGGCCCCTCTTGGGGTGCGGCAGCTGGGCGGTCGCGCGTTGTGACTCCGATGACGACGATTAGGACTGCGGCATAGATCGAAATGAATCCTATATATGTGAGCCAGCCCACATGCTGGAGTTTGCGTATCGAAGCTGTCGCGACGATAACAACCGCTCCAATCAAAGACCACCAGACAGTGCACGCAGAGTGGTGCGAGAGGGCATTCAAGCCCGTTGAGACTCCAATGATACCACTACCCGTGACAAGGACATAGCCAATAAGAAAGAGTAGACCGGTAAGCTCCTTCGCGAAGAAACCGCCGGCAACTTCTGCCATATCGGCAATAGAATGGCAGTGAGGATGCTTCTTGCGAAAGTTGCCCAGAATCACGAAGGAGTAAGTGTTGAACGCACCCCATGCGACGATACTGATCGAGCCACCCACCGCACCGAGGGAGTATAGCGATGCTGGCAGCGACAACACACCCGTCGCGAAGAGGACCTTCACAAAGATGATACACGCCTTGAACCAGCCGACACTGCGGAAGCTGACACCATCCTCGGTCTTCTTGAAGACCTCGTGCTCCTCAGAGGAGTCCCTAGGGGTTCCCGCCTCCGTGTCATCCACGCTTGCTTTCTCATTGACGGTCATGATGGATGGTTGAGTTTGTCTCGGAAATTGACCCGCTGGGAAAGGTAGAGTTTAAAAATGAAAATCCTGGGGGCGCAGGGAAAATATTCGACAAAGGTATTGTCCTCTGTCTCAGAAACTCTCATGGCGGTAATTAACTGTGGATCCTCCATTTCAAGCGTTGATAAATTGCCACTAGTTGCAATGCACTAGTATGCCGCGGCCACGCTTATTTGCAGTTTGTTTATTGACTTCGCGATAGCCATGAAAATTTCCTGACTTGCTAGCATCGCATCATTTGGAGTCCTCTTCTTCGTCTTGATTCGCGGCGAGGGTTACTTTCTTTAAAGGTCAGAAAAAGAAAAGGAAAAGAAGGCGAGGTTGCTCCCATCTTGCTGTGTCTTTAATATATATCAGTGACACACAGCACATAGGAAGTAGCGTGGGGCCGAATGGCACAAATGATCGGACTTGCTCTCTGAAACCCCATCAGAGCTTGGCTAGTTCCAAACAATTGGCGCGGACCACAGGACCAGCTGGCCAGCTGTCTTCCAGTGATAATTACCAAACAAGGCAAAAATTTCGGCTCGAACATCCATCCCGAGAAGACAGATTATGAATTGTGACCGCCTTTGGCATGGAACAAGCGGGCAGGAGAGCAGGGATAGAAGGTGAGCTACCCGATGTGGGTCCTACCACGTGCGCCGACCGTGCCCTGGGGCATCAAAACAATTACCGAGGAATAGAATCGTTATATTCGTTTACCGACACCCTTCATGGTGGAGCCCTTTTTCTCTGACAGGGAACTTTTGGAAGTAATCCAGAATAGTGAGATTTAGTATGAGAGGGAGGAAGAAAGGAGGGAAAAGAGTGAGTGCCAGGTGTCAACTATCTGCAGGGGCCGCTTGCCCTAGATATTGGTGAGATCGGCGCGCCAGCTACTCCCGAGTTCTACCTATATACGACCAAGGTCAGAAAATCATATAATCTGAGGGGCCAGAGTGAAAAAGAAATTGATCTCATGAGTATACCGGTCCTGGATGGGACATACACTATCCCAACCCGCAGAAGTATTACATTGACATAAGAAAATAAGATGTCATTCGCAGAGCTGGCTTTCACGGATATAACACGTATAGAACATCATAAATCCCAACAAACGTTTGAAAACTGTGCTGAATCGGGACAGCGATACACTCTAATCAACAGACCACAAGAAAAACCAAAAGTGAGGCATAGTCCAAGCACAAGCGACAGTTCCGCAAAGAAAGGACAGGTTTGTCGGTCTCTCAAGGAGGAACTCTGGGTGCTGCTGGTGGCATTAGCCTTGCTGCTGCTAGTCCCGATAACCAAGGACCACGTGCATTGGCGAACGTTCCTGCTGGCGGGGAGAACATATGCCTAGTTTTTTGAATTGTGCTGTGGTGGGTTGTTAGCAAGGTCCAGTTGTGGCAGGGCAAGTTCTGATCTCGTGGTTGAGATGTGTATAAGATGGGAGCCATCAGGTGCGCTTCCCGTATATAACAAGTCTCGCACAATCGGGCCATCTAACCGGGGGACGGCACTCGGTATCCAGTCAGCACTATTGAGAGCGCATATGGTTCTAGTCCAAGCGGTCATTCTCTCACGATTTCCATCCAAGATTGTGACTTCCATTTCCATGTATTGTTTGGTTACGATGCCACCACCAGTATTCACCGTTCCAATACCTATCACCGGTATACTTGGCCCAACAGTTGCGCCAAATGGACCAAGAAGCGTATCAAGATCTCCTTCATAAATGGACATCATATTAGACCCAGTGCCGCAGATAAAGTCTAACTCAGCGGACCAAGATACTCCTGGAACACGAAGGGCTAATTTGATCTGGATGGAGAGTTAGAGGAGCTTGCAAGTGGGTTGAGTCATATGGATCTTACGCCATTCAGCCCTCTAGGGATCCGGCATGGACCTATCGTGATGGCTGCATAGGAGCTCTCATCTCCAGGGCCGCTGATCTGATATTATTCATTAGCGAGTGGGTTTGGAAAAAATGACGATATCAATTACCCCTTCAGTCCAAAATCATTTGTTGCCATTGTAGTGGGCATTGATCGCTTCAAATTCATCCCAGTGAAATGGTCTTGGTCGACAAATCTGGACTCCCTTCGGCCAATATGTAACAAGATCGGTATGCCACTCAAGCTCCCCCGCTTTATATGCTTTCAAAAGAGCCTCAATGTTTGGAAGCTGTTCGTATTTATCCGTAGTATTCGCCAGATCTGTCTTGATGGCCTCCAATGCATGTACCCGTTGAACGGTATCCCAGCTCATCCCCTCAGACCCGGGAAACCTCATCCGACTACAATATAACAAGGTAAGATTTATCCGGAAGTAATATCGATATAGCAGACTCACTCATTTTGAGCCTTTGTAGCCGTATACTCAGCCAACCTTTGCTGGAACACATGGGGCATTATGTTTTCAGCAATTCTCTCATGGCATCTTTGGATTTGGCCATCCACATCGCTATTCGGTCCCAATTAGCTCGCTGGCCACATCGAACACTTGGTTTCAATGCCGCCTTACTCGATTTCAAGATCGTCCTCATTCATATGCCAGCCGCGAGGAAGTTGAGCTGGGTGGATGAGGGGCATGGCTCCCGTCCACTTAGCCCATGGTCTGCTTTTCTTTGGCCTCAGTGGTTGTCGACGTGGCACCAAAGTGCCAACGTAAGACTTAGCAAGGTCTAGGTCTTCTATCTTGAGCGTTGTGCGAGGAGTTGCATCTTGTAGTGATCCCCCAGGTTGTTGGGGTGGTAGTTGCTGAACGTGAGTACTACATCGAAATTTGTATCGCTCTGACATGTCGGAGACAATATGCCTCAGAAAGTTTAGTCTGGCGGATTCAAAATGCCTGGGTAAAAATGCAACGAGTCCGGGGATACAAATACCCGATGGAATAAAAGCAACCCTTTCTCGAAACCAAAGGACGATTACGGAAAGGGGAGAAAACGCAAACTTGAGATCGAGTGGATTTGGGTTCAAAGGTCCAAAGACACGGTATAGCTATAACAAAGAATATCTCCTCGGAAGGAATGGCTGTAAGCCATAAGACTCGTTTCTTACAACTATATTTCTTGGCACTCTTTTCGCCCGCTTTCTTTGTTGTTGAGAAACTAGTATGAATGATAGGAACCCTTGGATGCTTAGCGTCGAGATTCTCTCACCATATCAAAGACAAGCTGGGAGCTAACGCAGGATCAGAGAGAAGAAAGTCGAGAGAGATATATTTAGACAGTGGGAAAAGTAAAACGTTCATTGACTCCGACGCTATTTTTGACAACCGCTAAATCCGATCGGAATCGGAGTTCCTATGATTTGGTAGACATAATTTCAGTTTGAAATTTGAATAGACTGATAGGAATGCAGATCGTTCCTTTCAATCCTTTCGAGACGCGTCAAAGTGGGTATGCATGAAGCAAGGGAAAACGGGGTTCCTTTTGCTTATTGCCAGTTCGTTCACGTGGCCTAACCCGCGTCTCTGTTTGGGAAAAACGAAAATCATCCTTCCATCGAAATTAGTCGCCCGCCCACGTTGCCGAAGCAACTTTCTTTATACAGATCTCTGGTTTTGAGCCTTCATTTTGCGATGATCGACCCTCAAGACAGATTCTGGTCCGAAGGCCAGAACTACTGCGGCCCGCGCGAAAACCCCACTCCCAAAACTTATTACAACGTCTGGGATTGGGATCAACTTCGGATGGTCAAGGTCAAAGGCACCGCCAAACTATTTCCGCCCGAAGAGGATAGGGAGCTCTCAATTTTGGCGCGATTCGCTAATTATCTATCGCCGGAAGTTCGCGCTATCACAGTCGACGACGATGGGCTCCTTACCGGGCTTCCGACAGATCTGGAAGAGGATTATACTCTCTATTTCTTACATATGTTCCTTTCTCGCTCTGTAGCTCGCTGGCCTATGGCCGTACAAGTCAGTACTCTAAGCTCCAAGAGCTCGACCAGCTTGGACCGTTCGTTGATCTTGTATCGTACAAGACGAATCCGGGATTCTCCAAAAGGTTGCTTTCAAGTTTAACGTCTTGAACAAGCCTCCGAGACTATAGATGGCCTGGGATGAACTCAACATTTTCAACAGTCTACCGCCACATCCTAATATAATACCATTTGATCGCGTTGTCGTCGAAGACCAGGAGTCTCGGGTGATTGGGTTCACAACGAAGTACATCCCAGGTGGAACTCTCGCCAATCCAAAGATCCTTTTTCGATTCGAGTGGCTACAACAGGTTACTCAAGTCGTGGATTTTCTAAACCTCGAGCTAGGGGTCATGCATCAAGATATCGCACCCTGCAATCTGCTCATCGATCCTTACACACAAAAGATCGTTCTCTTCGACTTTGATCGGGCTACATCCAGAAAGAAACGGCTATACGAAGGTCGAGATGACGTTACTAGTGTCGTCTTCACACTCTACGAACTTATCACGAACGATACGTGTATCCCCCACTGGGATCGACATATAGGCATGGTGCAAAGTATCTCAGAGTGGATTGTTAATCGCGAACTGGACTCTGACGTATCAAAATTTCGCAACTTTTTGAGCCAATGGGTAGCAACACGAAGATCCGACGGGGATATGGAACGATATCTCAACGCACCACACCGATTTACATGGCCGGACCTACCAACAGCGCCCGATTACAATGTACCATTCGAGATGGGCACAACCTAGGATGGAAAGTCAAACTGGAGGACTGGCCATCGGTCTAGACGCACCGCAATGAAGATGGGGCAGTATTGCTTTCGCTGGGAGAGGCCACCACGGAGCCGCTTGTTGATCGAGGCTGAGCATAGTGTACAGTAGTCAATCATGGAAATCTATTTATGGAAGACACTGCTCAGTCACAATGAATCAAGATGCCAGCCTCATACCACAAGAAAATTTAGTCCTCGACATGAACTCGGTGGGTCATGTCTGGTCATTTCTATTGTCAGGCCTTGCACCAGAAGCAGAACATTTCGTTCCCATGGGGTTCGAATTGGCGAGGATTTGCCTCCCGAATGAGACCCACCCATCTCGAAATAACTCCATGGATGGTCATTCGCCGGATCTCTCATCTCAACGATACGCCGGCAAGGGATGCTGAAGGAGCCGCCGGTCAACGCGGAGTGGGATCAGGTGGGACTATACAGACGGTAGTTCTTGGGTCGTGAGCCCTCTCTTTGGCTTGGCAGTCCTCGGTCTTGTCCTCTCGATTCGTAGCTAAGATGACCATTGTTAAACTGATTTGGACAAGGGCGCCCACGTCAAACTTAAAGGCAGAGCCAATATCACAGCGCTTCAGTTAGCATCAGCAAATGGGCACAAGGACATCGTCGAGGTACTGCTAGACAAGGGTGCCGACGCCAACAGCAAAGGTGGGCAGTACGGCACGGCGCTTCAGGCGGCGTCGGCAGAATGCCACAAAGACATCGTTGAGATGCTGCTCGAGAGAGGTGCCGACGTCAACATCAAAGGTGGGGAATGCGGCAGGGCGATTCAGTCGGCATGATAACGCGGCCACAAGACATTGAAAACTGTAGGGGGGAGAAAATATCTCTATAACTACCTAGATATGTAAAAAGACTACATAAGGAGACTACTAAAAAAGACCACTAAAAGACATATAAAAAGACTATCGGAGAAGACTAGCTAAGAAGACCACCAGACTATGGCCGTATAAGCGGCCGACTATTAATATCTCAATTCCTACAAAATCAACTTCTTACAGTGTCATTTTCCACACTATTAATTTCTATCAATTTCTATAGTCAATAAAAATACACGTATACTAATCTTATGAAATGTTCTGCTGCAAAATACGATATGGCGCACTGGTGGCGATACACTGCCGTAGACGTTAGGAAGCAATGGTAGGTGTGATGGACCACATTTAATCTCCTCTCAATGCACAAATTCTCTATGATTTATCTCTTGGGTATACGTTTGCTCACTATTTTACGTGGAGGTCACGCGAGATCCTACAAATCGCTGTTGAGATCGAATATTTTACTACTGAAAACACCTCAGTACTTTCGATCGCGCCCCTTCTGGAAGCAAACTTCCATGACACTTTGTCAATAGCGGATAGCTAGATTCTCAGAAACAATTGAGAGCCCGTCGTGAAGCCAGTGTACGCCACCCAACAATGGTGATGGGCATGGCGCACTTGAGGCGCCATTACTTGAAAGAGTGAGCAATCGCCAAGTGGGCATATGGTGGACTCGGCCAATGAATACATGGAAGAATTTGGATTTACCGAAGTATCCGAATTTTATCGAAGTCCAAAATCATTTCGTTGGGGTCCGAGCTCGATGGGAAATTCCGTTCTTTGTCTCTCGGAGATCTCGAGGCACCTGATAGGAACGTGGTTTCTTTGACATTTCTTTGACATTTCTTTGACACCCCTTGACCCTTCCAAGGTTAGGTTAGCTGTGCAATTATCGTGATTATATTTTTAGTCCCACAACCTTTTGATTGAGCCACCGCATGGATGGGAAAGTCGGCAGTTGCCCAGATTGGATGGATGGCTGCGCCCCGGTGAACAGGGACAAAGTAGGTTGTATGTGGGATATTTGGGGGGCCGAGATCCATTCGCTCCGTCCTGTGTGAAGCATATTGACGATTAGCTTTATCTTCCGTGGAGCGAACAATTTATAATGAAGTGATCTTAGGGGTTTGTGTGCGAAGGTGAATGGTGAACGAGTTTTGGGTGTTCCCTTTTGGCACCTTCAGACCACACTATGATTATCGCTGGGGGTCATGATTTGATGGAGTTAATAACGGGGCCCACATTGAAGTCCGAGCTCCTTCCCTTTTGAGTAAACTGCACATGGCTCAAGATATCCGACCAGATATCCTGAAAGAACATGAGTGTTTCTGCTAGCCGCGCCAATAGGACCAAGATCGCGAAAGTTATGTGGAGGGTCAGAAGAGCACTAGCAAGAGATCAACAAAGAATAATATATTTAATCTCGTGGCGATATTGTTCTCCAGACAATATATCTGTGACGTCTCGTCGTTTTCCAATCTATCCATGACTTCTATACCTAACCTGTAGCAACAATGGCAGAGTTTGACGACCAAAACAGCAGAGTTCGTGAGTCAGTCTTTTTGGTTTGTATCCAACATGATGACGTGGCTGCCTTAGTATACTAACCTTGTACCGATAGGGCGTGCTATGGGCTCTCACAGGCACATCGTTTATATTTGTTGTATTCCGCATATATGCCCAACTTACCTCATTCCGTCGAGTATATCTAGATGGCTACCTCGTCATCCTCGCATGGATCATTATGCTCACTGCCGCAGTCATTTGGCAAGTCGAGGGAAAGGCTCTTTACGAGTTATACGAAATCAGCGCTGGCACAAAGCCATTCAATCCTGAATTCCTACCGAGGTACAATACATTCATGCTCTTTAATGCTCCACTTCAGATACTATTTTATTCGGCACTGTGGTGTGTCAAATTCTCATTCATGGCACTCTTCTACCAAATCAGTGCCCAGGTCGAGTCTCTCCGTATTTGGTGGTTCCTGGTACTGTTCTGTACCGCGAGTGTTTATATTGGGTCGGTGGCCGATATCGAATACAAATGCAGTTTGGGGGGGCTGGAGTATATCATCAGTGAGGATAACTGAACTCGAATGCGATTCATTTACACTGCCCTGACACCGAACTTTGCAGCTCAATGTCCCCGACCTCATCATGTTCATTATGAGAATCGCATGTTCTGGGCCAACTGTGCCGGGGATGTTATCACGGACTTTATGAGTGAGTTTCATTGCGAAGACACTGATATATTAAGCCAGTACTTTTAACCTAACAGTATTTCTCGTTTCAGTCCTGTCTATTCCCTTCCTTGTGCTATGGAAAGCACGAATCTCGCTACGCAAAAGGCTTCTTCTGCTGAGCATTTTCTCTGCAACTATCTTCATCATGGTCACCGCTATAATCCGGGTGGCCGTCGGGATGAACTATGACCGGCAGATGAATATCGACTGGCTATGTTTCTGGAGCTTTGTTGAGGTAGATGTTGGTATGTTGTCTCAAACTTTCATAAAGCGTTGTCCTAATACTGATCTTGACGTGATAGCGATTATTGTCTCCTGTGTCGCCTCTCTCCGCCAACTATTCGTCACCTCGCAGAATCAGAGCTCATCTGCAAGGGCCGCGTACCATGATACAAACGACCCTATTCCGAAAAATTCAAAAGAGGGGTATAGCCAAGATCTGTCGGGGTCTGTTGGGGATGTCGAGTCACCCGCAAATGACGAGGTGCCCATGTCGCCCTTGAGCGTTGTACATGTTCGTCAAGATTTCGAAATGACACGTGTTGATGCCAGTCAGTCTGCTAATGGTGAGAAGGCATGCAGACACCAGACTAGCTTTGACTAGTTTAGAAATTTCTACAGTGCTCCTTGTTACTGAGCGTACATCGAACCCACCCATCTTCAACTTTGTGGATCTAATCGAGTATCCCAAAATGGCATTAGAGTAGACTCAACAAATGGATAGTCCAGACTTTTCTAGAGCAACTCAAGACAAGAATTAGCAACAATAGCTGGCGTCTCAGTCTAGTAAATTGTTCCAGTCTTCTTTGCAAGTGAGGCTGAGGCCTTCTTGATGGAGCGTGTTGAACTCCGCAACGCTGTCACCCCTTCGGCTGCCAACGCCAAACCCAAAATCCGGTGGGAAGATCTTCCCTATCGCATGAAACGTGTTCACCTCCGCCGCAAACTTCAGATTCTTGATCATAGTCAATGTGGATGGTCGAGCCTGGTTCGGGGGATACTTGACCTCTAACATCAGAGAACTACGGAGGAAACTGAGACCCTTGTCAACAGCTCATCGATGCATACCTATATGGCGAATACAGTATCTGTCGCGCGCTGCTCCTCCTCGGGATATCTTACCCATCGACTGGGGCATTCAAAAGAACAATGAAATCCGCAATAGCGGCGAGTGCCATTCAAAGGGGAGATTGCCACCAGCTGCGCGCATCTTTGATTAATGGATCCAAAATCGCAGACTGCAGCAACCGACTGGCCATTATTCCGTTGGATATTGCTGCCAAAAAGGGATATAAGGCGATCATAGAGCTATTTATAGCGAATGGTTGCCCAATGCGGTATCACTGTTATGACGCCTCATACTGGGAGGATGACATCAAAGTCACGGACATGATGGCAGAAAGTGCCAATTTCAGCGGCCTAGATGCATGGATTGATCACCTGGCAAAGGAAGGAGACATGATTCCGAAGATTTTGAAGCGGGCTATGACAAGAGCAGGGAGGTATGGGCATATGAATGTCATGGAACTCGTCCAGGGGGAATGTGAAGCCATGTATGGTAGCCCTGTGTGGCTTGCTCATGCGCTTGAGTGGGCCATTAGTTATGGCTCTTTGGATGCGATTAAACTCCTTTTCCGTCGGAGTGGAGTGGATACAACGACCCGAAAAAGCCCACCCGACAGGATGCCGCTCTTAAAGGTTATTTATCGATGTCCAATTGGCAAGAGACCGGATATTGTTAGATTCCTTCTTGAAAATGGGGCAGATCCAAATGGGAACGACCCACCGAAGAAAAGCACACCCTTCGAAGTGGCCATCAAGGCAAAGGATTTTGAATCTGCCTCTATTCTATTCAAGCACGGAGCAGTCGTCACTTCCAAAGAATGATGCCCTTGCTACTGAGGAATAGCAAGCAGACCTGTACTGCTTTGGTTCAGCTGTTATGGCCTAGCGGGGACAGTCACCGAATATACAAGTCGAGAGGAAAGTGGTATACTATCTATCGTGATGCGGGAATAATAAACAATATTGAGAATGTTTTCTTGGAACTGGGATGGAGCGAGCAAGAATGTGAAAGAGCTGGAGATTGGTCACATTATAGATGTATACTAGCGGTACCTTGTTGTACGACTGGGCTAAATGACCTTGTTACTCAAGAAATCAAGCATACTTCAAGGCTGTATGTAACCCTTTGGTCGTAATAATATGCATAGAGGCTGTTCACAAAGAAAACGCAGACGTATTATTCTATGGCAACAAAACTGTCCGTAACCAGTGGATGCTTTTCAATTGCATCATGAAAGCTCCCATCAGAGCTGCAAGCGCTTCCAGGATCCTGCAACTCATCAAAGTCTGAGTTGGTTCGAGTCAGACACCAAGTCAGAAATCCAGAGTCAGCAAGTGTCGGAGAGGTGCCCTTCCTCAGTTCTGGCACCTGGTTAACGATACTTAGTAGTCCATCAAATGCCAATGCCAATTTTTCCGTGAAATCCGGACGCTGCTTTAGGTGATCCCCAAAATCACCAAGAGTGTATTGTTTGTCGTACTTCATTCGGAAATGATCCGTCGCCGCCAGAATCTGGAGCGTGGTAGGGTCAGCGTATAGTGCCGCAGTCTGGAGGAGGTTGGGTCCCTTCATCCGGGGGCAGATGGAGTACTCATGCCACCGATCGAGAAACAATCGTAGGACGTTATGACTGTTGTATATAATTGCGGTGGTCAAAGGAGTTGATCCCTCAGTCGACACCGAGTTGATGTTTGCGCCATATTCCAATAATAGCATAGCAAACCCAGCATTATCAATCCTTGCCGCATGAATAAGACCGGTCTTCCCGTCATTTCCACTTGCATCCACATCTGCGCCAAAGTCTAGTAGTGATTTCAGAAGCAGAATATCAGTAGCGTTTCGGGTAGCGCAATTGAGTGGACTCCCTTTCCTTTCACCGCTAGGATGGCATAAGTCTGGTTGTGCTCCCGCCTCTAGGAGTAGACGAACGGCAACAGTGTGACCCTGGGAAGCAGCATTTGAGAGAGGACCTGACAATTGAACATCCACGATGTTCGGATCTGCGCCGTGACTAAGGAGTGTGACAATGGCTCGCGTATCCCCTCGAGCGGCTGCCCAGGCCAACGCAGTGCGACCCATGGCATCAACAGCATTGATATCCTGCGGGCTATGGGTTATCTCGTCCTCGAGACTCAACATTGACAAGCTAAGGACAATCTTATGGGTCTTCGTAAATCTTGCTTCGTCTATGAAATCTTCAAGATAACCGTTTTTGGCGATGATGCGGAGGGCACCAACGGCAGTCTCAGAAAGTCCACCTTCCAGAAGGAAATGACATGCTTTATTTCTTGGGCTATTGTCACTGGCAGAGATTGGTCTGTAGTCCGCGTCTGCACCTGCGTGGATCAAAAATTCGCATGTCTCATACTGTTTGCCGTAGAGGGCCCACCGAAGAATCGAATACCCGCGAGAGGTACTGACATCACGGGGAGAAGCCAATCCTCTGCTGAAGAGATATTTCAGACCATCGATGTTTCCGTTCAATGCAAAGCTAACGCATTGTGCGGTGTCAGGTACCCTCCGTAACGTATCGAGGTGTAGCATTGTTCCCACGTTGGGCTGGAACCCAACTTGCAGTCGCACGATTGCAGACGACAGAAATGCGAAGGGAAACCAGTATTCAAGGCTGACTTGCCTTGCCCGTGATTTATTGCATGTGTGTGTATTACATTTTGGGCTGAAATAAGGGAGTCCGGCGTAGCCAACGAAAAGCTGACCAAAAACACGGTTGACGAGTGCGGGACTTGTGGCCTTCTGATGCGAATGACAAGAACATGGGCAACCCGAGCGGCAGGTAACGAAAAATGGAGCGACACGAATGCCTATCACTTCGGAACTTGTCGCCGCCAGGGGTGTATTCCTTTCAACTGAGGGTGGACGCTGCGTTCGAGGAGTGGACATATGGTACGACGATCCAACTTGGGTAAACTGGCTTGCTTGGACTTGATGTGACTGGGCCAGTAGCATCTCCTCAACTCTGGCTATACGTTGATCGACAGCAGCAAGTCCATTCAGAAAGTTGCTTTCTAGAGCAAGCTGCTGTTGCGAAGATTCAAATGTGACAGCCGAGATTGCCTCGATATCCAAACGGATCTTTGTCATATCTTGCCTATTTGGAACCTTGTCAGTAAATTTCAAGCTCTTGGATCAAGACAGTAAACTTCACTCAGTTGACATACGAGTTTGAGGCACCAAGCATGACGTTTAGATTGGCCTTCACCGTCCTAATGTCCTCTTGAAGAGCCTGCAGGCGGCTTTGTTCTTTTCGCCAAGCATGCGCCCTGGAAATCGACATTCTTGACGCGCGGCAGGCCATGGTCAGCTCACAAACAATGTCTTTGATTTCAAGTAGCTTTTTATTCGCTTGGTGCAAAAGATGGGGGATAGCTGAGAACTTCGTTTCGGGTAAGAACGCTCGGCTTTTGACGAGCAAGGAGACCTGGAGAAGGACAAGGTTGAGATCGGCGACTTCATTGTTGACCGCATGAAGGCGCCCTGGTAAGCTTTCACAAAGCGCCCGTAGGTCTGAGAGAGCGGAGCAAGTTTGAGTGGCAAGTGTTGCGATGGCGATCACACTCGCCCCGAACGAGAGTGGATCCATATCAGAATAAGCTTTCAACGTTGAATCAAAGAAGTTACAGAATATGTGGAATTTCTTTCGAATAAGTATCCATAAATGTAAGAATGCGGGGCGATTTCCTTCGCCGAGCGGTGGAGGTCCCAGTGCTTTGGGCGCTAATTGCGTTATCTCCAATCTCCATGGACTACTGTCTTGATTGGATATTGTTGTGACTGCTATGCACTGGTATGCATGTTGGCTCCATGATCCAACTTAAAGATTCTGCCATGCTTTCCACTCCTTATCGTTCCGACTGTTCTACAGCCCGGATGACGGCATCGAGTACCTTCTTAGATTAGAAAGCAGCCTTAATATGGATTTCTCTTCGTGCAGCTCTCAGTGGACTGCCCGAGACGCGACCGAGGGGCGATTCTCGCCCGTTCTCACCCTGACTATTGTGCTAAAATTCCCTGCTCACCTCCGGTCCCGCGACGCTAAAGCGGCGCTCACCCTAAACTCACCCGGGCGACACCCACCCGACTACTCACACACACCTGATGGTTTACATTATAATATCTTCTCACATGTAACCTTACACATGCGACCATAGGGTGTGGAAAATAGGGCTTCCCGTCCGCTCAGCCGTACTCAAGCCACACGCCGGTGAGTTAGTAGTTGGGTGGGTGACCACCAGCGAATCCTCACTGTTGTATGTTTTCCTGTGTTTTTGTGTCTTTTTAATAATTTTTAATTGTATGAATCGTTTCATGTTTGTGTTGAACACACTGCTTGAGAGTTGGTCTAATTTTCGGCGGCAGTTGTGCATATTTGTACTCCGAGCCGATAAGCGACTTGGATTCTTGTCTCGGATATTAACGTGCAAGCTGCTGCTAAGGGGAGGTCCCTTCGATCATCTCTAGGTTTCGCGTTCAGTCATTGTCGGGTCTGTGGAAGACCTACCCAAGGTCGATGCGATTAGTCTAACATTATCGACCATGAGAATCTGAAGACCAGCTGTTTGTTGTACCTAAAGCAAATGAGCTGTAATGTTCAATGGACGGGACGGCAAGTTGTTTTTTGAACTTACTTTGGCGTTCTCAGGGATGTTGTTTAAAGAGCCATAAGACCCGCAGATCAGACCTGATCTTTTGACATAGCCCACCAGTCTCGGGCACAGGATCAATGTCTCGGAAGCGAAGACGATTCCGGCCAAGTTCCATCGCTTCGAGAAACGGACCGCGGCTTGCAGACTACTAGCCCTCATCTCCATGTCCGACATTGGTAGTTTGCCAGCGTTGGTGATAAACAAGACAGGATATGTATCTTGCTTGCTCGCCAGAAGAATACAAATCTCAGGTGAAAATGAGGAGAGTATAATGGCCCTTCCACTGCTAACATGGAAAATCTGGGCAAGTATTCGATCGATGAAGGTGTTGATCTCGATAGCGATTGGTCCTACGCCGGCCTCAACAGCTTCATGAAGGCGGGGATACTCTTTATCCATGTTAGCTTTGTAGTCCATAAGACCAGCCGAGTGCTCATTCGGATACCACAAACATACTGATCTCAATATTGAAGCTGATTGAGTCAGGCAGCTTCGTAAGCAGCTCTTCCAGCGTGGTGAAAGAATCCTGCACGGAATGCCCCCTTGTATTCGGCTTGAACCCTTTGTTCATGAAGTCCACGGTGTGCTTCATTCTGTTACGAATTCTCACAGTCTCTTGATCTTGGTCCTCTGTTAATGAACGTGAACGGACTCTGTTCCTGCCCGGCCCATGTGACAGGCCCTGTGAATTTGGCTTTCCGAGCATCGACACTGGTTCCCCTCTTGGTGATTGAAGTTCACTCGCATGCATAAACTTGAACAGTTAGAGTCAGAAAATGTCAACGTTCGAAGAGACACACCTGTTCGAGACTGAGATCATGAATAGGGATGTCGGTTCCGGACTCGCTTAACGAGAAGTCATGATAAATGATGGGCAAAAGGTCTCTAGTGAGTTGGACGTCTGGCTGCATGTTAGCAAAGACGAAAGGAACAGTTTCACTTGAATGGGCCATTACCAAACTGTCAAGGATTAGTTAATGCAAGCCATATATCTATTTAACTAGTGCTTTAGCGCTTCTTACCTCAACATATGAAGCACCAAGCCTGGCAGCAGAAAGAAAAGACTATTTCAAAGGTTAGTATGATAGGGTATCGGGGTACTAGTGAATATACCTCTATGGTATTCTCTCCTAGCTGAAGCTGACTGTGACTGGCAGTGTTTTGACCAAGCCCTTTCTAGTGTTAGCAATACTGCATCTCGGGGTGTAAAGTGCCGATTGAATGAAGTTGTACCTCTGTGACCGACAAGTTGTAGGCCCTCCGCCGAGAGTTTCTGTTTCGCCAATGGGGGGGTATTTGAGCTCATCAATGGTTTAGCAATGACGAAGGTGAAGGTGACGGTTCCCATAATATCCATCGTACTCTTTTCCAGAATTGGGAGAGTACGCTCTCTGACGAGGCTCTCACGATTTGCTCCAAAGCAGTCTTTGTCACTCTCTAGTAAATAAGCAGCACTACCTATTAGCTCGCACGTTTCACATGGCGAGTCTATAGCGTAAAACTTAAAAGCCAGACGGGCTTCACTAGGGTTAGTGACAGGAAAAACAAATGGTTCATTGACCATATCGCTCAGCACGGGCAGTTTCACACGCTGTGAGGTACCCTCCACTGAGATTGACATTTCCATCGGAGGGAGACGTTTTGGGTAAGGCGAATTGTCCGGCAAGGAACCTCTGAAGTTCACAGCTTCGACATGCTTGCCGTTACGCAAAGAACCAACGTTGACAATGACATGATTTTCGCTTATGGAAAGACGACACCCTGCTGCAGACTTGGACTTCAGCGGCATGTCGGCAGGTCCACCAGTAAGGCGGTGAGTATCCCATGATTTCAGCATTTGAGCGACATGGAGATGGCCCCTCAAAGCAGCATGTTCCTTAGCTGTCCAGCCGTGATGATCGTCTAAGTCCTGACTGGCTCCTGCTTGCAGAAGAAGCTCAACAACGGTATGGTGGCCTTCCACACAAGCGATAAACAATGGATTCCAGCCATGCACTGTTTCGGCAGTGTCTATGTAGACGGTATTGGAACGTTCCAGCAGCACGTCTACGTAGTCGCTACGCCCGATCTGAGCGGCAACATATAGCGCAGACTCCCCATACAACGAGCATCCGTGAAGGTCAAAGGAGCTTTTTGTGAGGAGGAACACAATCCCATCATGCTTATATCTGATAGCGAGGATCAACATATCATTCAGATTTTTCAAGAGTCTTTCGGTTTGAGCCACTTGTCCGGATTTAATTTCTGAAATCAAAGTTTCCAGAAATACTTCCACAACACCCACGTGGTTTTCGATGACCGCGTAGTGAAATGGTGTAAATCCTTGACAGTCCGGCATTAGAATTAGTTTCGACGGGAAACCCAAGCCCCAGGCATGAGAGTAATTCATGATTGATTGACATGTGAAATCCATGCCGTGTAGTGCCGCATAATGAAGGCTAAGACGGCCAAGATTGTCCTGCTTAGACAGAGTGTCTTTCTTACGAGAGGCAAGACATTCAATCGCAATACCGAACAAGCTACCGTGTCTCTTCTCGCCGGATGGGATGCTTTCTTTCAAGTCATTGCATGCTTGTGAAGGGCCGAGTTGCCCTTCCATGATAATGACATGGTTCAGCAAATCTCGATCGAGCACAACACCATTCATGCTGAACGTTTCTGATAACAAATATCGAAAGCAAAGCTGAGAGTGACAGGTCGCTGCAAGCCCGGCCAGTTCGTAAAGGAAGGTACTGGACATTTGCTCTGGAGAAGGATCGCGTAAAAAAGCATTGAGCGAATCGGCCAAACTGGAAGGCTCGTCGGTTCTGATTGCACGATATAGGGCCGCATATTGATCGACGAGGGTTGACAGGTCATCAGATCTGACTTTACCTAGCAGCCCCTTTATCGTAGCAGGACGATACCCATCAGATGATCTTTCAATGACGCTAGTCGTTAGGCCCTCGATCTGGCTCTTGAAGTTGGCACATTGTGTACGAAGGTCAATTTGCGATCTTGCCCACTTAGACTTTTGTTCCTGATGAAGTAGGCTCTCGGAACCACCCAGCTTCTCGATCTTTGTGAAAAGCCTCTGGATAGCTTCTTCATTCAACTGAGAGTAATCCTGAAGCTTCTCAAAATCATCATGTAGCTTTTTGGCGACTCCCAGAAAGACTTTTGCCTCATGAAAACCATCCTCCTCGTGCCCCGAGAAGATAATTGCTTGGAGTAACTGTCCATATTTCTTCTCAAGCTTTGCTCGTCTTGCCATCAGAAAGTTGCAGCTTGCATGGTGGAATTTGCCGAAGGACTGAATGCTATCGTCGAGGAGCCCGTACACTTCTACTTTCTCTATTAGAAAGTATTCCGAGCAGACAATTGCAACCACGAACCTGAAAAGTCTGGTTCAACCTTTGCATTAATTGACTGTGCGACGGCCAGGTTTAATGCGCTCTTCACCGGGTCATAGGGGACATAACGTGATGTCCATTCTGGGACCGTGTGACGGTGGAAATACCGACCGAATCGCATGTCGAAACCGATGAAAGACGATAGCCTTGTTCCGAGCTGTTATATCAAAGTCTGTTCCTCAACCTTAAAGTGTTAAGATGAGGCTCGCATCGAGTCTACGGGTCTTTCGCCTTTCGCCCATGGGCCGCCCGGGCGCTCTCCGGAGATGACTAAGGAGCGGGGAAAGCGGGGCCTGGGCGGGAGGGGGCCGTCCGTACCGTCGCTCTACTCGGGTGAGATTAGGGTGAGTGCGCGCGAGATAGGGTGAGCCACTCAGCCGACTCGCGCGATTCGCTCACCCTATAACATATTAATTAGCCAGAAATCTTAATCTCCGATATTCGACGGTGTTAGATAGATATCACAAATCAAACTCGTGATATCTTACAGCAACTGAAAATACTGTATGGGCGGCTTGAAAAGACTTCGATTCTGAGCTTCAAGTATATATCTATGCCGAAGAGGTATTTGCCCATTATACTACAGCTTGCAATCAGACAGCTGGATGAGAAGTTTTTGCTATATCAAGGGAATATCGATGGCAGGCTCTCCATGAACGAATTTATGGATGCGACCTCATACATATCAGCTAAGCATGGGATGATGGGAACTCTTTTCCTAAGGTGCTATGGTGGACTCAATACCACCGGAGAAACGTCACTCCAGGTTAGAGAACAGATCATCAAAAAGTCTGTAGTTACAACCCAGATGATATTCAGATGTTATCTTGGTTCGCTGCCCAAGATATGCAGTGTTTCCTCAGGATCTTAGCCGGGAGTAATGAGTTGGCACAGGACAAGATTTCCCATGAAGGCCACGAGAATTTCCACACAATCAACATTGAAATCCTTTATGGAAAACTGTTCCTAGTCTCCTCTCGACAACTCTTCTGTCGCTACACAAATTTTTGAGCGGAGGCGAGGGGTCTCGCGGGGAATACCATAGTGCCTCATATGACCCCGAGGCGATGGTGACAATAGTTAAGGCTTGTACAGTTGGCGTAATTGTTAACATAAGATTGCTACCCTAACGTAACTGATCGCATTATTCGGTAGTAGGCCAGATTTTGTCTAGAATCTAGCCAACTATGGCATAGATATTAACTAGACAATTCCTCGCGGCAGTGACTCGTAACGAAAAAGAAAAATAAAGTAAAAAAGAAGGACACACCCGACACCTGTGAGATTCGAACTCACGCTCCCGAGGGAAATGCCTAGGCTTACATTTTATGCATAGCAGGGCATCGCGTTAACCACTCCGCCAAAGTGCCTTGTTGGCCGACGTTAAAATTCCTGTACGACGGCAGACAATGTTCCTAGCTTTGCCCGACTGCCTACTTCGGCGGAAACATTGCGAACTTGTTAGATCCACTAGGGCTGGCAGGTCATTACTATTCTGCCGCATATTATATGATGGCTATGGTCAACATTCCGTTGGGTTAGGCCTTATAACCATCGGCGTCTTTCGGTTGTCACTGGAAAGAAAATGCGTCGAGGGTCTAGCACGCTAGCATGTTCCTTGGATGCGAGAAAAAGCTCCACCAAACCACCGTGGCCTGGAACCTAGTCCCAGATTCGCGACCTTACCAGAGGAAATGACGGAGAATCTGAAGAAGCAGGATATATTGCAACTGACCTCGCTCCGCTAGAAAATAATTTGATAATTCGTCTTCTTTATATCTCTTGTCTTATAGGCTGTTTTTTTACTTAAGTTCGTATCGCTTATTAGAGGTATGTAAGTGTTTGAAGATAGGTGATAGCTCACTCAAGCTAGTTGCAACATGGTCTATTTGAGCCTAAGTTTTAAGAAAAGTATATCCATGGATGCACCTCCGAACTTCACCGCCTCTGAGATTCTGTAAGGATCGCATGCTTTCTATTGGATAGTACTAGCTAGGCCACAAAAGTGAATATAATTACATAATCGGTGGAGCCCTCGCTTTTAGACAAATAGAAACCCTTTCTCTCTGTGCGCCCAGGACCACTCCCTGGCCCTGGCCAGCCTCAGGCATCCAGTCCCTGTGGAGTGCCTGAGGCCACCAAGGGATGCAAACCCTGCAAACCCTTCGGGACGACACCTCGCGGAGTGGTAGGTCATGTGATAGTGCTGCCTGAGACGGGCTCGTCCCTGAAACATTTTCATATCATGCCAAGGGGATACAGATATATCACCAATCAAGGCACTTTGGCGGAGTGGTTAACGCGATGCCCTGCTATGCATAAAATGTAAGCCTAGGCATTTCCCTCGGGAGCGTGAGTTCGAATCTCACAGGTGTCGTTTTTTTGGTCCCTCCCTTTACGCACGTTCCGTATAGGAAATTACTCCTGTCAGCATTAGATCTATCTATCTATCATCATATCTGGTTTGATTAAGTCTAACAATGCAAGCGACCCATGCCTGATGGCAAAGACAATATAAAGGGGAGAAATAATAATAAAAAAAGCAGAAAAGCGACACCAGTCACTCATGCCCCCGAAGGGAAGGCCTAAAACCTTGGAAGCTACCTAGGAACCTATCGCAGCCATTAGTAATGGTAATGCCACATAGCAGGGCGCCGCGTTAGGCCACTCCGCTATAGTCTGTGCTAGTCTTCTTTCACTAGGAAATTATAGATATTTGACCGTGATTCTCGCTGAGATATGACGTATTATTGCGCAGGCTAGAGTGTACTAATTAATGATCGTCTTGCCAAGTGAGTGGAAACAATGACAGAAGAGTCACTAGCGTAAAGCTATTCACAAATATGGCCCGGAATATCAGCCGCCTTTCCTCTCATCAGTATTGTATGCAAACTATTCCATCTCAACTGACCCAAGTCGAGTTTGTTCCAGTACTGTCGTGTGGTGGTGGAACTTTGGAGGTTGCTTTCTACGATTACCAAATGAATCGTGCACTAGCTTTTATATAGTTAGCCTGCCTGGCCTGCCAATCCATATGTGAAAGATCAACGTCTGAATGGAGAGGAGTTAACCAGATTGAGAAACGGGTGAGCGAATTGCGAACTAATTAGTGCTCTGTGGCTCCGCAGTGGCGGAAGGTGGTCCTGGAAGATGGGGGTGTGAGGCCAAAGCATTCGATGGTGCCGCTCTCAGGTAGGAGATGAAGAACATTGATTGTGGCACCAAACTTGCCAATAACAATGAGCGCAGAAGGATTGGTGGAGGGGGTGAATGTCTTTACAAGACGGGGAAGCATGATTATGCCAGTCAAAGATTGTTAAATGAAGAGATATTGATTCTTGATTTACTTGTAACTTCGTTAGGCACTACAGTATGTCGGGACTAGAGATCAGAAGGGAGAGAGTTGTATTGTGGAGAAGCGAGCTCCCAAAACAACTAAGATCTACGCGAGGGGTGGATGCCTAAGGCACCAAGGCCTCAAGAAGTGTTAGTTGATATTAAGTATGGTTGCAGAGGCGGCTAGTAGCATAATCTATTTCTATAATGGAAGTAGGTCTCTAAAGCTAAATAATCAAAGAGCTAAAGACGCGAACTGTTCTTGGCCTTAGCATCTAGCAATTGACCGATACGGGGATCGACCTTGCTGAACATGGCAGTGACAGCATCTTTGAGCTGATCAGGCACGTCCTCCAGGGTTTCCGACACATTGCAGACCCACTGCCTTCTCTCGGCCTCATCAAAGACCTTATTCCATAGCTCTCGAGGCTGAAGGAAGTCCTCGTCATCAACCAGAATCTCGTTATGGCCGAGAATAGCGTTACGCGCGATGCGCTCGGTGTGTCGTACATTAGAAACAATCTGGCTAGGGACACCAGGGCCCAGTGAGCTCCGCACATAGTTCGGGTCACCACCATAGTTTCGGGTCACAGTTCCCATGCCGTCGCGCTCGAATGGCGCGTATACAGGGCAGATTGCACGGTTTGGCGGAAGCTGTGTGTAGTTCACTCCCAGACGGTATCGCTGAGCGTCGGGGTAAGCGAACATGCGCGCCTGCAACACTGTACAGACAAAGTTGTTAGTATCCTGACCCGTCTGGTGACAACACCAGTGCAAACTTACTAGGATCAGGTGTCATTGCAATCCCAGGCACCATGTTAGAAGGCGAAAATGCTGCTTGCTCGATCTCGGCAAAATAGTTCTCGGGCTGGGGCTATTGTTAGCACTTGCTTCGCGTCTAAGATCAAAAGCCACCCACATTCTTGTTGAGAGTCATTTGACCAACTTCGATCAAGGGGAAGTCCTTGTGAGGCCAAACTTTGGTGATATCAAACAAAGCACGGCCGTAGGTTTCAGCCTGCTCGGGTTCCATGATCTGTACGTAGAGCTTCCAGGCGGGCAAGTCTCCGCGAGCAATAGCGTCCCACAAATCCTGAGTGTGGAAGTCGGCGTTTGCGCCAGCCATGCGAGTGGCTTCCTGGTCAGAGAAGTGTGTTATATTCTGGGTCGGCCGGAAGTGGAACTTGCAGTAGCGGAAGCCACCATCAGCTGACACCATCTTGAAGGTATGTACACCGAAGCCTGTCACTCGACGGACCGAATCGGGAATACCACGAGTGCCGAAAAGATGCATCAAAGCATGAACACTTTCCGGTTGGTTCGCGTGGAAATCCCAGAACTAAATGGTTAGCTTCATCGGCAATAAAAAGGAGTTTTCGATTAACACTCACCATAGTCCAGTCCGGCCGGTTGGTGGCAGGATGTCTTTTATGGCTCCTGTTGAGAGAAGGAAACCTGACAGGATCGCGAACGAAGAACACCGGCTTCAGGAATGTTAGAGATGAAGCGTGAGAGTCGGAGGGCAGCACTTACAATATGGTTCCCTACGATATCATGATTACCTTCCTCTGTGAAGAACTTGACAGAAAAGCCGCGCACATCGCGGACAGTGTCCGCACTACCCTTTTCACCGCCAGTAGTGCTCAGACGGAATAGGACAGGCGTTTTCTTCCCAACACCATTAAGGAACTTGGCTGACGTAAGGGAGGAAATATTGTTTGTAACTTCAAATTCTCCCCAGGCACCCGCAGCCTTAGCATGGACGACTCTGTTTAGCGTTAGGATACGTTCTCCTTCCACGAATCAGGTCCAATGGTCTCAGACCTTTCCGGGATACGTTCGCGGTTGAAGTGCGAAAGTGTCTCAATGAGAAGCGTGTCACCCAGTGTCGTGAGGCCGCCACCGCCAAAGGTAGGCAAAGTGGTGCTGACGGATGGGTTTGCAAGTGGTTGGCCTGTTTGGTGTTAGAATGGAACGCTCTTTTGACTTATTTAGTACCATACCTTCCGCCAACGTAAAAGTATAGTTGGACATTGGGATTATTTGACCAGAGGTTCAAGTCCAATTGATAGGTTACGTGTAAATCGTCCGTCTTCTGGGAAACAGCCTGGCTTTTATTGAGTTGGATCTCAGAGGTGAGTCGAGACCTTGACACCACCCCCCCATGAGGGCAACCCCAAATCAATATACGAGATAGGTCCGTTACATCTTGACGTGAGGGGATTAAGAAAAAAACCAAATGATATGAAAAGGTAATGTTGATAAGCCTCATGAAGATCCGTCATAGAAGGCGATTACCGAGCCATTTCCGACTTATTGCCGTCCCCGGCAACATTTCCCGCCGCTCTGATTGGCCACCAAATCTGTTTATCTCGTGCGGGGAGAGCCTTTTTCCCCTCATGAGGGGTTGGAAATGTGATACTTGGAGCTTACATTCCTTCTAGAACAACCTTGGAAGCTCCAGCCACATGCAGGGTTGCATTCAAGGTCCCTTCTATCAGCCCTACCAGTACATGGTTCGAGGGCCTACTCTAGTCATGATGTCTCTGGCAAACCGGCAAAACCGGCAAGACCCGCAAGACGGTTCTGTTTGGAAACATTTTTGCGAAGAGTGGAATATAAAATCGACATGATGCCTCATCATCGATTCTTGCTCTACACACACAGGCTCACGGACATTGAACCCCACTCTACTATTTTCTTATCAAAAACAACAGTCTCAAACCATGGCTTTCGTTTCCGGCTCTGAGTACGACTTCATCATTGTCGGTGGTGGTACCGCTGGCAATGCAATTGCCGGTCGCCTTGCTGAGAACCCCACCGTTCGCATTCTGGTTGTCGAAGCTGGCGTCCCCAACCCTGATCAGATCGAACAAATCACCACCCCGTCAAAAGCTTTCACCCTTCGCGGAAGCAAGTACGACTGGTCTTACAAGACGACCATGATCAAGCGGGAGGACTACGAGTGTGTTGAAAAGCCCAACACCCGCGGAAAGGCTCTTGGTGGCAGTTCTTGCGCCAACTATTTCACCTGGATTCCTCGCTCGAAGCCTACCTTTGACGACTGGGAGGCCTTTGGTGGACGCGACTGGAATTGGGACTCCTGTGTGGAGTACCTCCGCAAATGCGCCACATACCATGACGACGAGGAGCTGTATCCGGTCGAACTAAGCAAGCTTGGAACCGGTGGCCCTGTGCAGATCTCCCATATTGGTGCCGGAGATGAAGCAGTTCCGTGATGGGCTCACTGAGGCCTGGATTTCCAAGGGCCAACCTCTGAGCGAGGATATCTACTCCGGCGAGATGAAGGGTCTCACCCACTGCGTTGGTACCGTCCACCGGGGTGAGCGCCAGGGTAGCTTCCTTTACCTAAAGAACAAGCCTAACGTGACAATCCTCTACGGCGTTCACTCGAAGAAGCTACTCATCGATCCCGCCACGCGCATCTGCTCTGGTGTCAGTGTGATAAGCGAAGCTTTGGATCACGAAATCAGCGTCTACGCCAGCCGAGAAGTCATCCTGTCTCAGGGTGTCTTTGAGACTCCTAAGCTTCTCATGCTCAGCGGAGTCAGCCCAGCAGCGGAACTGGCCAAACATGGAATTACTCCCACTGTGGAATCCCCTCACGTCCGTCAGCATCTTCTTGACCACCCAATTGTGCCTTTCGTTCTTGAAGTCAAGGATGGGTACAGCTTGGATAACCATATTCTCCGTCCTGGTCCTCTAAATGACAAGGCGCTGTCCACCTACCAGAAGGACAAGACTGGCCCTGCAAGTTCTGAATTTTTGGAACTTGTGGGATTCCCCCGAATTACGAACGCCTGGAGAAGTATCCTGCGTACGGCGAGGCTAAGGCTGCCAACGGGGGACTGGATCCATTCGGCCCAGCAGGACAACCTCACTTTGAGCTGGACTTCGTGGGGCTGTTCAGCACCGCATTCCAGTGGCATTACCCTATGCCCGAGAAGGGCAGCCATATCACCGTCATTGTTGATCTGCTGCGGCCCCTTTCTGAGGGTGAAGTCACGCTGAACAGCTCGAACGCACTGGTTCAGCCGAATATCAACCTCAACTTCTTTGGCAATAACTTGGACATTCTGGCCATGCGGGAGGGTGTGCGTTGGCCATATGATCTTTTCACCAAGGGTGCTGGATTCAAGTACATTGTTGTCTCGGAGTACCCCTGGAAGATGCCCCTTGATTCTGATGATGATATGAGCCGTGCGGTTCTGGATCGCAGCCAGACTGGATTCCGTAAGACGGCCCCTTCAAATATGTCGGAACAAGTCTAACAATTTACTTTACAGATCCATGCGGTACCGCACGTCTCTCGAAGAGCATTCACCAGGGTGTCGTTGACTCAAAGCTGCGAGTTCATGGAGTGCGCAACCTCAGAATTGCAGATGCTTCTGTCATCCCCATTATCCCTGATTGCCGGATCCAAAACTCGGTTTATTTGATTGGCGAGAAGGCTAGTTACACATTCGGGGGCTCCTAGAACATAATTAACACATACTCTAGGGAGCGGATATCATCAAATCTGAGCACACAGATCTATACGAGGCCAAGAATATTCCCTACCTTGTGAATAGCAAACTTTGATCTGCCACAGATTGCTTCTGGCTGTATGATGTTTTACTATGTGCGAACATGTATGCATTGCTTTGTTCGACCATATTCTTTCTTTCTCCTCATCCTATGATGATTATCTTATTGAAATGTATACTGTGTTCTCCTCTGTAACTATTCTTGCTAAGGTAGTGGATCGGATACCTACGTAAAGGGCGTGAGATCACTTGTATTCGCCAGCTGTGAGGAGGGTTCCATATAACAATTCTGTTCCACGCCAGCGCAGGTTTTATAAATAACTATTACCGGCACCTGCCTAGGTAGTCACCTTCAAGGATGAATTCGAGGATTCCCGGCTTGGCACACCAAATTTTCGACCGCTGGTTTTTACAACACAACTACTAACAGAAACATGTAACTATGTTTAGGGGCAATACTAAAAAGTAAAAAACATACAACAGTGAGGATTCGCTGGTGGTCACCCACCCAACTACTAACTCACCGGCGTGTGGCTTGAGTACGGCTGAGCGGACGGGAAGCCCTATTTTCCACACCCTATGGTCGTATGTATCAGCTTACATGTGGAAACAATCTATAGGCCACTAACAATTGGGTAGTCACTGAGAGCCAGGGGGACTGGCGGGCAGTCGTCTTGAAGGATGTGCTTCCAAGTCTCTTCCAACTTTGGAATGGTCCACCAGCAAGATGGACGTTGGCTCATCGCCGATCACTACGTAGGCACCAGGTGCCAATATCACTAAGACCTGGCAGCCAATGGTTGTCGTCATTATCGGTATCCCTAGTACCTAAAGATTGTACCGTCCTCAAATAGCTGTTATCGACAGTTAGCGGCTGTTCGAAGTCACGTGGCCCTGACTATATCACAAGTTGACCTTCCGACTTTCCCCCTCGATCATATTGGATATCACCCAATCTTGCTCTCTTCCAGACTGTACTGATTGAAAGGCTGTCATTAATGGTTATCCTGTAATGCTGCGACCTGATGGTGCCACTCGAATATCTGTCTAGCAAACAAAGAGAACTGCGAGCAATCGTGTGAAAGGGAAACAAATCAACCTGGCATTATCATGAATACCTGAATTCCTAGACCCCACTGATTCCCCAAACCTCTGATTCTCGAAGTCCACTCTCAGATCCAAACCCCTCTCTCCGCAAAAGCGCCTGCCACCCACCTAATCCCGCAATGTCGAACAATAATCATCTGCCCGAGCTCCTGCCTAGGGAAAAGGGATGGAGCATGCGGTATCTAGAAACGGACTCGTCGACAAAATATGACTAATCGTCGAATTATCCGTCTTGGAGTACTTGAGAATGGATTGCTCCGATCTCTCTTACATCTTTCGCGTGTTCAATATTGTAGGGAGAGCAAAGCTGGGAAAGTAACCATCGGTTTAATGATTTTTCGAGAATAAGCCGTTAGAGTTGTCAGAAACTAATGATCCTATTGTCAGGCATACCGTAGTCATATCCGCACAGAGTGCGAGAAGCCAAAACATATGTCACAGGCGGCCCCGTTCGGAGCTGCGGCATTGCGTAGTGGAGAGGATCGTGCAGCAGATTTCGATGTCGATGAGCCATGTTAGAGAAGTAGGATACTGCGAATCAGTGACTCACAGGAGCATTCTATGCCGCTGTGCTCATTTATATCACTTTTGGCCACCACCTGGGTTACAACATGACCGGCAGCTTAGCGCCGGTTTTCATGTCATCTTCCCCGCCTTCACATTCCCCAAACGGACACTGGCGCACCATATGGATTTCTGGGTGGAATATTCCAGACAAGGAGTGCGTGGGGAAAGAAATCGCGGAGCCGCTTGTGCCCGGCAGACAATGCGTTCTTGCGGCTCCGATGCTCCACCGCTCCGCCGTAATGGCCCTTTACCCAATCTCTTAGGGGGAGCCGGCGGCGCCGCTGTGGAATCTGCGAACCAGGCGTTGATACCGTCGGGTAAAATTTTCTAGTGGCAATAGCGGTGTTAATTATTGTCGAATACCGAGGTCGAATACGTGGATGAGACACAGTATAATACCCAGAAAATCATGTGACTGATGGTACGAAGCAATAACGACCTTAAGCTGGAACCGATCATCCTCATAGTAGGTACGTGATGTTTCTTGGGTCTCAAAATGTTTAGATGTTGCCATATGTAAGAGATAAAAGAGAAGTACAACCAAGCCCCTTCGTCATTTCAAACCGCCAGCAAGCAGAATACTCTGTCCAGTCATATAGCCAGTCTTGCAGAGCATCATTACCACATTAGCGCATTCCTGCGGGGTACCTAACCGACCCACTGGAATGTTGGAGACATCTCCAGGTGTCCCTTCTAGAAATTTAGCGTCTGGGATCATTCCCGTGTCACCAATCATCGCCGGTGCCACATCATTAACCGTGACCCCATCGTGCGCCAGTTTAGTGGCCAAGTTCTTCATCATGCCACTGAGACCAGCCTTGCTAGCAGCGTAGTGACAACCATTTATTCCGCCACCGATTCCGGCAATCGATGACATAAAGATGATTCTTCCCCACTGTTGAGAGACCATGTATGGGACGGCGAGCTTAGACAGCAGGAAGGAGGACAAAAGATTGACTTGTATCATCTTTTCAAATTCTTCGAGCGGGATGTCGACAATGTTTAAAATCCGTTTGCCGTAGCCTGCGTTTGAAATCAGGATATCCGGTCCAGACTGCTCGTGAAGCGATTGAATTTGTTCATAAAGGGTTGCAATATCATGGGCATTGCTGACATCCACTCTATGAGACGTGACCTGACGGGATGAGTCTTGCATTTTCAGCTCGTTAACGAGGGCTTCGACAGCTGATTTATTCGTGGAATATGTCAAAGCCAGACGTGCCCCATGAGCGAAAAGGTCACGGGCGCAAGCTGCTCCAATGCTTTTGGCAGATTGTCAGCTACGAGCATAATATGAATGAACGAGAACATTACCCTCCTGAAGCACCCGTAATCAAGGCAAGTCTTCCATTTAGGTCGTTGTTGAGAACCATGTCTGCTGTACTTGTGCCAGACGTAGAACGAAGAGAGGGAAGGAAACAAAATTGGATAAGCATTTTTCTATATATGGCCTACCTCTGTGTCCTTGGGAAATGCCCCCACTCTATGAAGGCTTTTTCTTCACCCTTTTTCTAACCTATCCGCCATCCATTGCCGCTCTCAGAATGGGAACTGCGGTAGGTCCACTCCAAAGGAAAAAGCTAAATTGAAGTGACGGCTAATGCGATGACCAGTCGGCATTTGACGGTGCGACTTCTCGCCTCTACTAATATCATACAAATATTCTGGAATAGAACATACCGCCATAATTCCACTGCCGTGTGCGCGGAGACATGGTACTAATGCCGAGAAACTTTAGAAAATAAATACTCTCCCAATCTTCCATGCCAGAAACACAATTTGTCAGTAACCGAAGGAAATGTTTAAACTATTTGGTATCGGTAACTTGGCTATTTGGCTGCAGTTGCCCTAGTACATTTCGATTTTCGCAGATTTGCTAAGTATACATAACGCGGGGTTTGGAGTCTATGCTTTCCCATTTTCCCCCCATAGTTGAACTCTATTGCGCCAATAACCTTAACGGTTATTGGGTGAACGGGAAGAAGGAGCGCGGACTTTTCAAGTATCAGCTGGACAATTTAGGAGATCACAACGGCCGATAGCAGAAAAAAGACTTTGACTTGGATAGTCTCGTTAAATATTGAACGTGAAAATCAACCCAAGCTGTGTACATAAATTACCCATTTCGCGCACTCCGTTGAAAAGCTTAACTTGCCTAGTAACAACATTATTCTCGCCGCTGATATGATTTTGCTGTGCTATATTCTTTTATTGCCCTCATTCTGTTTTGCCTGGGCCCCCAGGCTTGTGCGACACGATGAACACTTTACTCCTGATGTCATTCTCCGCGTCACTGCTAAGTCAATTCCAATTGCTTGTACGACTCGTTTCACAGTGGTTATCAATGAAACCACGCCAGGGCCATTGATAGTCCTCGGTGAAGGGAAGGTGACCTGGATTAGGGTTTACAACGACATTTCAGGACAAAACCTAACCATGGTAGGTCACCCAATTAACGAAATTCTAGCCTAGCCGACTGACTAAGTATGAGGATTATAGCATTGGCATGGACTAAGTCAGTCAACTGCTCCTTTTTCAGATGGTTCTCCTATGGCGAGCCAGTGGCCGATACCTCCAGGTCACTTTTTCGACTATGAAGTGCGGCCCCAATACGGTGAAGCTGGGACATACTTTTACCACTCCCATGTCGGCTTCCAAGCTGTCTCGGCATCAGGACCTCTGATTGTGCGCGATTCCCAAGACCCTCCCTATTTGTACGATGAAGAACGCATTATTGTTCTGACAGATTATTTCAGCAAGTCTGATGCGCAAGTGGAGCAAGGCCTAACCTCTGATCAATTTACCTGGAGTGGTGAGACTGAAGCTATTCTTGTAAATGGCCAGGGCACAATTAACAACTCCACTTCAGGAGGGCCCTCGTGCTGTCTCGGTTCATTGAGTGTTGAACCAAGCAAGACATATCGATTTCGTATTATTGGCAGCACGGCTCTCTCTTTCGTTTCAATGGCATTCGAGGGTCATGACATGATGATTATTGAAGCGGATGGAGGCTACACTCAGCCCCTGCCAATCAGTCATCTCCAAGTAGGCGTGGGCCAACGCTACAGTGTCTTAGTCCGGACCAAAAGTGAACGAGAGCTTTATACGGAAGGTCGCACGAAATTCTTTCTACAGCTCGAGTCAAGAGAACGACCCACTCTCACACGATCATACGCCGTGCTTGAGTATCCGAGAGAGAAGTACGATAACATTCAGCCCCCAGAGATTCCACCTATCGGGCTGCCCAATACGACTTATGACTGGGTTGACAATGACCTCTCCCCCCTCTTCCCAAACAACTTCCCTTCTCTAGCCAATGTCACCAGGCGGGTGATTGTGAAGGTCGAACAGATCATAAATGGCTCTATCACATGGAGGCAAAATGGGGCACCTTGGGACGAGACATTCCCGCAAACCCCATACCTTGTGGCGCTCTACCAGAACAATGAAGTGGCTCTTCCATCATACGATGTGGCCGTTGCAAATGGCCTAGGCATGGATCCCCGCGTCCGAGCTTTCCCGGCCCATATCGGAGAGGTGTTAGAAATTGTGATTCAAAATTCAGGCTCAACTGCCGGAGCGCTCGATGTGCATCCTTTCCATTCACATGGTTTGCATTTTTACGACATTGGAAGTGGGCCAGGAACCTACAATGTCACTGAAAATGAATTGTCTCTACAGTTTCGAAAGCCAATCCAACGTGACACAACAATGCTGTATCGGTACTCCACAGCCGCACCTACAGGGCAAGATGCGGGGTGGAGAGCATGGCGTGTCCGCGTCACAGATCCTGGAGTGTGGATGATCCATTGCCATACTCTACAGCATATGATTATGGGTATGTATTTGGTCTCCCTTCGTGCTTTGTACTCCCAAGAAATAATTGCTTTCGGGTCCGAATGTCTTCACGTAAAAGTTCCAGGTTAACTCCATTTTATCCATTAGGAATGCAAACAGCTTGGGTCTTTGGTAACACAGATGATATACTTCGCTTGTCCCGCCCAATGGTTCAAGGATACTTGACATACGGAGGAAGTGTATACGGGAATCTTACTCACTGGCCTGAGGTTGTTCATGCAATGGAGTCAAGTGACTAGGATGTTGAATAGCGCCTGCTTTCGAAGACTCTTCGTAGCTGCTTCTTTTTAGAGAACATTTAATGTTTCAGCTGCTGAAGTATTTTACCTTGTACCGAGAAAGAAAATTGTTTTGGCTGAACCTGACATAAAACTAAAGGAATTGCTAGTGCGCTACCGTATCAAGTGGATTGCGTCTTTGAATGAGTCATAAATATGGCTTTGTGGATTTTAAGATACAAAGTGCTTGTGATTCGCTAGATAATGAATGGTTCACCATCTCAACGAAGATGTAAGCATAGGCTTCCGATCAGCTTCCTCCTGGTAGACATGACAGGATTATTGTCACGCCATCTTAGCTCGCGGCAAGGTCCTTATCTACCTGTGCCCTTGAAATGCGGGCAAAAATTAAGGCTGTGGGGCTCTATGCGCCAACTTTCTACTATTAAGAGGTGTGAAAGCTGTATATAAATCCGTGAAAATTGTGTTTGGGGAGCTGAAGTATGTTTGCTTACCGCATGACGCTTATCACTACTAACCTCTTCTGGCCTGATATATCTCGACTCGATCTTGGGTACTGGGGTAAATGTATCATGAAACTTTCACTCCAACTACGTATCTTTATACATATAAATTGACCCGTCAATTATAGAGTTGGTATGGTTTGTAGTTCACTATCCACTGTGTATGAAGGCTACTCCTATGGCATGAAGGCAAAATGTTAAGACGAATTGACTGCATAAGCAAGTACCATAAAGCAGTGCGAGCTTTGAACACGAAAAATCGAAGCCTAACGTCAGGTACAAAAAATGATCGTCAGTACATAAAAACAGAGGTTCGCGTTATCCACGTGTGACAGGTACATACTTCTAAGCTAAGCCATTTCTTTTCCATCCATTTCAGCGTGCTCCACAGCAGGCTTGGCAGTGAACAATTCCACTGCCAAATGCTCGTCACGACCTGCGAAGAGTCGGTCAACGTCTTCAAGCTGGAGGCCTAGTCTTTTGTTAGCATTGGTTCAGAAATCATAGAACATTTTCCGACCTTTGGTCTCTGGAAAGAAGAGATAGATGATGGGGACCCAGAGAGTATTCAATACAGCAAAGATAATGTAGGTTTTCCAGCCAATATTGCTGATTGCTGGTGGCATTATCTGTACAATGAGGTAATTGCAAATCCAATTCGCGGCTGTACTTATTGACGAGCCACGTTGCCGTAGCCGTAGAGGTAGGATTTCTGATGGATAGACCTGGTGGATCTGGTCAGCAAGATCAGTTACTTCGTTTGACGTGAACTTACCCAAACTGTCGCTTGAAAACCAATAGTGAACGCTCCTTGGAATATGAAAAGCATTGCTGCTGCTGCAATGCCGCTCTGGCGAGCGATGGCCGTATTATTCTGGACCTGGTAAATGAGAGCTGTCTGCACAACCATCACAGCAGCCATGACTGAAACCATTGACAACAATAGTGGACGTCGACCGATGCGATCAATCAGAAACCAAGGAATGAAGGAGGCGACAAAGAACCATGTTTGCAGAAAGCCCGACATCAAGCTAGACATATGCGCTGAGAACCCAACAGACTTCTCAAACAACGTCCCAGAGTAGTAAATAATAGCATTGATTCCGCCTAGTTGCTGGAATATCTGAATGGCGCATGCAATAAAGAAACGCCTCTGACTCTGGATCTTATCATTCTTGAGAAGGTCCTTCCAAGATCCAGCTCCGATTTCCTTTTCAACGGAAAAAGTGCGCAGGATATCTTCGTGGAGGGCTAGGATATCAGAGTCGGGCATCTTTCCATGATTTAATCGGCGAAGGACATCCAATGCTTCGTCATGGTGGTCATGGGCTACAAGCCACCGCGGGGTCTCGTCCACAAGGAGCAACAGTACAAGCATAGGGAGAAGAAATGCGCACTGGAGGATAACCGGTGCACGCCAGGAGTAGCTAGCGGTTTGCATGGAGAAGCCGTAATCAATCCAATACACCAAGAGAATTCCAAAATTAAGGGTGGATATCTGCATACAGACAACTGTTCCGGGTCAGTATCCAGTATCGCAGCATTTGGCAGATGCACATACACAGTCCTCGGGAAGCCTTCGGAGCAAACTCGGCCTGCATTACAGGGACTGTCGAGTTCACCATGCCAAGGCCAAATCCAGAGATAATCCGCCCGACGATGAGGTGCGCTCGATGATAAGCTGTAGCTTGTAGAACTGACCCGACGATCAGGGTGACGACGCCAATGGCAATACTTTTCTTGCGTCCAATGTTTTCGCCAACGAACGCAGTACATATACTCCCAAAAAATGCACCGACCTCCATGATAGAAACAATAAGGCCAACCATGGTTGGGTTAGGCGAATCGAATGTCTCGTTGAAGGCACTCTGGTTCACGAGGCCTCCCATGAGGCCATTGTCATACCTATATCTGGTTAATCACGATCTATTGAAGCCTGCAAAGCCAAGCTCCCATCGACTTACCCAATCTGCATGAAACCAAGCGCCGTCAAAGCCGTCACGGCGGCAAAGAGGCTATTTCCTTGCAGTTTCATGCTGCAGCTCCTGAGCGAGTGATGCAGTATAGCGCAAATTGTTAAATGCAACTCGGAAAAAGTCGCTAAAAGTTCTTCGCACAATGTAGGTGGAGCAAAATGGAGACAAATGTGGACAAATGTGTAGAGACAAATACTACATGCAAAAGAGCGCAAGGGACATCCTAATGTAGTGTCCTGTTAAGGGAAATAAGCTTTCGGCCCCATGTGTTGTTTTGGCCCGTTGAGTTCCACAATTCAAACTGAAGCCTATACTATACGAGCGGGGCGTAAAGCTTCGCCTTGGACACCTGACCGCACAGATGGCTGGATCCCCACAGAGTGGCCATATGTAGGTTTAGGGCCAAATGAGACATCTCGGCAATTGACTTAATTGATAGAAGATAGAGTCGGGGACCAATAAATACCTGCCTCTTTGGGTGTTCTAGATTCATTTTGAAGGCCAATAATACCGGGGGGTGGGGTTAAGCTTTGCCTAGACCACGGTTCAAGGTTCCCTTCGGCAATACTGTTTCGCCCGACAAGGTAACTGCGGCAGAAAATCACTTGCCGACGTTCGGATCTGGAGTGTGGCATACGAGACAAAATGGTGTTAAAGTCTAAGGGACCAAGCCATCAAACTAACTTCGCACCAATCCCAGTGACCTGCAATTGCCGACACAGCAAAATGCCATGGCTTCGTTAAGACGGGCAGAGAAACGCCTAAGAACGGCAGACCTTTTATCGGTAGATTTAATTGGCCATGTATTTATCCTGCCACAAAAGCCATTGCTCAGAAAAGATAACTTGTGCGGAGCGACCAGGAGTTCGCCACACCTAGGGCTATGAAATCAAGCTTTAACGTTCATGATGAATTTAGGAGATACACTTCACGCAATTATCACAGTAAGAACCGTATCGTCTTTAGCTTAAAGTGTGAGTAAGTTGACACATTATATTGCCAGTTACCGATTTAGGAATTCTCGGCGAATTGAAAAGATGGATAAAGCATATCGGCAATTGAAGTGTTCCAAGGTTGCAAACAAACGGCTAATGCTCGCGGATCTGAGTTCGGACCAACCCTGGGCCTCATTCTTTCTTAAAGTTACCTAGGTAGTCAAGTTTACGCAAAGCCGCTCGGGCCGCGGTAAGGATTATGGTGTAGAGTTTTTCAATATATGGGAGACACGATACCGGTGATCTCAGCACAAAAACTCTTACTCTTGAGTCACCGCAGAGATCAATCGCTATGGCCGACGTCCAAGCCGAATTTCATAAATATCAAGCCTCAAAATTCGACAAAATTTTAGGCGCCAACCCTAAAGTTTCGATTTTGGCGGATGGAGGTGATTTACCTCTTTATCATGAAGCGTGCATTTACCACGCACCCTCACGAAGCGTCTTCGTGACCTCAAATCAGTTGGCCGCTTCTTCCGGCCAAGCGAAGCCAGCAACTGCCAACAAGATTGTCAAGCTCACCAGGGTCTACGATTCTGAGCCGAATCTCGCCACCGGACCACACGTGACCAAAGTTGAGAATATCACATTCCCGGCCATAGCTGGTGCAATGCTAAACGGGGGTGTCAATTTGGATTCGGAAAGCATCCTTCTTTGCGCGCAGGGCTCAAGGGACCCGAAAGATCCATCGGGGATAATCAAACTTACGGTTCCACCCGTTGCCAGTGGTGATACAGTCTCTGAAACTGTGATCGAATCATTTCATGGAATCCCGTTCAATTCTGTCAACGACGTGATCATCCATCCCCATGATTTGTCTATTTGGTTTACAGACCCCCCCTATGGCTTTCATCAGGGCATTCGACCGCCGCCACAGTTGCCAAACCACGTATACCGCTACGATCCTAAGAATGGATCTATCCGAGCTGTTGCAGATGGGTTTGCTCGACCAAATGGGCTTTGCTTTTCACCGGAACTCGACACTCTATACGTGACAGATACAGGTGCAGTTCACGGCTCGTCGTCAGTGCCTCTGCACCAGACAGGTCCTTCACACATCTATGCATTCGATGTTGTCCTTAAAAGAGGCTTCTCTGAACCATTCTTGGCAAATCGCCGAGTTTTCGCTTATGCCCCGGGAAAAGTACCTGACGGAATTAAATGCGATACCCGTGGCAACGTTTATGCTGGTTGTACTGACGGCATCGAGGTCTGGGACCCTAGTGGTGTGTTTATTGGCACTATTAAAATACCCGGTGGGGTCTCTAACTTTTGTTTTGGGGAGAAGGGCGCTATGTATGCCTGTAATGAGAACAAACTTCTCAAGATACATTTTGATGGAGAGGTAAAGGGGGCACTCCTCGGCATATGAGCAATGTCAGAAACTGCATCTTTCGGTCTGTCATGGGGGAATATTAGGACGGAGCGTCTGCTCTTACCCGTCCAAGCTGTCAATCAATCTTTGCTCCCGAGCCCGCTTTGTCTTTGTACACAAGATTCGTAATTTAGTTAGGCTTGTAGTCTCGTATGTTGTGATTGGGCGAGTCAGCCACCTGACTCTGCTTTTTTATTCTCCCTTATCTTGTCATCTTCTTCTTAGCTTCTCTTCTCCCTTAGTATCATCCGGAGAGACTGCTTTTCCTGGTCTGTTTTTCAAATAGATCGTCCCCTTCGCCTTTGGTCATAGGTATCCTGTTTATGTACCTCTCAATGGGATCCGTATCTATACAATGGCTAAAAGCATTTGCTATCTATTTTTCTCTTTAACTCGTTCATTTTTTCCCCCTTCCTTCCTTATTTTAGCGAACAAAGCCACGTGTCTCCCCTTGATTGATCGCGTATTTACTCACTGGAAGGGGTCGTATGTTACACTAGGTTTTATATATTGTCTCAGGTATTTAAATTCGAATCGTGCAGGCTCAATAGTTATACCATAATTGAATGATGCTAACAAAAAAGAAAACACTAGAAACATACAGCAGCATATCTAAGGTGGTGGTCACCGAGCGCCCACGGTTCCGGCATAGGCGGCTCGCCGCTCTATTCTGGGCATTCAGGGCGGATATTCACCCACCTGAATATTCTTCACCCGATTATTCAGTCCGTACAGCAAAAGGTACATTTCCCAATTCCGATCGAAAAAGCTATAAGTAACATTTTTTCCCCTCCGCTTTCCTCCCAGACCGTCATTGACCATAGCCTTCGATCCCGCGATATCAGACGGGAGGAGGTGTATGTGGCAGACAAAACTGGACTCCAGGGACGGTTCGAACAGGCCGTCGGCCAAGTTCTTGGAGCGGTCTTCAGGGTGGAGGAGGTGGACATTCGCTTTGCTGACTCTAAGTCAGCTGGCACTGGCTACAACAAGACACCGGATATTTCTCTTGTGTCACGCACGCTACCAGTTACCCTTAAAGCCCTGAGCGAGCTGAAAGTCCCTTGGGTTGAAGAGCACTGCCTGGAGGACCAATACCAGAGGGTGCAATCTTTGTGCGATACGCTTGGACAAGTTGTGGAGTACCTGGTTGACCTACGGGTGCCATATGGGTTCCACTCCACCTATCAAGAGACCATTTTCTTGCGCTAAGTCGAGCTCAATGGAGCCTGGAGGGTGGAGTACTCGCCCGTTATCGATAACGACACCTCTGCGGTTTCAGTGAAGCAATGCTTCTGGTACTTCGCATCACTGGCCACTGAAGGGCAACCTGTCCAATGCCACACCCCAAAGCACCAATTGATCGCATATCGCTGATGTCTTCGTTCGTGGTGTCTCTTACTTCGTTGAAATTCTTTTTTTGTCTTTCTTTTTGCGCCTTTTTTTAATTTTTTCTTTTGCATTTTCTTTTTTTGCATGAACTCGCTTTTCGTGCTTTCTTGCCGTTCTTTTGCGGCGTAGCTCTAATGTCTAATATCGTAAATATCTAAGCCGTAATTTCCTAGAGAGTAGACTTTTTCCTGGTTATATATAGAAAAGCGTCAACATGGTTATAATAGATAGTTTATGATGGGTATTCGCACGCCGCGATAAGGGTTTATAGGCCGTAAACGGGGCCGTTAAGCATTTTAGCCTCCCCCTAAGGGGGTATGGGGAGTGTAGAGTAGTTTAGTAGGCATATATTTTAGTAGCTAGTTTAGCACCTTAGCAGCTTAGTAGGTTAGCTTAGTAGCTTAGTTTAGAATGTTACTTTAGTACCTTAGTTTAGCAGCTAGTTAGGTAGCTAGACCAAAATCCCAAATCCGAGACACCGTTTGGAACATTTTGATAAAAGCAAAGCAAACTCTGGGTGTATGACACGTCCAATCCTGCTATTCAATCACCTCGGTACCTAACGAGGTCCCTTTTTTCAGATACTGGCCCGCTACTGTGGGGGACTACTGGATCAGGTATCGAAATCCGTCCAAGGACGAACATGAAACGCCTTTCTGTTAGAGAAAATAAGTTCCTAATGGCTAGAAATGCAGACAGATTAATTAGATCCAACGAACATGGTCGATACCTACGTTTGATTTGCATGGCTGCAATACAAGCAACGTACGCAATGAAGGTTCAAAAGCTCGGCTTGCTGAAAGATTTAGAGAAGAAGAGTAACGTGGAAGGGAGAGAGAGAAAGAAGATGGATGTGAGAGAAGCTGTCAGTACTTCTAGGTACCTTCAGCATTACTAAATTTGATCACTTCTTTTGAAGCGTTGCTTGATATATGATGTACTTTTGTTACTTCTTCCTTCGGGATTCTATAATCATAACTTTAATGACGAACACTGGTGCCTGGGTCAGCCCTGTTGCAGAAGATGTACTGTAACCTGGATAAGATCTAGGCTGTGTTTGAGTAGTACACTGGGCAGGATTGGGAGTCTGGTTCTCGGACTTTGTTGGAACGCGTTCGGTAGGATGGGCCAAGCAGCAATACACAAATGAACCTAGGCGAGTTAAGGTAATTTTGAGAATTCCACAGATTGCCTTTTTGGATAATCAATTGCATTCCCTAGTGGGACTCACTGATGATGTGACAGAGGGCCTGCGAAGGTCAGTGTGAACTCATTTGGGTATGTCATTTGAACTGAGTGCTCCACAGACGCGTGAGAAAGCTAACAAGCCTAGACGCGACGATTCTAGTATCCATGTTATTACTAACGAGGCATCTAATTACCTCGCCAGTTGGAACCAACACAAGGAGTCATCCAATCGTCACGCTGCCACACAAGAGATCCAGACAATGAAAAGGAATTCATCATCCCCTTGGCCTTCCTTGGGATGAGACATTTTTTATTCGGATCCGATACCTCAAACCACGTGGACTGGGAATAACGCCTACAATAATATTGTAGGCATGGGGCTACGACCTCAGATTTGCGACTCCTCGTTTCGGCAAAGTGTCCGATCTACGAAGGTGTATAGCGCTCAGGGTTCAATATGGCCTTAATGGCTCAATTATGCCTGAATTCAGACCGCTTCCATGCATTTCTATACAGTGTATTGTGACCCATTCGGCACTGAATAACTAGGCCTGACCGACCTAGATGAAGCGTTTTCATACTATAACAGTAGCCGGCCGTATGATTGGCCTTGTCATGTCTTTTTGATTGCTCTTTTATATGTCCTTTTAAATGTCTTTTTTTAAAATATTTTCTCCCCTTTCTTAGGTTCGTAGGTATATGCGAGAAAATGTGGGAAAAAAACTTAATTTGTGAAATGAACTTTTCTATAAACCACCTCTGTTTGAGATATATAAAATATAGCAATATATAGAATCCTCGGATTCAAGGTGGAACCATCTAAAAAAGTGGTGATGCATAAATTTGTATAGTGTAAAAAAACTTCATTTGACTTTGGCGGCACTTTGCTCATTAGAAACTTGGGAATAATAATACAATTATTCATATTTTTCTGCCAGGACAAATTCGGGAATGCAGGCACTAATTTCTGGCTTTGAACCTTGAGCGCTATACATCATCGAGTAGTCCGACCAAATTCTCAATCCGAGACACTGTTTGAAACATTTTGAAGGAAACTCTTGGTGTACGACACATAAAAAGGTCCTCTGTACGGTTTACACCTACCACTGCCTTCGTATATCGTACATATGCAGTCTACTCCGTGCTATTATTCATTATCATTGAATATTACAGCACCGAGAAGAACAATAATCTAGAAGTATGAGAGTACGTGCTAAACTGTCTAAGTGTCCGTGACTCTTAATAGGTCTGTGCTCTGGTCTCCATGGGTTTTTGCATGGCACCAAAGTTTAAATTGACCGTACAACATTGAACTTTGTCGTCATTTCCATCGTCACCTTGATCCAACCTTCTTACGCTTTCTCATCTCTTACCATCTCCCCCTTTCACGCTCACTGTGCCCGAAATGGAAGCTCATCCAGTTCTTCCCAAGATGATTGGTGAAACGATCACCACACCCTCCCCGAACCTTCCGGACTCTACTCTTTATCCCCGTCGCGACTGGGTCATCATCGAAAAGCTGAGTGAGCATCCACGCCCGGTTACCCCCAAAGATTTTGACGATGGAATGGGCCCCGCATACACCGCTGGAAAATATCTTTGTCGCCTTGCAGGTTCCAGAGGCCATAACAAGCTTGCCTTTATGCGCATCTACAAACAAATTCCTCTAGCTGCTGGCACTGAACTTGACAACTCGAGCGTTCGCAAGGCACAGGCCTCCAAGCCACGAGACCACGTGGAGCTCCATGCCTTGAAGCGTCTTACAAAGAACAGGTGTACTGCTACCCCCAAACTCCTTGAATATCAAATTGACAAGCAAGACGAGAACGACCTTGCCCCCGGCGGATATATCATCCACCTTGTATGGGAAAATGTCTGAGGATATTATCCTCTTGACATTGAGGAGTTCTGGAGCCTTCCCTACAGCCGACGAGAAAGCATCCGCAAGAAGGTCAAAATGGCCTGCACGTTTGTTACTGAACAGTTCGATTATGGTCACGTACTTATAGCTGAGTGGAATTAGGGAAGTTTTGAGGTTTGGGTACGAGCTGAGCCAGACGACCGCATCAAAGATCATACTCAACAAGACCACAGATGATGTGTATTTTCCACTCTATCTCTTGCAATCTCAAGCTAACGACGCACAGCAAAGTCTCCGGTTTCAGGCGGGCTGACCGCATCTCCCCAGACACGAAATGGGACGACTACAACTTTGTGAGATTTTTGCTAGTTCTCAACTCCCCGGCCCGGTACAAGTACCTTTCCATCAAGGCGAAGGATCTCAAAAGTGACAAAACAGTCGCTGGGAGTGGTGAGAAGGAGGATTGATGCCCAGAAGGAACCAGAGGGCAATCCCTGGCGCTTGGTCTCATGCGTTTGGCCAACTAGCTTAAAAAAATTACTACCAAGATCTATCAACAACGTATCTCCCTAGCTCCTCCATATATTAGGAAAGCCTAACCCCACTAGGATCCCTAACCAAAATTCCCTCGGTCAAATTAAAAAAACAATTTGCACACCGAGTTCAGACTTTGAGGCACCTATGTGGATTTTGGACACATCACGCTGTAGTATATCTACACTGGCTAGCTGCCATAGCATAGACATGTCTTGGAACTGCATAGACCCACCGCATACCTAAATTTGATGGGCCTCTACAATGTATATCATGCGCTACAGCTACATGGCCTATGAGGGATGCTGGACCTCGCAGTCTATCAGTGGGTGATGTCTATCAGTGGGTAATTGTCGAATGAAATGCACATAGTTAAAATGCACATAGTTTATTATATCAGTTATCTTAGTAAGAGAATCCAGCCTGAACATTATGCGTGAATGAACATTCGTCATTGTCGAACTGTTCAATATATGGAAAGCATCAGAGGAAAGCTGTGATTGTGGCAGCAACCATAGGAGCAGCTGTGATCAATACACCGGCAGGTCCAGCGGCCGCAGAACCAGGTGTTTCGGTTGCCGCGGGAGCCGTGAACGACTTCACTCCTCCAGTGACGTCCAACTTGTAGTAGCTGCTAGTTGCCGCCGAAGAGGTCGCCGTGGAAGAGGATGAAGAGGCGGTGCTACCTCCTCTTACGGTTCCACCCATGCTAGCGCTTATAGTGTAGCTGGCAGATTCGGACTAGGATTTGAAAGAGTAGTTATACGTTTCGGTGACGGTAATATCGTAACCGTGTATGCCTAAACTAGTGGCGATATATTGTGCGGCGAGGTTGACGGTCTCGGGACCTTAGGTAATCGTCCACGAAGTGGCAATATCGTAGTCTGATTTAGCGACGCCATCTATATGACCGACATAGTATGTAGTGGCTTTAATACTAGTAACTCTAGTAGTATAGCTGGTAATGCCGGGGAGGTTATTATCCCACGTAGGGGAGAAGATTCTAATAGTGGTGCTAGAGCTGGGATCCTTAGCTTAGACACCGAGTGATGTAAGAAACGTAGCGGTAAAGATAGAGGTACGTATACTGATGGTGTTTTCTTAAAAGTTCAGGGGGAAGTAGACTGCGCCAAAACCCACTGGTGGGTCGAGATCCCAAACCCAAACCCAACCCAAAACCCATCGTGGGTTTTGGATATTTAGGTGTAGAATAGTGGTGTTCATGGCATTTAGGTGAATGGGCTGAAGGGACTGAAGAGTAGGGCGGCAAGGGGACCTTCCAGGAAGGATTCAAAAACTAGAAACAAAAAGAAAAACATACAACAGTGAGGATTCGCTGGTGGTCACCCACCCAACTACTAACTCACCGGCGTGTGGCTTATGCTCGATCAATAGTTCGGTGGGTGTCGCCTGGGTGAGCAGGAGGGTGACGCCGCTTTTGATTGGCGTCACCCTACGCACCTAGGGTGAGTGCGGAATAGAGAGGGTGTGCTGAGGGTGCGCGGGTGTG
>CAJVRC010000836.1:672456-682515 GCA_911456345.1 Penicillium egyptiacum
AGGCCAGCATATTGACCGCTTAGGCCGCTCTGCGAGGCTATAGTGATATATCATTAGATATGACCGTAGTCTCTAAAACATTTATCTCTTGGCACCTATACATAGCCACGCGAGAGCTCTGTTAATTGGTTACTATATGACTCGAGTAAAGAATTTATTTTTTTCTTAGTGTAAAGCCGCTTATCTATTATAGTAAAATTGTGTGGTGATCGATCCTTATCCTAGCGCTCCTACCTTATCTTAAGCCTTTTATTCACTAGCCGACTATTCAACTATAATACTAGATGAATATAAGTGTATTTTGCTATAAGGCTCCTTCCCGGAAGAAAGTCTCACCTTGTCCGGCTGTCTCGTTAGGAGGCGAGAACTATAGGGACAAATTTAGATAGCGTGCGTAAGTGGTTCGGTTCGTATAGTAACCAGATTACGGGACTATAGCCGTAAAATAACCTAAAGCCCTATTAGATGTTTTATTAGTGGTTTTTCCCGAGTAAATTCGATATAGTTTCTAGTTACTAGGGAAAGGACTAAAATTAGATTAGCGTATTTAGAGGTAGGGTTTAGGAATTAGTTCGAGAGAGTGTAGTGGTAAAGCTAATTTCGAATACTACTAATAAGTTTTCACGCGGCGGGACGGATACGAATAAATCTAAATCCGAATCCGAATCTATAATAACCTCGGGAGGGCCTAGGCCCTTTACTAAAAAATTAACTAGGGCTAGAACTATTAAAGTAGAGCGCTCCTAGAGGACTACTAATTATAAGCGATTAGTATAGATAACCCCTCTATATATCTAATCCTACTAGTTTAGTGTAATAGCGGCCTATACCTTATAGATAATTCCCTAAGTTATACCCTATAGAATAAAGGCGTTATAATACGTGGTATTATCTCCTAGAAGGTATTATAATTAGGATAGTTTTTAATAAAGCGGGGGTAGGTCTACTTATAAAATTCCGAAAAAAGACCTATCGGACTAGCGAATACTTTTATAGAAAGCCTAGATATAAGTAGAGGGAGGATCTTATCGAAGCGCTAATAAAATCCGGTTATTTACCCGAAAGCGATATTCGTATATTTTAGGTTAATAATTATAGACTATAGAGGGAGACCTAAAATATTACTAGCCGTTAGTATATCCTTATCTTACGATCTATAGTGTTAATTTTATCGAGTACCGCTAACTACCTAATAGGTAGCCTCGGTATTAAGCGGCTATACTATATAGAAGAAATATTATAAGAGGCTAGTGCGAAAAATCGAGAATATAAATATAGCGCTCCTAGCACTAGAACCTAGTCGTAATAATAGCCTACTAACGTCGAAAAGAATATTAAATATTATAGTATTTAAATACTATACCTAAGAGACGTCTATAGCTATCGACCCTACTAGATCTTCTAACCCTACTAATTAGCGCGGAAAAGAGAGAATACTATATCGCTAGTGCTATAGTCTAGTACTATCTTAAGGGTAGTAGGTTATATTAATATCTTAGGTCTAAAGTAAGATATTAACTAAGCTATTATAGAGATTAAATAACGCGAGGGTATAATTAATTTAAGTATATTAAGCACTATATTATAAACGGTATTTCCCTTTAAATAATTTTTAATATATAATCTAATTTTAAGAAGGTAAAAGACGATAAGACTAATAATCTATAGGATATCCTAGTTAAGCGTATTCGCTTAAGATATTAATATAATATTAATATAATATTAATACCTAGTGTAAACTCGTTAAGATATATCTTCCTAGTCCTATAGAAATTGTTAAATCTATTTCTATAACTTAGGAGAAGTAATAAATATATCTTTCCGAAGTCTTAGCGGATAATTAATAGTAAACCGTGTTTTCTATTCGGATATAAGTGTTAGCTTTTTAGCTATTATCTCTCTAAGATCCTTATTTCGAAAATAATCTTTTTTATCCTTTTAAATTTTCGAATATAGCTAATCCTCCTATTAGACTTCGTTATAAAGCCTAATATAGTAAGGCGAACTCTACTATCGTAAGAAGTAATCGTCTAGATCCTATTTAGGCCTATAGGTAAAGTGCTAGACTATAGTAAAGAGAGTATAGTCACTAATTAAGTCTAGGTTAAGAAGTCGACTTAATCTCTAGGAGACTTAGCTCCGCTCTAAGGAATCGTGATATCTATAGATCGACCTCTCTTCTATCGATCTAGGTATAGTAGATATAAAGCTATCTATAAAAGGTATATATAACTCCGAACTAATTTCGTTACGATATTATAGTAATCCTAGTATAGTTAAAAGTATTAATTTAGGAATAAATAAAGCGAATACCTAGTCGATAATATAGGTAATATTATAATTATTATTAATATATATATTATTAATACTTAGATTAGGGTAGTATAACGGAAAAGTCTCCGAATTAATAGTTAGGAGTTTAAGTTTCTATATAATATCGCGGAGAGCGTCGCCTACGATAATATAATCTAGTCTATTATCTAACGAGTCGGTCTTACCTCTAATAGCTATAAAGTCGTTCTATAGGTTTATAGCGCTCTTATATTATATACTAGATTAATAGTCGTCCCGCGAAGGAACGGGTACTATAAAGTAATAATATAATAACTATAGAATTTCTATATACTCTAAGAACGTAGAGATAAGGCTATTATAGAACTCTACCTCGGAGGTAAAAGGCCCTTATAGGACCTCTAAAGAATATCGTCTATATAATATATAACCACGTAAGAGATATTCCTTAATTTTAAAGAATTTATCTTTAAATAGTAAGCCTATTTTATCGAATCGTAACTACGAAAGCTTCTAGGTAATACCGCCTAACTAGGAGAGAATTTTAGCTTTACTAGTAGTCTCTAGGTTAGGTTAAGGAGAACTAACTAATCTCTAAAATTTTAATAGTGGCCTACTAGGCGCCTTACTTATAAAAATAAACGGAATACCGATATTATTATCGGACGAAGCACTATAATAGATTAGGACTAGAATATTATAGTCTAGGAGATTTCGTTACTAATAGTCGTATACTTCTAGAACTAGAATATCGCTATAAGCCCTAAGGTATTAGAGCGTAGTAGCTTCACTTACTAGTAGCTTTATACCTATTTCTATTAGTATAAACGTTCTAGGGTATAGAGATCTAAAGACCTATCGTACCCTATCTTTAAACGAAATAAAGATAGCCTAGTTAAAACTTCCTAAGATAGGACGTTAATCCGGGCTATAAGTATATAAAATACCCTACTATAGCGTGCTCGCTTAATAGTATAGAGCTTAAAGGTTAAAATTAGCGTAAGTAAATATATCGGGTTTCGGATTTAGGGATATTTCGATAGAAGAAATTCGGGAAGGGAAGTAAAATAAGGTTAAAAAGGATTTAGGTCTATTACGCTTATAGGTCGAAAGAGTTCTAGGGATAGACGGTTTAGTTCCGCTTTAAATAATCTACCCTTAAAAGCGGTAAAAGCTAGCTTTTTCGGAAATAAATATAATAAATCTATAAGAGAATTACTAATCTAGAAAGTCCCTTAAAGTTATAATTTTAGTATATTTAAACCCCGAAATTTATAAGGGGTGAAAATATATAACCGACTCCTAACCCGTACGTTAGATATCTTTAAGTTATTTTCTATTTAGGGCGTTATAGCGATATATTTTTACTTAGTAGTATACCGACTAATAAGATTAGGTAGATAGTAGGGAGGGAGGGGTAATATAATAGAAAGCGTAAGTTAGTGGCTTATCTTACTCTTTATAGATAGACTATTAAGAACTAACCGACTAAACTACCTATCTATACCGCCTTCCTTATTATTTATCCGGGGGCCGCCCCTAGATAAATAGGATTATATAATTCGCGGAATATAGGGTTATATATAAAACGTATTATATAATTATATAAGTAGTAGAACTATAAATCTAGATATACTAAGGTAATTCTACTATCCTACTATCTACTTAGGCTATTAACTAAAATCTACGTATTAGCTTAAACTACGGCTATAAAACTTATACCTATCCGTCTATCGGCGAGTAATTAGGATATACTTTCTAAATCGCTATTTTATAACCGAAATACTAGCTATTTATCTATAGGTCTTAGGACTTCCCTTTCGAGTATTTAGTATAAAGGCCGATATCTTTAAGTTATAGTTATTTCTTAAGTGTCGAGCTCTAGTATACTTATATAGAACCTTTACTCCTCTTAGGGAATCTTAATTAAATCGCTTAATTACTTCTAACTATATAAGAGATTCTTCCTCCCTAAGCTATACTAGAAGGCGACTCTTCTATAGACTAAGGTAATCCTTTTCTTAAGGAATAGGTATATTTTATATAGATAACTTTAGCACCTACGCTTAATTATTTAGCTAAAGAAGTTATAATTCCTTCCTCTCTCTTAATACCCTCGGGATTATACCGGCTCTTAGCACTAGTCGTAAGGGTAAAGTAGGAGATCGTATATACTCTAAGGTAGAGAAGGGAGTAAAAGGAGCTAACTAATTAGAAGTAGAGTAATAAGAACCCTCTAATTTATTAAGCTAGTAAAGGTTTTAATAAAGTATTACTAAACGGTAGTTAATAGTAGACTAAGATAGTTAATAGATCGGGAAAATATAGAGGTATATAATAAGAAGTTTATTAGCTTAACTTTTAAGATTAATAAAGGATTATATCGATCTATAAGATAAAAGAGAACTTAGTTTAGAATATACTTTAGAGTATACTATTAGTAGGTATTTCTCTACCTATATAGGCTTCTAAGCTAAAAAGATTAAATCTATTATTCTATCTATCGGGATCCGTAATAATTATATAAGTATACTTAAAATACCTAACGAGAAGGTAGAATTAAAGTTATATCCGATATTATTAAGGTCGAGGACGAAAAAGGAGCGGCGCCCTTTAAACTTATTTATAGTAATCTAGCGAGTTTTAGCGTCTAGGCGGTAAATAGTAATAGCACTTTTAACTTCTTCGATAATCGTTTCGATTAATTTTAGAAATTCGGAATAATTAAGAATACTATTAGATATCTCGCTAATAATCCTAATTAGTAGAATTAGTATCGAAGGGCGATATAAATTAAGGAAGTCCCTTATAACCCTATAAATCTACCTAATAATTAAAGTATAATACTCTATACCGAATTAATAATCTTTATACTAATATTAAGCTAAGCGAGGCGGTATTAGAATTAAGTAGATAAATAAAGTGTCGAGATTCTATTATTATAGGATAAATATAATACTAATAAATATAAAGGTTACGAATAAATCTAGAGGTAGGGATATATATAAAAGGATCGATCTTAATAGTACCGAAACACTATATTATATAATCCTAGAAAAACGTTCTACTAGAGCTATAACTTCCCGCTCGTTATTAAGGTAGCCCTATATATTAACTTCTTAGGGTATACGTTACGTCCTATTCTAAGAGGCCTATAGCTAATAATAGCTCCCTAGATTATAAATCTCTCTATCTATAGGTAGAAGAGAGACGGAGGTAGGAGGAGGAGAGATAGAAGCGGGCTAAAGAGCGTACCTAACCGACCACTTTCTTAGAGTTTTTATACTATTCCTATAATATACTCTCCCGACCGTTAAAGGTTAAGACACTATCTCGCTCGACTAGCGGGAAGATACCGCTTCTAACCGGGAAATATTACCTAATACGGCTAGAGTATTAGGCTAACTACCTAGCGTAATAGTCGGAGCTTTATAGGTCCGTCTATAGTTACCTCTAGTTAACACTAGGAGGGGCGCCGTATCTATTTTTATCTTTATATAAGCTAGAAGGATTAGGCCGATAACTTATTTATAAGCCTATAAGTAGTAAGTAAGAACTTAAGGCTTATAAACGGTTCGCTATAGAAGAGTACGTTAACGATATAATAACGGAGTTATATAAGATACCCACTACTCGTAAAGAGTTCGGTCTCGGTAATAATATCTAGTTTAGTAGTTATACGAATTCTTTAAATAATAACGATACTATTAAGGTAGATATAAGCTAGCCGTTAAGTGTTTACCGCCCTAGACCTAATTAATTCTATATCTATTATATCGATAGTAATACTAAAAGTCTCCTTACGATTATTAAGTATAAGCCTCCCTATAAACTCTCTATTATAACCCTACGAATAGGGATTCGACTAATTAACCTATAGAAGGATTTAGTCCGATTAAATAAGATACCTACGAACTAAGAAGTAAAGTTAAAGTATAATATAGCGAGACTCGCCTCCTCCGCTCTTATCTAGGAGTATTATATAATAATTTAGGATAGGCTCGAGTATTCCTATATAACTAACGGGATCGCCCGTATCCTTCTCTATATTCTATATAACGATCCTAGCACGCTTTATTACTTCCTATATAATCCTAATAGTAAGGTATATTTAGAAGATAAAGAATCTTTCCTATAGCCTAAGACATTTATTTTAAGGACCCTATACCTATATTTAATAGCTTTCCGCTTACCTATACGCGGCTAGGAATAGAGGAATTCTATACGGCCTAATCTTTATACCTAGAAGACTAGTTTTAACTACGCTCGTTCTAAGATTCCTAATATAGAACTATAGTAGATTAATCTCTACTCCGATAGTATAACTATAGATTTCCCGAGTCTAGAATCTAGCTTATCTTATACGCTACTATTATCTCTACCGGATTCGCCTATAACGAGCGGCTATTAAGTGCCTACTAGGTCCTAAGCTACCTATACACCTCCTAATAAGTAAACCCGCTCCTAGTCGCCGGATTTATCCGATACCGATATAAACCATATAATAGGACGGAAGCGTAGATTTAGTTAAGTTATATCCTTACTATCTACCCGATAAGCTACTAGCTATCCCGAAGTTAGTGATAATTAAGATAGTTAATTACGGTACTATAATACGTAATTTTATATATAGTAGTGCTTACTTAGGTTATAGACTAGAGGCGTCCTAGATAACTATTATCTAAATATAACGCTCTATCGTCGGGACCGAGATAGCGCTAAATATCTTATCACCCTAGAGGATCTAGTATATCTACTAAAAATAGAATTAGACGAAAATATTAACCGATATATACCTTTTAGAAGGTATAGATTATATAGTGCTCTCTTTAAATTAACCTATACTATATATAGCTATACTATTATCGGGAAAGGAACTATATCTAGACTATAGAAAGAGGTCTCTAGGGAAGCGTAGATATACTAGATCTTATAAAAAGCTTAGGGGTCGGCTATACCTATTTTCCTAGGTATAATCGACTTATCGAAGATTTACTTTCTTTATAGAGCCGGGGAAATCCGTTATATACTTATTATAGGATAGGGTGGTATAAGTATATTAACGATAGAGATATCGCCTTAGCTTCGCGAGGAGATACGTAAGTCCTATAAGGAAATTAAAGCTTTAGGAATTATCTATAAAGATCTTTAGCGTAATAATATCTTTTAGAGTAAGAAACTAGGACGGGCCCTAATTATCGACTTCTATCGCTTTACTTTAAAATATCGACCGAACTAGTAACGACTCTAAGCCGTAAAGCGACGCTAATATAGAGCCGAGATAGGAACTATAAAATGTCTTTATATTTCCTAAAATATAAAGATTCGCGTCTTTTCTTCGATTTATTATATTATAATATCCTTATAAATACTATTATAACGCCTTTTTTAACTATAGGTGCTAATTTTTTTAACTATAGGTGCTAATACTTTTCTAATAACTTATCGTTCTTAGTAGTAGAATACTTCTCCTATACTCCTACGTTATTATCTAAGCCGGGCTTTTAAGCTATAATTATTTATATAGAAAAAGTTATATATTAAAGATATATTTATTCTTTTAAATATTAAATTTAAAATCTCTCTATAATACTATCGTATAGTTATAGTTAGATTTATAATATATTCGATAATCCTTAAGCGGAATTAAAGCGAAGTTAATATTATAACCTTTTATATTACTAAATATATATCCCGTTAATAGGGCTCGGTCTCCTAAATAAAGTATTAACGTTCGTATTACTATATTATAATAATATAAGGCCGGTTACGCTTAAACCTATATCCTAAAAGTCTACTAATAAAACTATAGCCTATCCTAGGAATAATAATATATCCGGTTATTTATAACGATAGGTTATCTATAGTAGCGTAGGGGAAGAGGGATTTATTAGTTATCGAAGCGTTAAAAAGATTTTCTAGATAGGTACGATAATATTTATAACAATATAGTATACGAACTATATTAATAAACTCTATATCTTCTATATAGGCTATATAGCGATATATTAGTGATAGTGCCTAACGGATTTAGTATATAGCCTAAGTAGATAATTCGGTTTACTCTATCTCTATACTAGTTCCGTCTACGCTATCTATACCCTAGTAACCTTTAATACTAGATATATATAAGATCTAGAGTAAGGTCGGCACTTTATAAGATAAGTCTAAAGATCTCTATTAGCTATATAAGTAAGTTATATAGCTTTAGTTAAAACCTAAGATAGCGGATAACACTATTAGAACGGTTATCTTCCCTACCGCTAGGAACTTATAATAAGGCCGATAAGGATCTTACTCCGCCTAAAGTTAGATTTACTTATATATATACCTCGCTATCACCCTCGCTAGATTTACTAGGAACTTAGCACCCCTAAGTGGGATATAGCCTTAAAACTATTATATATAGTAAATCTATTATAGACGACACTAGCGCCGCGCTAGAAAGCTATAGAGATAAAGCGGGAGACCGGAGGGATATAGTGACTATAATAAAAAGCGTCTAGAGTAACCGCCCCTTAGTTAGAGAGGCTAGTCTTAATAATAATAAAAGAGGTAGACCGGCTAAGGAAAGTTAAGCGCTAGTATTCTCTTATCTTAGATAGCGAACTCGTCTAGTTAAGTAATTAAAAGTCGCTCTAGTAAGTACCCGTTCCCTCCGGCCTCGACTAAATATAGAGTCTACCTAATTAGAGCGATTACCTATTATTTCTATAGTTATTCTAACCCGTCGAACCGATAAACTAGTAGTAAATACTAAGACGAATCCTCTAACTAGAGTACGACGTTATAGTAATTAGGGCGGTAGTAACGATTAGCTAATACTAACTATAATAGGGGAGTATTTACTATCTTTAGGTAGATCTAGTCCTTAGGGAAGAGGACGCCTACGGAAGAGACCTAAGAGGGTAATAGAAAACACCTCTCTCTCGACCTATAACGTCGTTCGGAAATATACTAGCTAGCCCTAAGCTCCCTTAGATAGTAGTTTAGTAGTCACCCTAGGTAAAATACGAGAGATCTTTAGTCGCGGAGTTCTCCGTATTTAAGCTTATAGTCCTCGATATACTTATTTTATAATATTCCTCCTAGATATTCCTAACCGCCTATCTATACTATTACCGTCTAAGATACCTCCCGATTAGTCTTTACGCCCTAACGATTTCTCTAAGAATATATCCTCGCGATAAGTGCTATATAGGGGACGTCGTAAACGAACTCTATCTACTTTATATAAGGATAGAGATAAGTAGCACTTAATAAAACCGCTATAGAAGGCGCGATCTTATAATGATCGTAATAAGGCTAAGCGAAAGCCTAAGAGGCGCTTACTATAGTCTTCGGAAGAGGTAGATCTTCTAGTAGAGTTAAGAAGAGACGAGCGACGTCTATAGTTAGAGGTAATAAGGTTATTTTTAGACCGATATCTAGGAAGGAGCCCTAGTATAATTTAAGTATACTAGAGTACGGTCGTTTAGAAAGTATAATAGAATAAGGCTATATTAGCTATTTAATACTAGTATACTTTAAGACTTATATAAAATAGGCACTATTAATAAAGGTTCTTTTTATCTAATTAATAGCCCTTATTAGATATCTCTTATAGATATCCTCTTCCCTAGTCTTAGTATAGTCTCTATCTCTATATAGTAGCTACTTACTAGTAACCTAGATAGCTATACTCGAATATTCTATATCCTAGGAGCTTTTACCCTTTTTACTCGCTATACTATCCGCTATATATAGGAGCTAGTAAGAAACTACTTT
>CAJVRC010000837.1:1692-16728 GCA_911456345.1 Penicillium egyptiacum
GTATTTCCGAAGTGAATTTTAGTTTGCTGTAGTATGACTGGATTTCAGATCAACAAGTCTGGTTCATATAAACGAATGGATCCTGATACTGAAACGGATCGCGATACCGAAACGGATCGTGCGGAAGCTAGCTATGCATAACTCATACATAGCAAAGGGCCGTTTCAGTTTAGGTTTAGTAACAGACTGGAGGCCCCTGGCGGAGTTATCGGACTTTCTGCACGGCCGAACCTGGCGGATCCTTCAAATACCATTCTTATAGGCGGTATATTCCAGCAGAAATCACGCTCTCAGGTGATACTGAAAGCCCTAAGCCTTTTCTACGTGGTCCAGCACGCCTGAAAGTGACTATAGCAGCAAACTAGACTAGGTTATTACTGGCTGCCTGCGCATATCGTATTACTACGGAATGTACACATGAATCTCATGACAATTCGTGGGTTTGGATTCAGCCTTGCAAAAATGCTCTTAGTTGATCTAGAACCTCTAAGCACTGGGCGCACTTCAGTTGATACCACTCCGCAACACTCAACAAATTCTGAATATTTTGTTCGTGGAGGTGAATTGCCATCTGCGACTCCCTGATTATAGTAGCCTGGTCTTGTATTTCCGCCTCTGCCTTTTCCCTAGCCTTCTGTTGGAAAATGACCGTTCGTCTAGATTGTTCCAACTCCTCCCGTAACTGATGATTTTCAGTTTCAAGTATGTCCATCCCTCCGCGTCCTCCAGACTATTCCTATTAGGGACGAGAAGAAACTCTTAGAGGTGCACTCACTATCACTGAAGGAACTGCAAAGAATTTCTGGCCTACTGCGTCACATAGTTCCATATATGCTTTAACTGAGTGCTTACTCAGGTGCTTTTCAAAGAGTGGCTTCAGTGAAGGATCAATGACTTCCCACTTATAAGACAGCTCCTCCGAAGACCGTAAACGGACATCAGAAGGCTGCACCTTAGTTCCCAAAGTCTCAACTAGACTATCTTATTAGTAACACATTCCTAATTTATCGAACTAGGCATACATATATGTTCTGCAAGGCGTGTGCGACATATGGAGCGCCATGAAGCTCGTTTCCTGTTTCCTGAAGTTTGAATTTCGTTTTCCATTGTATGCCGAAAGGGAATGTTAGGGACCGTGTCTGCCTTATATGTTTCTCCGCGTGCCGTTTAAGTTCCGTATATCAAAATGGAACGTCCACACGACTGAAATTCATGGAATTAATAACCGACCAAAAGATTAATAATATTAGCTCAACGTTCCAGACTTGGTATACGAGCACATTTGATCCTATTTGTCAGAAGTTTGCAACCCGCGGCGAGTAGATGGGAATGCTGAATAGACTAATATCAATACGTCCGCATCATTCTCTAAGTAATGTATTTAACACGTAGAGTCATCTTTCTTAATTTAGTCCGTCCGACAAGATAACTGTTCTTAATCTCAGAATGACAGGGTGTTAACATACAAACCTCCGACATAGCGTTAGAAAGGCTGACGCTATCCACTTCTCTCTTCTTCTCTTTCGGTCGGCTTCGCTCAGAATGCAATACAGTCTTTCTCCATCGATCCTCCCCATATAACCTTCCCAACAGCTTGTATATATATCTCCAGTTTACTAGATATCTCTCGCTATATATGAAAATAAGGCTTTTCATTCTATACAATAAATTCCACATGTGGGATAGTAGTATAAGTGGTGAATGTCTAACCATCAATGGCATTGTATTAGGCCGCCCATATTAAGTATTTGAAAAATGGTCCATTCGAACATATGGTGCGTTAACGTGCCCTCACGAGTGCTTTGTCTGAATACTATCTCTGAATGTCCACAAGCTAGGCTAACCGAAAGGACGAAAGGACTTGGTAGGCTGACCGAACGAACTCTTTCCTCCCATATGGGGCTCTTTTGGCGGCGGAACTGAGAAGCCATCAAAACCACTCTTTCCCACCACAGGGGGCTTCTTCGGCGGCGGAACTGAGAAGCCATCAAAACCACCCTTTCCCACCACAGGGGGCTTCTTCGGCGGCGGAACTGAGAAGCCATCAAAACCACTCTTTCCTACCACAGGGGGCTTCTTCGGCGGCGGAACTGAGAAGCCATCAAAATCACCCTTTCCCACCACAGGGGGCTTCTTCGGCGGAGTTCTGAATATTGAGAAGGTAGGGGAAGAACTCATTCCAGGCTGACCGAAAGGAAGATCTTTTTCTGGGCTAGGACAGTTCTTTCCCCGAGTCTCTTTTCTCGGAATGCGGCGTTTTTTCTTTGTGCCTTTTTTCTTCGTCCAGGCTGGATCCGTATTAGCAATATAACGATAAAGAAGTAAATTGACATACGGAAGATGACGTTAAATAGTCCCATGTTGCTTTAAATGGTTAGACTGGGCTTGAAACTTCGTTTAAATATCTTTAAATGATGATATCCTTTTAGTAGATGAGATTTCCGTAGTAAATGGAACTGAACGCGAGGACGAGTATTTATAAGTCAGCCCGACAACTTGGAGTTAATAGGCTTCCAGCGTAGTGGTGTTACCCTAAATTATAACGGTAGAGTCGAAACAGGCTCGCACGTCGAAACAGGCTCGCACGTCGAAACAGGCTCGCACGTCGAAAAGTCCCTTTGTTATTTGAATCGAGTCTGCGGGTCCAAAGGGGACCGCAGATTAGCTTAATCTACCATATGTTCAGGGAAAAATTTCCGGTGCTCTACTTTACCTTAAACCATCCATATATCTTTGCAGCAGCGAAACGATGTGAGATATAGCTTGCCCTATAACTGGGACATTTACTCATCTTATTCTAGAAATATGCTTGGCTCTGTCTCCTGGCAATGTGTTTGCTGCGTTAGCAAAGACACTCAATTCGTGAGAGTCAAAGCTATGAAGCACCAACCTGCATCTCAGTTTACGACATTTTTGCTGTTCCTACTTCCTACGAAGCGACATATCTGCATTCACACTATATGCAAAGCATGTGTTCAGACGCGGCAGTTTATGTTTCCGGACGAACAAATGAGCATGATTTGGAAGGCCAGAGTCCAGTCAAAATTCTCCAAGCCAATTCCTTGGAGAAAGCAAAGCTGGCATCTTTGGCTACCAAGCACGGAATGCCAAGAGATCAATCAACTGATAATGGATAGTGGGGAAGTCTGTCTCAGTATCTACATGGATGCATTCTTACTGTAATATTTGCCATCACCTATCTATTAGTTCAAATTGATTTAAGTTGAATTAAATATAAACCTAGTTGCGATATACGTATGTACCTACCGAGAGAAAAGGTGTAATCCCGAAAGTTGCCGCAGTCACTCCTTAATATATCATACTCTGTGGCGTCACTAGCGTATGCGGCTAGCTAAGGATAGATTGCCGATCGGGAACTTTTGGGCTGTATAAAATTAGCTTGATGTGCATTTACGCACGGACCGCGTGTTGCGCAGGTAGGATACAACGGGGCATCAAGAGAAAAATTCCTCGAACATATACGTCATATATTAACGATCCGTTTTGGGTTCGCGTGTCCTTAAATTGGATTCAATTCCTACCCCGACCACATTCTTTGTTTATTTTACTCGTTCCCTCATTTGCGAGCAATGGATAAATATTTCAATCGACGTACCCTTGAACCAATCACTGAGGAGATCACACCAACAGATCATGACATCCTACGTCATGGTGGCACATCTTCCAATATAGAGAGACTCCCCTCTCGAGTTCAACGCTCGAAGCTATCATCGCCAGATGCCAGACAAAAGATCGAAGATTTGGCTTATGAAGTGAGCTACCTGAAAGCCGAGATGCAATGGGAGAAGGAAAATAAGCAGATATTTTTGCAATTTCATCAACGAATGTTTGATATTTTTCGGGCTATGGAAGACGCTCTTACACAAACATGTATACGAATGGAAGAGTCAGAGAAACGATATCTTGATCTCTGGGATATTGAGGAGCCGAGTCCAGCGGGGGGTTTTATCTAAAGCAGAATCTATCTCCAATTTAAGCAAAATGATAGGAGACTTTCCTTTTTGTTCTTGTCTTTTTCTTTCCTCGAGTTCTACAATCGGCCTGACTAGTCAAATTCGATTCAATTCGGGGAAAGTAAGCAATAAGAGACAAGGTAATCTACTAGGTATGATCAAACTGAGTTTCAACGTGAATATATTCTGCTACCAATAAAGCAAAAACAAAATTCAGCTTAGCTAATCTGTCACAATCTCAACATCGGGAGAAGAGTCTGATCTCGCAAGTCGCCTCTCGTACTCATTCAGTTCTCTGATGGCTTCCGCTAACGCCGCATTTAAGTTCGCTGCTAAAGATTCGCGGGCCTGAAGAGTGGATTGAAGCGAAGCGATGATCTCTCTTTGAGTCACGTTCTCTTCAATGACGGCGAGCTGTCTCTCTTGGGTGTTATCCCAAAGTCTGTCACGAGACACCGCTTTCTCAATAAGTGGACCGAAACTGGCAACCCGCGCCTCTAACTCTTGAACTTTCTGTCGTTCTAGAGCTAGCTCGCGCGCGATAGCATCAGAAGCTCCAGCAGCGGTTCTTATCCTCATATCATGCTGGCACTGCAATCCGTCGATGGTTTGTTGTAGGTGGATAGAATAGTGCCACACCCGCTGATATGATGCATTATCACTCCGGATCTTTGCTTCTAATTGAGATTGGTAGACCCTTGATCTTTGATCTTGGGAGATCAATCTTTCAACCAGAGCATGCATGTTGGATTGATAGGCTTCCGCGGGTTCAGCTCCCTAGTCTGTGTTAGATACCATGCTGAATCAAAAAACAATGTTCGTACCTGGGGGGACTGGACTGGGAAGAACCCTATGTCTTTTGAAGTGGGGGTTTTAGGAGGGCTCATTTCTCGTTTCTTTAAGGAGAACTGCCTCGACTTCGGCGGGAGAAGCGGACTTAAAATAATAAACTCCTCGGATTATATGTAATAAGCCAGAATAGAACGGTGCTTGCCTCGAGACGAGCCAAAAACGGCACGTTGAACACAATAGGAACGCTCGAGCGAGCTGAAAATGGTACGCTTACGCTAAATAGAATGGAAAAAGGGACTGATCGATTATGAGCTTTCTACGATGAAAGAATAGACTGATAGGGGGATTCTTATTTGGAATTCTAAAGAAAAGAAATGTTTTATTTTGTACACAGCGGAACAATATATTCGACTTTACCAGGATTGAATAGTGCGGAAGTCTCAGCCCTATGTGACCACCCAGTCGTTCAAGTTCCATATCGGCTAGCTAAATCTCCAAACTTGCTCATTGCAGCCTCTTCACGTCTGATCACACATTGGAAGATGCCCTCCAGCCGCATAACAGCATTTGAAGTCTCTCCCACCCTTTCCTGGCACTCATCAATTCGGCCCACCAGCCTTTCCACACTGAGGCTTAGAGCTTGGAGCGTCGTTTCAAAGTGACTAATTTTATTTGACAGGTTTCTCACGTTGGAAAAATGTTCCTCTAGCGTATGAGACGTCGAATTGATCTGCAAGGATTCCGTATTTCCTGAGAGACTTGAAACGATTAGCGTAATATTAAACATTGGGATTAATAAAGTCACCTTTCCGATGCAGAAGGTGTCACCCTATCTAAGTGTTAGCTAGGTACTCTTTGCTGGATGCGGAGGGTTTCCGTACACATTCTGACCAAGCCCAAATTGGCAATAGCCAGTTGGAGTATCAAAGATGCTAGGATAGCCTTCAGGAAAAGTAGTGCCGTTTTCATCCTGGGTCAATAGTTCCATGAGGTCTGCCTGTGTAACAGTGGGCGAACCATAACTTTGTTGCTTGCCTTTATCAGATAGGGTGGTGTTGAACTCGTTGAAGGTCTCGGATGTCGACATCTCGAATGAGTTAGGGAATAGTGGTTGATAGTCGAGGGTGAGAAGGGGCTGTTTCAGGGCATTTATATTTCGTCTCCTATGCCGTGCCGCGTGTTAGTGGTCTGAGAGAATCCTGGGCGCTGTTGGTATAATCCCAGTCATTGTTGGTATAACTAAAATTGTGATTGGCTATATGTGTAGGCTGCTGTCTCATTTGCCCCACTCCCCCCCCTTTTACCCCGGTAAGAAAAGCAAATCTGTAAATCTTCGGTATATCTAGGGTGATACGACGACTCCGTTCGTTTGTAATCAGAACTAAAACAGGTCGGCCAATATGAGGATCACCAACTATATCTAGAGGAACCCTCCGAAATATTTCTTGAACAATAAAAACCTTTTAAGAATGCCGCAAAGAAATAACGTCGGTTGGTTTGATGTTGGCATGCGAGACGATGAGAGAGTGGCTGTTGGCGAATATAGTCGACTCAAGGAAATAGCGAGCGAACTCGAAAATCCTCAGAGTCAATGTCCGATGCTCTGTGCATTTCTTGGAAGAAAAAATAAGGACTATGCCCTTCAACAGCTTTTCCCTCAGAATAACATTAAACGACATGACTCTGAAGCAAATATAAAGCTGCGCTCGGATATAGTCTCTTCAAATTCTGACTGGCCGGTTCTCTTTGCTGATGGTGATACCGGACAGGGGAATCACCCCCCGACGTCTAAGAGACTACAGCCTGCCGCCCGCCCGGTTTGGTGGGATTGTAAGTCGGGAAAATCCCTGTTACTGGTAATCTGGGCTCGTCTCGTTTTTCTGTTTACAGACGTTATGTGTATTTTTGTCGAAGACTTTTCGGGCCTGGATGAGGTAGTAGAATTCTTGGAGTGCTGTGTCCGACTACAATCAGCATCCGTTCTGCCTCACGATATCCGGCCACGAATAATTCTAGCTTTCCAGGCGACCACGGAACAGGTATCGTGGGGCAGGCAGAAAGAAATTTGTCAAAGGCTACAAGACACAGTACAGGGAAGCTTTGATTCAACCTTCTCCGGTGTTCATGCGGTTTGGTTGGCCGGTGGCTGGCTCTCTGAGACTGCCCGATACGAGCCATTGAGAAGTATGGTCGCGGCACAACTAGACAGCATGAGAATTGTTCGGCAAAGACATAATATCTTGCTCAGTGCCAACAATTTGATGGCTTTATTTCAGACTGCACTTGACCACACTTTACAGGATATCGAGCGCCCATTTGAGCTCATTAGAGCTACCCGCATAGGCCGCGAAGTGAGCCCGTGCCTGATCCCCAACCTGACCCACTATTTTAAAATTGGGGCCCAGCCGGAGAAGCGGCTAAAAGACTTAGCGCCGTCTGTTGCGTCAGCGTTATTTATGGACCATTATACGCCTGAAATGATCGGTATGACTAAAACTGTTTGATTGAGTTTTAGGTATTAACGGGGGAAATAGGGCTCGATCCCCGTATGGTGTTCTGGGCTCTCTATCGGCCCGCAGTGATCGAAGCGCTAACTGAAAGCAAAGACTCGTGGACAGAGTTCTGCCCAACAGCTTTCACGGCAATGATTGAGTATCACATGGATCTACTCTTTACGCGTTTCTCTAGAGACATAATATCATCTATAGATTTACGGAAAGAGCAATTGATATCCCAAAGTGGGCAGCTGTCCAGTATCAAGAGCAACAAGATTTGTTTATATTGTCTCTTTCATTCTGCCCAACACGTGCTGGCATGCGGTCATACAGTATGCGATCGATGTGTCCAGGTTTTTGGAACACCTATGAAAGGGTTCGAGTATCGCTTCGTTGTGAAAGGATGTCTCTACTGCCTCTATCAACGGCCGTTAATCGCGGACATCCTACCGCCAACGATGAGCCCCTCTATCCTTGCCATCGACGGTGGGGGTGTGAGAGGGGTTATTCCCTTGGAATTTCTTTTCTTGATTCAAGAAAATTTAGGAGATTGCCCATTACAGGACCTCGTCGATCTTGCCATTGGTACAAGTTCAGGTTAGTACGAAGTGTGTATTGAAGCGCCTATCATACGCTTATCGTACGCAGGGGGTCTGATAGTTCTTGGACTATTTCTCATGCGCTGGGATGTTCCGCATTGCGCTAAGACCTTTGACCAATTGGCAAGCCGAATTTTCCAACAAAGGCGCCAGTCAACCTTTCCTTGGCCCGCTAGGCAGTCGATCTTGGGCAATATGACAAGGTGGATACAGTGGCTGCTTCATGATAGCTGTTATGATTCACAAATCTTCGACACAGCGCTCAAAGACGCTTTTGGTAAGGATCGGCGTATCTTCGGTGTTTCTCCCGATGATCCTGTTGGGTCTTTATATGCGGGGTCGAAATTTGGGGTCGTGACTACAAGCATTTCCAAAGACACAAGCACATTTGTGATTGGGAATTTCAATCGATCTCATAGATCATGTGATGATTATGGTAAGGGCTCGGGTTTATAAACGTTACCAGACAAGATTTATTTGCTGACTGTATATCCGCAGAGTACGACTTAGTGCGACCTCAGGACCTCGAACATGAACCAAAAGCGTGGCAAGCGTAAGACTCACACCATATCCCCACCAAGTTCCATTCCGGTACTAATGCGCCGTATAGGGGGAGAGCTACAGCCGCGGCTCCTTTGTAGGTGTTCCTGTTTCTTGCAACGTGCATTAGTGGAAAATGCGAGCTGACGTCATTGGCTAGCTATTTTACCCCTATAGAGCTTGGAATCGGTACCTTTCAGGACGGTGGCCTGAAACATAACTTCGCTGGTGAAATCGCTAAACAAATTTCCCATCAGATTTGGCCATACTCTAAAGGGTCTACTCGAATGCTATCACTTGGCACTGGAGCTGCGGAGCCTGAAAGCAACCGTTCCACCCCGCATTTCCGTCATATCTTTCGTGACGGATTTATGCGCCGGGGATTCGATGCGTGGATGTCTTCTATGGACACCGAATGTGATTGGCGAAAAATGAAGAGCCGTATAAACGAAGCAAACCGACCGGATTATCATCGCTTGAATGTAACGCTTGGGGGGTTGCCTAGCAACGTTGATGCCGTGGAATCAATGGATGATTATCGAGACCTTGTTCTGCTTCAGCCTGGAAGCGCTCGGATGGCCCGGGAAGCGGCGATCACCTTCCTAATTTCTCGATTTTACTTTGTTCTGAGTGGCGAAGTGGCAGATAACTCCACCGCACTAACTTGGTGTCGCGGTACTATACGGTGTAAAGGACCAGCTCGACGCGTGATCATGGCTCTCCAGCGGCTCCACCCAAAAGGCCTTAACTACACCTCGGATTACGGAATGGTTGGTATTTTTGCCGGGCTTGATGGACTATGTTCATCTTGTGGATGCTACAGCCATCCGATTGCATTCCTGGTACGTCATGTTGACCAGGTAATCAATATATATCTCCGCGCAGATAACAAGAGGCAGTGGAAAATCAACGGCTTTCCAGAGACTCTATCATCACTCATCGTGAAGCAGGGCTTGAACTCATCCTTCGGCCAAGCTGATCATGGATACCCGAGCAGAGCACCCTGTATAACTTGTGATATAGCAGAAGATAGAGTTCGGCCCAAGACTCAAGATAGGCGGCGCAAGCGCGATTCGCAAGGTTCTCAGGACAAAAGACGGAAAAGGATTTGTAACTAGCGCGTGGCATTATCTGTCAGTTTATATATCTAGCCTCGACTCAATTTTCCCTGCGTTCCCACAACAAAAGCCTTTCAAATCGTAACACACCTAAGTTAACAGCAACACGTTCTACACCATGGCCCCCAGTCGCTTTGATCCGCACAGAAAAGACCGAGCGAGATATAATAAGAGGACACATACGCTGATTTCCAAGGCGCATGAGCTAGCGACGCTCTGCAACGCTGATGTTTATCTGATCATGAGCCATCCTCGTGGCACAACAGTTTACAACTCAGCCGCAGACCCTAATTGGCCTCCACCGGATCGTGCTCTCGTGCGTACTTTCACTTCTTTCCTACAGTAACACTTCGACTGATTAGCGTATAGGAGCTCCAATTTCCGGATCTGAAACGAGAATCCCAAGCCAGTATGACTGGTCCTGTTACCGACCCCGTTGTTGAAGATTTGAAACGGCTCTGTGGGTACTTTGCCCTGCGGGAAAAGTTTCTGAACGAGGTATCCACTGAGGAATCCGTAAAATCACCCAGGGTGAGCAAGATAATAGCGTGATTTGCGAGCCGTTTTTGGCTCCGTGCTTTTGGCGGGTGTGGGGTGAAAGTATATAACAACTAAACATATCTATTCAAACCCATAACGTTCTATACACTTTACCAAAATGCTCTCAATTAGCTATATGAGATCGACCGAAGAGATATATTCTATAACGATCGGAGTCATTATTGTATCTCTCATTCTTTATCATCTTGCCCGAAACTTCTTCTATTTTCTATCATCCAAGCTTCGGCGCTTTTTCCTAGTTCATATTGTCTACGGACGCTCGTATGCTCGGCTCTTCGGCCTACGATCGATTTCGAGGCTTCAACTGGCTATCGTAACTATATATGTTATTGGAAATGCTGCGGGTAACCTTATTGGAATTCACTCGGTAGCTGATGCCAGTAAGCGAGCTGCGAGATTATCACTTATCAATCTGATGCCAATGTTTATGGGCGGGGGCCATGAATTTGGAGCTCGTCTGCTGGGAACCTCTCTTAAGACCTATGGAACCATTCACCAAATGTTCGGATATGTTGCCTTTGCGCAGGGTCTCGTTCACGTAATAATAATGGCGCGGACGCAGGTCATATCGTGGTCAAATGGACCCCACTTTTACGGCCTGTTGGTAAGCTCGGTGTTGATATGGATGCTCCAGGTCTAAGGCTTACCGTGATATATAGGCCGGAAGTTTGCTCCTCTCTTTGGTCGTTTTGCCGTTCGTCAAAAAGAGAGTATATGAAGTATTTATTTTAAGTCATTTAGGCTGTGCAATTGCTCTCATTTTCGCGATTTGGAAGCACACCCGGGGCATGTCTGGAAAGTCCTGGGCCTACGCCTTTGTATACTTGTGTACTTTCTCAGTCATAGGGCTCCTGCAGGGTGTTCGGATCTTATACAGAAACTTCGTCATTGGCAAGAGTTCGGTGCGACTTCGTCTTCGTATTTATAAGGGGGATGTTGCCCGCATGACTCTATCCTTGCCCCGGCCTTGGACCGTGCGTGCTGGTGAGCGAATTAGTCTAGGAATCCCGTATGTTGGGATCTTTTATCTGTTTCAGTCTCATCCTTTTACTATCACCTGGTGGGAAAGTGACAGCAAGGGCCGCGCAGTCTCTATTTCCGTCTTGTTTCGCCCTCGGTCTGGCTTTACGAGAAAGGCAATAGAGCGCATTGTGCCAGAACAGGAGTGCGGAGCCTGGATTGATGGTCCATTTGGTCCTTCATCTGTTCACAACATCGGATGGTCCGGTGCCGTCGGTGATTATGGTCATGTGTTTATGGTTGCGACAGGTATCGGAATCGCGGCTCAACTGCCATATCTGAAGGAACTTCTAGACGGCCATGATAATGCCCAGGTTCGGACACAGAAAATATCTCTGGTCTGGCAAGTTCACCATGAAGGGGATTGGGAAAGTGCGCGGGATTGGCTACAAAGCCTTGTGGCACAGGACAATGGTTATGTAAGTATTGAGTTATTCACGCTTGTTCCCATTCGTTGAGCTAAAGTAGTTGCAGATGTTACACGTCACAGTATATGATCAAATGCAGTCACAGTCGGAAATTCCGGTACGACACATCGGAAAGAACAACCTCATCAAGATCTATGGCGGTGTAGTGGATTGGGAACAACAGCTGGATTCAGAGATGAACAATCAATTGGGCAGTCTGCTAGTGACCGGTATGGGCCTCAGTTCTGTCGCCGGCGAAATCAGATTTAACACCTCCACAGTTTCCGCACAATACCAAGTCCAACAAAAGATCAGACAACTAGTCCGAGCTCGTGTCTATCTTGGGATCGAGATTTACGAGCAAGAGTTCCAGCCATGGAGCGAAACGGGAAGCTTGCGAGCGTTTTTGACACCCTAGAAGGTTCCCACTGATATTGTACTCACCCTATAAAGCACACGGAAGGCAAATAGGGCAATTGAAAGACCGAGAAAGCGTAGGAAAATGCACGGCAAAAGGAAAGATGTTTGATAGCCAGTCTAATCAAGGTAGTTCGTATGGTAGTTTCTTGGATTTGCAACTTTTAAAGTGTTTTAATAGTCAAACTTGGCCGGTTCTAATGCGGGGGTCGCAATTTTAGGATGTCTAATGATTTCTATCTCCACGAATTACACTAGAAATGAGTAGTAGCCTACAATCAGCCCTTTCGGACAGACTCTGGACTTCCAACCGAAAGAACAGCACTACGACTATCGCTCGGGAACTTCGCGACGGAGGAGCTCTCCCGAGGGCATATTGGTCTCGACTGCGAGATTCTCATTACATCGAAGCAGCTTTCTGATTTTCTTTCAAGCGCCGAAGTAAGGTAGCAGGCATAGACGCAACAGCAAGGCTCAATCAATCGACTACTAACGTAGATAGATAAATGATATAATTTGCATTAATCAATTTATTTCTCCACTGGAAGAGGAATTTGATACAGACGCGCTCGAAATCAGTTTCACTATTTTACTCTCTTTGATTCTTTCTCGAACTTAAACCTGAAACACGCTAGTCCATGTTTGGTTTGAGCAATTCCAAAATCCTGAAACGTATTGTAATGAAAAATCACACGATGAGCTACGGTGTAATCTATTGGAAATAACAATACGATTGATACCCTATAACTCGACGAACAACCACGCGAATACTGACAGCATTCTTTCTCGCGGAGGGTGAATAAATACGTCTTAGCCGTGTTTGCACAATTACCACTCACAGCTTACAGCAAACAGATACAAATTACACATATTGCGTTTTAGACAGATCGAGAACTCAACCAAAACAACGAGTCTTTCTTTCCTATCGTCGCTTGAAGGTCACCTGACAGCGGGGTACTTTGACGACTTAGCCGTATGCTCGCCTACCTCTTCTCAAAATCAGGCTGCAATGATGGCATATACGACATCATATGACGGTTCAAACTCTGGGATCCAAGTTGGGCAGAATCTTGGTCATATCACTAATCAGTTCCGTAGGTGGGTACACACAATTCTATTGCAACGTGACTAATCTTGTTACTGCCTTAGTACAATCAGAAACATCATTGAATCAAGCGTGCCTGCGGGATCTGCGGACGACCAATCCTCACCATGACAAAGATCGTATCCAGAACACCAACGGAGGCCTACTCAAAGACTCGTATTGCTGGATTCTAGACAACAAGGAGTTTCAACAATGGCAAGATAACGCCAGCAACTCTCTCCTCTGGATCAGAGGCGATCCGGGCAAAGGAAAGACAATGCTCCTCTGCGGTATCATCGATGAGTTAACACGGTTGTTTGGGGACACTGCGAATATCTCGTTCTTTTTCTGCCAAGCTACCGACGTGCGAATCAACAACGCCACAGCTGTTCTTCGTGGCTTAATATATTCGCTTGTTAAGAAGCAGCCATCTCTTCTCGCCCACGTAAAGAGTCAGTATGACCACACGGGAAAAGCGTTGTTTGAGGATATAAACGCATGGAATGCTCTCTCGAGCATCTTCACAGATATATTGAAGGACGCGACCTTACCGAGCACCTATTTGATTATCGACGCGCTGGACGAATGCACAATAGGCCTACCTTCCCTTCTCGACTTGATAACTCAGGTATCGTCTGCTTACCCTCAGATCAAGTGGATTGTCTCGAGCCGCAACTGGCCCAATATCGAAGAGCGTCTTGACACTACCCACACCGCACCGATCTCATTAGAGCTTAACGAGGCGTCTGTATCTGAAGCTGTGAGCAATTTCATTCAACACAAGGTTCACTACCTGGCGAAAGTGAAGAAGTATAGCGATGAAACTCGTGATACGATCTGCCGTCACTTGTCATCTAACTCGCAAGGAACTTTCCTTTGGGTGGCCTTAGTCTGTCAAGATCTTGATAGAACATCGCGGAGACACGCTCTCAAGAAGGTGGAGGCCTTTCCTCCTGGACTGAATGCCTTGTACGGTCGGATGATCGATCAGGTTCGCAACTCGGAAGATGCCGAGTCCTGCAAGCGAATACTGGCTGTTATGTCCATAGTGTATCGGCCTATCGTGTTTGACGAACTTGTCTCTCTTATTGAGCTACCTGATGATCTCTCTAGTGACTTTGAAGCTCTATCAGAGATTATCGCGATTTGTGGTTCGTTTTTGACTGTGCGCGAAGACACTATCATTTTCGTCCATCAGTCTGCAAAAGATTTTCTACTCAGAGAGGTACTAAATGAGGTCTTTCCTAAAGGAAAAGAAGCTGGACACTATGCGGTTTTTTCGCAATCTCTACAATCTATGTTTAAGACACTTCGACGCGATATTCTTGACATCAAGTTTGCTGGATATCGGGTTCAAGAACTGAGACAACCCGGTCTAAATCTATTAGCAGCTGCACAATACGCTTGTGTCTATTGGGTTGACCATCTTCAGGATAGTAGGTATGATAAAAATGATGATTTTGGTCTTGACGGAGAATGCGTGGATGCTTTTCTGCAGCATGAATACCTTCACTGGCTCGAAGCCCTTAGCTTGCTAGGAAGCATATCTCAAGGCATAGCAGCATTGCTTAAGCTTGCTAGGTTAATTGTGGTGAGTTATTCTTCATGTGCCTAGAAAGGTCTTCGCCCCTGACAATACAATCACCTTTAAGGAAAAGAGCGGACCAAAAGCCCTTTTGCGTCGGGTTCAAGACGCTTCCCGATTCATTCAATACCATAGAGTGGCAATTGAAAGTTGCCCTCTTCAGGTATATAGTTCATCCCTTATCTTTAGCCCAATGCAGAGCCTCACGAGAATATGTTATCAAAAGGAAAGATCGGATTGGGTTTGGAATGAGCCATTGTTAGAGAAAGATTGGAATCAATGTCTCCAAACCCTAGAGGGACATATCGATTCGGTTAACTCGATTGCTTGGTCGCAAGATGGAAGCCGACTCGCATCGGCGTCAGCTGATACCACCGTTAGAATCTGGGATCCAGCCACGGGCCAGTGCGTGTTAACTCTCGCGGGGCATAACAATTCAGTTAA
>CAJVRC010000837.1:21116-48497 GCA_911456345.1 Penicillium egyptiacum
AAAAAGCCCACCATGGCCAGTCTGATCCACCTAGTGAGCAAGGCTCAACTTACAACTGGCCCCCCTCAAAGTCATCCTCCATGCAAAAAGCCCACTACTATTTGTGACCGCGGTTGCAAATTATCGCCGCAAGGCGCGCTCGCTTACGTGCTGTTACCAGATCTCGAAATATCCTTGGATATCATATATATATCGGACCATCGTACACTTTATACTTCGTCTCAACCCACACTACCTCGCCATCATAATTTCTGACCGCGGTCAGAAACCATCCCTATTTTCATCTTCTCTTCACACAAGCAATCATCGACTTTGGGGTATTTAAGCAGCCACCCCCACTGCCGAACGTTCTCCTGCATTTTCCCCGCCATTTTGGACCTCCCGCCGCTGCTGATCACGGTAGTATGTCTCTCGGTCATGGTATTGGAAATTACGCTTAAAGCCAGAAATTCCGAGTCCTCTTTTGGCACATGTAGTGCTCAGCATGTAATACCATACCCTCTTCGTCCAATAAAACAATCAATTTGCGTACCTATCCCATCTCACACAGCCCTATCAGTCCAGTATCAAACTATCGGGTCCATAAGTATACGGCCCGATGAACCTAGTATCAACTGATCCAGCCTCATATACAGGTCCCCATCGCTTGGTCCTCTTCAGTCATCCTCGTCGTCATCCTTATCCTCCTCGCCGCTCTCCACCCCATCCACTAATGACTGCACCGCCTTCCGCAACTTTGTTACGTGCTTATGCTGTCGCTCGACATTAGTCACCATCACCTTTCGCTAGGTTGACGCGTTATCTATCGTCGATTTGATCTGAACTTTTTGCACCGGACGGTTCACATGATCTGAAATTCAGTGATGCTACGGCAAACTAAAATTCACCTTGTTTACTTTGGGGCAAAAAAGGTAGGGCCAAACGACAAGCTGTTATTTTCAAAAGCCGTTCTCCGAAAATAGGCGGCCATCATAGGAAATTGTATTAGGGGAGGAATTCGCAGAAGGAGTAATAGACGAGGATAGTGCCGAAGAAGATACCGACTCCGAATCCGAAGAGCCTCCACTTCAGGACAGGTTCCTAGTGAGTGAGTCATAGGGATAAGCGGAAGATTGTGCCGTTTGCACGAATTCGTCTGCTAGTCGGGTGGGTGTGAATTGTCGCGTCTGATCGTATGTCATCCAGCGTGTGAACTAATATGAGACGTATGGTCAGTTTCAAATGTGCTAAGAGGAATAGGACGAACAGACAGTTGCGATCCGCACTCCAAGCCAAAGACATCGATGTCTTCTAGCAATCTCTGTCGAATGTCCCTCTATTGACGGTCTGTCGTCTTCTGTAGGAGCTCCCTCGAAGAATCTTTCGGGGTAGTAAACCCGGCTCCATGCCTGTCCTCTGATCAAAAAGTCCTCCGGTAACTGTTGTGTAGTTGGGTCGTCAAGAAGCGGGAATGATTCGTCTTCGATCTTCGAAATGATCGTGTCAGGATCGAACAAGGTGTTCAGATAAGTTGCAAGTAACGACCACGGAACCAGCGGTTCTAGTCGTTGTATAGCCGCCGGGTTAAGCGTGAGACACCACACGAATGCTATAGAGATATGCACGCTCGGATACATATTTGGGTTCCCGACTTGGCCTAGCATGACGATCAAAGTGTGAAAGGCGAGAGAGCTTGCCCGGAATAGAAGCTGGGACGAGAGATCGCTGTATGTGGTATAGATAGCTGCACTAGATGCACTAGATGCCCATTTCATTGCCGCTAGGCGATCTTCCGCCGTAGGATTGCACTTCAATATGAAATCTCTCTCCATCACTCCATATTTGCTCCCATATTGAAATATCGCGGAGATATTGCAAGACATAAGTTGCACACCTTGCTGCCCGTGTCTGCCTACCTGGCTAACCTCGTTTCGTAGAGTAGCAAGAAACATATTCGCTCGAGAAACAAACTCCTTAACCGGAGCTTGTATAAGAAGCGCACCATGAGTAGTCACGAACGAAGTAGTCAAATTGCCCTCCTGGGCCGGCATATTCATAAGAGGAATGATCAGCTTGGTTATGCTATCGAAAGCAATTGGGAATGGGCGCACGCTAATTAAAGCTTTCGTGTAGTGAAAAATCTGCTGGAGAATGTCCGGACTAGCTAAGACAGCAAGATGATGCTGGATGCGGCCATTCTCTGCACTTCGGTCTGGGTCCTGGTTATACCAATACCTCGAGACCCTTGCCCAGAGTTCGCGGTCCTTCTTATCGAATACCTCCACGGCCATACGGTACCGTGCTAAGTCACCTAGGCACTCAACCCAAGTCTCTCTAAAATCCAGCACGCTTTCGAGCAGCAATGTTATTATCGAGGACGAGAGGTAGATGAAGTCGAACATAAACTCCATCGAGCCGGGGGTTCTCTGACGCAACAACTCCAAGAATGAATGCATTCCATGGCGCCACATGCGCGCCGGCATCTTGTGCTTATCAGCTAAGCCTCTAAGAATAGGAGTAGCTGACGGATGTTGGGAAGCGAGGAAAAGGTCAACATGTGCGTCGAGTAGTGTTCGGTGTAGCGAGACGAGCGCCTGCCACTGACGCGGCGATAGTTCGACCTTTGATTGCGCTAGTTGTTTGTCGCTTTTGATGCACTTCTTTTCCACCATGACAAGACCAGCATAAATTTCCCTTGCTTCATTGATCAGTTGCTCCTCAGTGACGGTGTGGGTCTTTGGTTGCTTGATCATTTCCTGAGGTTCTCCCTGAGCACCCGAGTACGCGCAGTTTTGGTCTCCTATTCCGTTGGAACCCGACGGGCTATATTGGAATGACACTGTCGTGTCATCCATTTCAATAGCGATTGCTCTAAGGAAAAGACGAGTTAGTAAATAGTCATGTGAAGAAGAAGTTGTGAGTGGAAAATACCTGACGATCGTAGTTGAGGGTTCAAATGAGGGGGTCAAATTATGATTCAGCCTCGTAAGTAGGCAAAGGTACAAAATCTGGAAGAGGGACAGGGAGAAGCCCCATTTATACCAGGCTTGAGTCTAAGGCACCTGAAACTTTACGGGGATGATTACTGACCTATCATGTCCCCTCCTTCCTATTGGCTGTTGAAAGCAATATGCTACGCTAGCTAGACAATTGAAGAGCTATTCCACTCAAATATCCACAAGCAGACCGGAAGAATATGTATGCTCTAGGAATCAAGTCAGTAGTTCACTAATCATCCATTAGGGCCTTCCTACGATGAATAGTTTCTCTGTCGTGTTTACCCTGATGCGGTAAGACTCTATAGTTTCTGTCCGTACCTATGCTTATTCTTGCATTAAGCGACTACTTGTTTTCAAACTTATAGGTCCATATTCGGGCAGTTCATCTGATCTATTGATATATTGATATAGGTGCCGCTTACATACAGTTTCGACAGATCTCCAGATCCCTTCAACTAGATCTTTCTAGGCCTCTATGCTTTGCCTCTCTGTCCATATGAAGGTGTGTAGTGCAGCTTCAGTGCAGTAGATAGGGATAATCATCAGCATTGACATTTGACATCTTCTGTTGATCACTTTCTTCTTATCATAATGCTTTTAGGAGTGCGTCAAGGCGATCGGTTTCGGCCTTAAACCAGTTGATAAGGAGTGGGTCTTTTGACATGTAAACTGGATCCGCGGCGTTATTGTATTGGGATATCATGTGCGTCAAAGCATGAAATGCGGTCTCACGAGAGGAACGACCGCATTCAGCGGCGAAAAGTGGATCACAACTCAACAACCGCAAACTGCTCAGGTCCCTAACGTGGTCGTTGACTCGCCGAATAACATCTTGGTTGACCGCCAGATCAAACTGGCCTTTGCCCAGAGGAATAGCAATAAAAACCATGCCATCCTCCCCTGGCGGAATTTCCGAGTAAATATAATTGACGGCATCGCATTCGTTAAAACTCTGGTCGCGAAGTAAAGTGACACGCATGGTCTATATGATAGGATTTAATAACACCCTAGCAGGTAAAGGAGAATATATACTGACTTTGAGCGGTTTCATCTGGAAGGTCTGTTAGGCTGGTCTCCAGCCAGCGTGGTTGAAAGCCTCGGCGTTCGGTAGACCCTACTTTTCCTAATGTGACGAGTGGCTTCTTATAGAAGAGTCTCCACTATAAACAGTGAATACTCACCGCCAATTCTATACAACGCCCGGGTTAGTGAAAAGCACCCCGTAATGGGCAATATGTCTCCTTCGATGTACTGTCCCGAAACTCAAAAACTCAAAGAGTCGAAAGCATCAAATAATATTCCAGGGGTGTAAATTGCTACTAGTCTCAGCCTCTTACATGTTGGCGTTCAAAAAGCAATCAACGTTAGTTGGTTGTAGAGTTAGGGGACGGCTAGTCACGTGGGCAGTAATAAAACTTGGTTGCGTAGTCCTATCGCGGAACCGATTAATTGCCTGAAATTCGATTCCTACCCCGGTGTCTTTAGATGTTCTATATTGTCCAAAATAGGGGTCCGATGTTGCTAATTGAGCAACTGATTGCTTTAGAAGTGGATTCTTTCTCTTTAACCGACGCATATTCTCTGTTATTCGCACTATAAGCTAGAGTAGATCATCTGGCTGCAGAAAGCTAACTGGAAGAGCGCTAGCAGGCTTGATCGTGGAGGGCACCTGCGAGCACATGGTAGGCTCGGATTGAGCAATACTGCTGGCGAATAGGCTGTCTAGCGAGGTCCTGGAGTGAGTGGAGGTGGTGGGCAAGTGAAGTGTCCCGTAACCAAGATATTCACATATATCTGCCAGCCTATATTGAAATGTCAGTGGCATCTTATCATGGTGTCGCGGATTGCTTACTGGATCGTACCGCCCGTGAGATAGTGGACGATAGAAGGAATGCAGTATGATATCCAACCCTCTTCGTAAAGTGGTATAGCTGCCTGTCCTAGGTGGCTCACCACCTCTTGATAGCTATTTGCACCATAGGTGGCGAAACGGCCGAATTGAGCCGGCGTCCGGTTCTCTACATTCACGGTCAGTAGTGTTGGCCAGGGCAGGAATCACAGAACGTACCTAAGAGAAATATTTCCCAACTCTTGTATCCCCAACCCTTTGCCAGAAGCCCTGCCGCGCATCGATTGACCCACAAGGCGCCATGACGATACTTCTCCAGTGTCTGATCATTTTGGTCCTGACCGGTGTATCGCCTCATCGTGTCGTTTGTCATCGCCTTCGGAACACCAGCTCGTATCATGACCACGCAGTAGCTGCAAAATATTATATTCTGAAACGCGACCACACGCACCGCAAAGTTCCGGTCGTCCGCGCAGCGAGAAATGAAGCTACCATATTGACAGCCCCGCATGATAAGATGCCCGTAGTTTGTTCGTAGCAAGGAAGGCATGACAATATCGTCTCGGTTCTCGTGAAAGGCAACAGGTCCGGCATGGCCCAGAATCAATTTCAGAGCCTCTTGGTTTCTAAAAAAGGTATCGATGCCTGCTCTCTTTCTGGCTTCGTTCCATTGGGCTTCCGATAAGGGAATGGCGTGAACAAACTTGTCAAGTTGGTTCTTCCATTTAGCACTTCCCCTGTTTGGCGCTAGAGGTTGTGTGTGGCCGGCCAGCTGAGGTGTGCAATCGACAAACCGAAAACTCTCCGCAGAGGCCCCTGCAGTCTGGGAGGGCTCAAACGCCAGAGCACTAATTGGGCATGGAGCGCCGAAAAATGGCTGCACGCTGATCAGTTGACACTCGAGAAACCTGATATACTCATCGTCATTTCCTGGGAAATTGAACAATCGCTGAGACATCGTGGTGTAAAAGAAGGATGTATTTTCTTCGGGGCCGGGACCATCTTCCTTAAGAAGAACGTACCCGGGTACTTACTTTATTCGGAAGCAGAAATAGGGTCCAGACCATCACGGAGACAATTTCGAAGTACGAGGGAATGATCGTGCATGCAGGCTGCTGCCCCTAAAATACTATTTCTATATTAGTAGGCTTAGAAGTGTGATGACCTCTCACCTTCATTGGCCACGACCGTGCAGAGCTTATGCGCCCTTCCAACGCAGTATGGTGGTGTAAGGGTGAGGATGGTCAGGATTTGGGGAAGCGATACCATAGCAGTAGGTCACTGGCTAAATCAACCGGCAAGTGGCTAGATTTGACAAATTAAACAAAGACCAACGCTGATTCTGGCTGGAATGATGTCTGCGTAGGGTATGCATTCTGAGCTATACTATTTTGGGATTAAGTGACGTTTCGATAGTGAGACCTGTAAACACTTAGTGTTTGAAGTGGCGAATTAACTATATCCTGCCCCCTTTTAGTAGACACGTCAATACTAGGGATATAGTTGAGTTCGAAGTATTCGAGAAGGCCAACCCTTCGAGGGATGATGTCAAGTCACGCGTGGCTATATTGGCAGCAGAGGATGCGTATCTCTAGTCTTTCTATATTTAGGGTGTGAAACAATAATGAAGGCAGCAGCACGGTGTGACAAATCTTTTATATTCTATGCTTGGTAGATTACTCGATGTGACGGCTGGTGGGACCGAGCAGCTTAAATATCTGGTGTCCCCGGTAGGAATGACCAGCGAGCGTACAGCAACATACACTTCTTCCCAAGTTTATTCCAACTCTCTTAACACCATGGGCTTTTTGACTATTCCAGTGGAAGAGATCGATATCCCCTTCGTCGATCTTCAAGCGAAAGAACCGGACACTGAGCGATTTTCTGCCAGTACCCTTATTTTCCTTTTTGGCCACGTGCTTCTCTGTCAGCGGGCTCCACTCGGCAAAGACGACAGCGGCAACGACAAGGAGAACTCATGGCCCTTCACCTGGGAGGGAGCGGGGGGATCCCGAGAGGAATTCGATAAAACTATTTTGAGTACTGCCGTACGTGAGACGGAAGAAGAAGTCCGCTTGCACGGCTCGCGCGTTTCTCGTCAGGTCTACAGGGATTCGTGGATACACAGCGGAGTTCCGATGGCAAGATACACATTTCTTATGGAAGTTCATGAGCAACTCAAGGTCCAACGAACATGGTGCGACACAAAGCAGCGGCCCGTCGGTACGAATGAAGGACCTATACGGTTAAGGGGACATGAACATCTTGATTACTGTTGGGCCACGGAAGCTCAAATACGTGATTCACCTTCGTACGATGAAAAGGATCCCCGGCATCAAAGAGGACTTGTTATGCTTGAAAGCAAGAAGGAGATGATCCTCGATGCATTCAGACGGCTGAAGGATTCTCAGGTTGATATGACATATAGTTTGTCAAAAGGTTGATGGTGAAAGGTTATGTTTTCGTTTGGACAGAAAGCATGGAAATCTGTATGGAGCGACGAGCCCCTAGACAAAATAGTCCAGCCTTGTTCGGATAGTGATTGTGACGCTGGTAATTATTGGTGTTAGAGGTGCAGAGATTCGTACGACAGTTTTCCTCCGTACAGTATAATCTTCGCTGTAGGCAGGACTGCGCCAATTATGCACAGAGTCTATGTCTCAATATCGAAATATAATCCCAAAACGGTATAGCTCAGAATGCATAGCCTACATAGACACTGTACCGTCTGTAGAGCCTGAATCAGCATTGGTATTTATTTAATCCATTAAGGCCAAGCCAGTGACCTGTTACCATGCTCACCCTGATCTTTCTTAATTAGCATGCTCTTGCCTTTATTTATATTCAATAGAATAGCTGGTTCATAGATGGTGATATGATATGACATACAATTTCAATTCAACAAAATTAAGTTTTCCCGCGGAATTCCATAAGGGCTTTCCTTGCTCCAATGGTCCCTTGGAATTTCCCGTAGTCAAGCCAGCAAACTTCCATTTTTCCCTTGTCTTCCAGCTTGACGCGCAATCTTTTTATATCCAATAAATCTTTCGTGTACTGAATCTCCAGCACTTGGATCACCTTCCTTTTAACTGGGAACAAAGGTTTAAACTCTCTGAGAGCATCGTCTGCTTTGCTGATAGGGTCGAAGTCTCTGAAGTCCAACCAGCGCACTATTCTGCGCCCATCTTCCTCTAGCTTGACGAACAACTTTGCATTGTCCAAATAGGTCTCCCAATATCGGATTTCCTGGATTTCGATCACTTGCCTACCTTCTGTTTGGGCATTGCCTAATGCTCCGCGTATAGCAACATCAGGCGATATGGCGATGCTCTCCGCATTTCCTGATCTGATCTGTCGCTTATCAACGTCGCAGTTGGTGAAATACTGATTGAGAGATGTGCTAGGAATATCAGGCCTTGCTTTTGATAGGTCTTCGTCGTTTGCCATGTAGAATGGATGCGGCCCTTTGTTTGGTCTGCCACGATAAAGTCTCACGTCTGACGGGCTGCTTGGCTGCCCTTGTATGTTCGGAGGGTAAATCTTGCCCGGTTGAGTCTCAATTTTACCCAAGGGAAGGGAGTTTGGTAGTTCTGTTGGGTAATTTTCAGTGTCGGCCTAAGTAGTCAGTCAATTTGTTTTGACCTGCCAAAGAGAGTTTGCCCATACCTTTGAGACCCCGAAGCACACCATTAGCAGCGTGAAGATATTGAGTCTCGACGCGGACCGGTTCGTAAAGATGTTTGCCATAGTCGATGGGTAGCATGAGATCTGAAGTTCCCTGGCAAGATGTATTGCTTATATATTGGAGCCATGATCGTAAAGATACCCATTTCAGGGGCATGCATCTACTATCACAGAGCCTAGGCGGGCCTGGATTCTGAGCAACCATCTATGGGAATGCATTCTATGCTATACCCATTCCGTCGTCACATTCTAGGTTTCTGAGTCAGCGGCACGGGCGGACTCAAATCACCTAAGCGACTCCCACTTTCACGTATCGACAATGCCAGCCCGCCGCAATCCACCAGTTACTGCGGAGGGTCTACTCCACGACCTATCCACTCAGATGGAACGTTACTTAAGATTTTTGGAAGTCGACGTCTCTTCAGCTATTGCGGAAACCAACACAACCGTAGTGGATTTTATTTCACGTGGTGCCAGTTCACGCTTATGGATCCTACGCCTACGAACCATCCTTCGATGGTCTTCTCTGGCTTTGGAAGAGGAAGAATGGCTACGAACGCAAGGATTAGGCCGTGCACATCCTGGGAGTCAGGTCCGCGGCGTGTGGTCGATGCCGTCTTTCCTTCGCCACCTAGGGCGGTCGAACGACCATAATGCTTGTAGTGATCTTCAACAGGGGCGAAAGCTTAGGAGGTTTGAGATCGAGTTCGGTGAGGGAATTGCACTTCTGTTCACCCCGGTCTTGCCTACTTTCCGCCGACTATCCCTTACCGAAGAAGCCAAAGCCATACAGCTTCTGAAAGCTAGCCATGCCAACATTCTTATTGACGCACAACGGCTTCTACATTTTAAGTCTAAGTATCAAGCATTGGTAGTAACTCATATCCTTTCTTATTTCTCATACCTAACACAATTCTTTGTCTAGGTTCCGCGTCCAATACTACCGATTCCCTAGGGCGAGCTGCCTAAACCGCCATAAACCCAAAAACCTCTTGCCCGTACATATCAACCCCCATTGGTTCACCATTTTCCCCTTGCCAGACAAATGAGCCTCCAGCAGGAACTTCGATCTCCATTCTGACGGATCCTTTCACAAAAAGGATTTCGTTCGGCAGCAGTGTCCGCGTCACGGGTCGGGTTTCCCGTATTTCCTCTTTCGGTAAATCCTGGGGGTATAGCATGAAAGTCACTCTGGTCTCGTCGATATTCGAAAGATCCCGAAAGATAGAGACCGCATGCCGAGATGGATGCGCAAGCCTAGTGCCCCATGTTGAGTGGTTTTCGGAGGAGACAACGATAACGGGACCCTGGCTAATAGGAAAGCCAACTTTCCCTATAGCCTCCTTGATTTTTCTAGTGAACTACATTTGTCAGTCTTGATTCAATATGCTCTCTAGCATACCCACCGCGTCCTCGTCCCCACATCGCAAAAACCGCCCACATATGTCAGCATCTCCCCTGCCATAGATAAAAGGGCCTTCTTCTATCTTTGGCCGTAAGTGTAAAGACCTCGTCACCTCGGAATTTATCTCCGCTCCGTCAGAGGAAGCGGAAAACACGACAAAGCCCGTGATCTCCATTCCCGGTAGATGTTGCTCATTGTAACGAGACGAACTGATCTGCGCTGTTGTCATGTTTGCGTTCCTGTACTAGGCCCAAGCAGTCTAGCTTGATAGGGAATAGTCGTAATTGAAACTGGGAAGAGGAATAGAAAGGCAAGATAGCGCGGCACGGAGCTTTATATGTTTGGCATATTGGAATCGGAGATTATTCTAGTTAGTAATTTGACGTGGTTCTTCTATTTTACACACCCTATTGTGTGCTCCAGTTAGAATACACTCCTTTTACGCCACGCCTAGTTGCTTTTGGATGCAGTTATCGTAATTGAAACTTTGCATTTTCTTTCACAAAGTTAGAGAATATTGACGATCGATATGTAAAATGATTGTGACTACCAAATCCTAGACTCTGGCTGAAGAAAAGTGCTTAAAGGAGGTAGGTAACGAAAATAACGTAATGATTGATCGAGTGAGAAGACTAAATGGGTGTATTGTTGAAATTCCCTTAGGCGTTTCAATATCTGGCGATTACAACACCAGGTGTGATCGAAGTCAATTTCATAGTAACGTGAGCGGGCTCTTTGCCATTGACGAATGAATTGAAACTATGAGCGAGAGCCCATGTTCTCAAGAGCCGTCGCAAGGTGATACAGTCCAGCATCCTCCGCCTTGATCTTCATACCCAGAACTTGAACGCTCCCAACTACTTCACCTAGGGTTTGGATCTTTCGAACCGCAGTATCCTCCCTTGGTGCGAACATTTTCTCGACAGAGTCATCTGATAGCATAGCTCCACAATCCTCTCTTTCCTGGCACACTCCGTTAACAGTTTTTATCACAATATTCTCTGACAGAGCCTGGCCTGCTTTCCACTGGTCTGCTTTCCACTTTGTAGCTAGGTTTGGTAGAATGTTTTTCAGCATTTCCGCGCTTCTGATATCCACACTTTCTGCCGCCATAAGTGCAGCTTCACTCCAGTCCAGATGGCTGTCAGTATAGCGCATAATCCAGCTCGCCCCAAGAATGCAACTGTGTTTTGCGGCGTACGTCAGGAGTTTTCCGGGGGGTTGGTGGCCATGGCTTAGGAGCCAATTAAACAATGGCCCCGGATCCGTTCGATCCACTATATCCAACCAACCAGGTGATGCGTTTTCAGGGTGAGGTCTTCCCAGATCTAGGCCTAAGTCCAATAACTCGTTTGCAAGGTCCACATCGGCAAATTGCCATATGTTTTTCATTTCATCTGGTCCAAGTGAAGTAAGACCATTCTTCGGTAATGGTTTAAGCCGTGCCCAGCAGACCTGAAACCAATTTCGATTCCATGTAGAGACCTGAAAGATTGTGCGCCGGTCTCCATTCGCAAAAGGACTCAAAAGATCTTTAGGTTCCATCAAAGACACGAGGCGTAGTATAAGGTCATCTTGGTGACTCCTAACCGCTAGCCAAAAGAAGCTGAAGCCATGGCAGAATGAAGAAGGCCGAACCGTTTGATGATCCAAGAGTGACTTAAAGCACAGAGAGCAATTTTCGATCGACCATGAGGCCAGATTATAGGGGGCACCCTCCTCTATCCTCTGCTGGCGGCTTTTGGCATGGTTGTAATCGTGGCAGAGGCTCCACTGAACCTCGATCTTTTCCCGTAGCGATAGGCTTGACAAGACAGTTTTAATTGCGCTCACAATCAAAGGTTGCGGACTCTCTTTACTGAGTTCTTGGGACAAAAAATGAAGGGCCTCGTGGGAGCCGAGCGGTTCGGAGAGAATGTCGGACTCAATTTCTGATAGTATAAGATCTAATGGCAGCGACTCGATGCTCTCGAAGAGTGAAGGGCTTCGGAGGGGCATTTTCGGAGATTCATCATGAGCAGACATGTCCATCTAACGACTATGGCATAGAAACAATGCTGAAATGAGTTGAAGTATTTTTACGAAGGAAATGACCCGTGGAAAATGAAGGTTTTATAGTGGATTCCAATCGAGGGATCAACGCTCAATCGCAATTCCACCCCGACTCATGTGCGCTCTACCTCATTGGACATTGAACCCGTCGCCATTAGTTATCGTACCAGCTACAGCGTAAGCCATCAAGTACATATATTAGAAGAGTTGATACGATACGCATGTCTATATTCACTATGTTGTGGAACTATGATTCCCGATAGTCGGGTCTGGGCATGAGGTGACGTTCTATCACCGGTCCGACGGTGGGCGTAAGTTAACACAGAGAAACTAGGAAACTAGTTATGTCACGCCTAGGAAATGTCACATAATGCTTTCGGTAAAAGAAAAAAAGCTATATGTGCTACGTAGACCGAAAAGACTTAAGGGCGTGGTGTAAATACTTCATTCAGGCTTAAGTATTTCTATCTTGAGGCTTTAGGCACGTGGCTTTCGTTCGAGCCGTGTTCGCGAACCTAAATGAGCAGGCCTCGTGATCTCTAAATTAGAAGAGGCTCATCGCCGCTTGATCACGCTGATATCCGAGCCCTAGCGTTTCGGGCTAAGTCCTTAGAACAATCCTTCTCCTCTATCAAGTGTCCGCCTTGACATAGCGGCATAATATGCTCCAAATCCTCGAAAATACCAAGTGAAAGCCTTGAGGTGTTGATTACCAGTCAATGAACTGAAAAGTCTTAACGTAGCTCTCGCACACCTAATGCACTTGATTGCAGCTGACTGGCTATCGGGTGTGGTATCTCCATCGAGATACTTTTCGAGGTATGGCATGTAAAGACGCTGGAGGAGATACTGGACAGTGTATTGTAGAATATCGAAGCTGCCCTTCCAGAACCCCAATTGTAAATCAGAACCATCAAGCCTAGTAGAGAGCTCGCTGTAATATTTCTCCATATGAGATAGCTCACCGATCACTCCAGGTAGAGTCCATTCTGACAATAGATCGTGTTGCATGCTCATAGCGATGGTATCTGACATTTTTAGGACTTGAAATTGTAGCATGGTGAAGGTCTTTTCCGGCAGAGTTGATGCTTTCGTGCTTATTGACAAGTTGTGTACTTTAACTGGCTTTTCATAGTCGATACCAGTCAAGAGGCGTATACTTCGCGAGACCTCTGGATCATGACAATGGCCGTGTACCTGAAAGTTCATAGAGCATAGCATTTTCAAGCCGATCCAAAGAATTCGATGCTCCTCACAAGCCATGGGCTGAGTAGAACATTGCTGGCAGCTCATAGATATTGCCATATCATAAGCTGAGTGAAGATCCTTTGATACATCCTCTCCGCGATGGACACGATTGTAGATAATGAGTATTACTGCCTTTAGCGCAATCGTCGATGGTTCAAAAGGTGGATAGTGAATAGACAGACAGTCGCAAGCGACCTCCTCGTATTTTATTGATAGCATATCAGACAGAGGGCGTCTTTGAGAGTTTTCTTCCGTTCGGCATGCTAACGCTAGGATAGCAAAAAGCAAGGACAGCCACGGGAGAGGTGCGACATCGGGATGTTGGCGGAAGATCAGATACTCACCCTCTAATTGGGCGGGAGGGAAGCTATAGAATAGCTGCTTGCTATTAGTAAATAAAATTCCCGGGGATCAAGAACACCTTACTGGAAACACCGATGCAAAGTATCGTGATTTCAAGTTATCGATCATTTCCCAGCTAGGGAGAGCTTCGAGCGGGTGCTCGAATAAGACTGCATCGACATCCTCGTCTGTATCGCTGAAGTCCAGACTGGGAGTTCGGCTGAGCTCCGATAGAATGCTGTCGACATCCTCGTCTGTATCGCTGAAGTCCAGACTGGGAGTTCGGCTGAGCTCCGATAGAATGCTGTCGACATCCTCGTCTGTATCGCTGAAGTCCAGACTGGGAGTTCGGCTCAGCTCTGATAGGATACTAGTTGTGGAAGCTAGGTCGGTACTACCATCTGATTCATTCCCTCCGCAAGGTTCAACGTCAACCGTACTCGCGTTCTTCTGCCGGAGGATTTGCATTGTTGGTAGATATTTGAAAAGATCAATAGTATAGCGGTAAGAAATCAATGAAGAATGTTCCTTCAATCCGGATCTGGGGCACGGGATATATATATAATACAAGCGAAACTCTCCACTCCAGAAGGAGCTTATGCTGCCACCTGTAGACTTCTCAGCATCATTTTGGCGGTGGAGGCGGGACGCCCGGCTTCTTGACGCCTGTTGTATCGTATGCGCCACGTCTATAAAGCTCAGCTTAGCTTGGTTAATAGTCTCCAGTAAAGATATAGAACCTACCCAGCATTATCCATGCTCACTTTAGGAATAATCATAACTGGCCTCCGCGTTTTAAGTGACTGTGGAATGGATAGCGTAGATTTGACGAGACGTAAGGATTGATCTCTCTATATACGAAGTCAATATTTTGTTATAACCAAGAGATCCGCCTAAAATGTACTATTCCAAATTGTAACACACCTATAAAGTACTTTTTGTTTATACCCTTCCTTTTCCTGCGATGCAATGAGAGGGGAACTAGGACGCAATTATATCTTAGCCACGTGTGAACTAGCTTTCAATTACATATGGGAACAGATATGCTTTCAAAGGATGGGAAACTCTTAGATATCACCGCATATTAAAAAAAAATGCCGTTTATTAGTGTCTAACTTTAAAACGTGCTTTATGGCCCCGCTAGACTCGGGTTCGGACCCGCATCCCGGTGTTCAGCATCGAAATGTGGGCCTGATAGGGAGATTTCATTCTTATTTTCGGAGAACCGGGCAGCTTGTCGTCTGGCCCTAGTCTTTTTCCCCTATTGTAGAGCCGTAGCAACACTGAATATGCTTCCTTATAAATTATCGCATGAAATTGTAGCTTCAAGTTTCATTGTATACGAAATCCTCGAATAAAAATTCGTACCACGAATAGAGTCAAATATTCATATACGAACGAAACTTCCAGACGGGAAAGAAGTCCTAGAGTCGTTCCGGTGCGGTGCATTGTCCGCCCCAGCTTGATATCCTATTTCCCTTCTAATTTACCCAAAAGCTCAGCTAACTCATGCAAATTTGCATCACTTGCAGCAAGGACACTTCAATCTTCCGAATAGCACGATTCTCCACACTCACAAGCGAGCGTTTACATTGCTGGACGTCTCTTTCCGTGGCACAGGGCTGTTGCTCACATAGATAGTCCATCGTGCTCAAAAGGCGTTTACTCTCTATACATGCACCTAACACAATCTCAATCAAGATATCCTGAAGTAAAACCACGTCTTTTAGCTGTTGCGCAATTGCGGCAACTATAGCTAAACTTTCATCGGTTTGGCGTTTAGCGGCCTCTATCGCAGCTATGCGATAGTCGCGGGTGTTACTAATAAGCCAAAGAGCGGCTTCCACCCGGTCTGACTGGGTAGCGAGGAGTAGTGGAGAGGGTCTCTGTTCTTCCGTAGGCGACCAAGCGTGCTTAGACAGCCACTCGAAAATAGGCTTTGGGTCTGGGTGAAACCCAGCTACTGCATGCCAAGCTGTTAAATTGCCGTTGCCAGTTGCAAGACCTAGTGATATGTCGATACGTCGGGCTAGCATTCTCTTTGCTAAATCGACATTGACATGCTTGCAAACAGCATAGATGTGCTTCACCCGAAGGGTGAACGAGAGATCTAGGTCTGGGTCCGACTCCAGTCGATCCCAACAGACCTTGAAAACTTTTGCGCACGTCACGGTCTGCTGAAAGATTGTGTGTTTGAGCCCGATTGACAGAGGTTTGAGCAATTGTTTAGGCTCCATAAGAGATATTAGGCGATATAAAACCTCTTTGTTCTTCTCAATGCTAGAAGCAAGAGCAAAGAAGCTACGGCCTTGGTTGTTATAGTAGCACGGTAGAATTGCACCGTAGTCAAGCATAAAATTGAAGCAATGCTGGCACTCGGTCAAAGTTGATGTAGCGAGACCCTTTTCCGAGCGTAAAGGGATCTCGGGTAGATGGCTCACGGCCTCCTTATAGTTGATATAGAGGTTCCACCGGGTTCGTATCCTTTCTCGGGTCCGTACGCTCCGTATAAAAAGTTCGACCTCTCGTCGAATACGCAGAGAAGGGTTCGATTCGTGTACTAGCAGTCGAAGTTGATATAGAGCGTAATGGGAACCAAGGGGCTTGGAAAAGAAACGTAGTTCAATAATGTGCTGCAGGAGCTCAGACGGAAGTCGCTCGAGTTGCTGGGGGGCAGGGTAAGGATAGCCTTCCTGGATAAATTGCATTATGGATATGGATTGTGCGATTCGAAATTCAGGGGAAGGAGATGCTTTTTAGACTTGGGTAAAAAGTGAGATCATCTGGTCCTTCTTATAGAAGCTCTAATCTTGCTAGCTGCGTCTTTAGCCGTTCGCTATCCACAGGATCCAACTGATCTATAAGGTGACGCTCAAGGTCCTCCCCGTTCCCCGCATAAAGTATACGGTTGATTGACGCATGCACGTCACGAGGGGGCAGTATACCCATCATCAGAAGACTATACAGCACGACCATACATTCCAAGTCCGTATTATCAACTCTCTGCCCTACTAGACTCTTGATAAATGACGAAGGGGCATATCCTATATGCCGAGAAAGAATATCGGATAGCAGATCGGTAGTAATGGCCTCATCACACACCCACGGCGCCGACGAAATGATGTAAGTAGTGACATAAGCCTGTTCAATTATAAACCGAGGGTTACTCATTTCATCGACTGGATAGTTAGCTAGATATCTGCTACACGTTAGATTAAAAGGAAAACATACAGAATTGGCTTATAACCTGTAGTATTTGCATAGTGAGGGGCTCGGTAGGCGCTATTGGCGTTATTGACATGGCTTAGGAACAAGAGGAGGTAAGATGTCATTGACTGCGATTGGTAGTAGAAGAATTACCTGGGAACAGAGACTCTTTATAGCTTTTTGCAGGTTCGTCTCATTGATAAGCAAATACTGCTTCTTTAATATTGATTGGCACTAAGGGCAATAGATTGATGAAGAAACCATGAAACTGGCCTCTGCGTTTTAAGTGACTGTCGAATGGATAGCGTAGAGTGACTTGACAAGATGTAAGAATTGATCTCTCTATGTACGAAGTCAATATGTCTCCGCGTCAATATTTTATTACAGCCAAGAAATCCGCCTAAGATGTACTAGTCCAAATTGCAACAAACACCCCTGAGATTTCTTATGCCATGGCACTGCATTGAGCATATCGAGTATCAATCATGATCACGATACTCTTCTATCCTTTTTTGCCCGGGAAAATGTCGGTTGCTTCATCATTTCCAGACTTTGAGCTTTGTTGTCTGTTCTTGCAGCTGTCACAAACACGACAGTATTGTCGAAGCTCTTGGGTTCTTTTCCAGACTTTGCTGCAACCTGGCTTGAAGCAGGGAAAACGGCCCCCAAATTCCTCCCTGTCTCCACACGAGAGATAGATATACCATTGATTCCAACACATGGTAGTGAACACAGAATAATTCTTGTTGCATTAGCATCTAAGCATTCTATGTTCAAAGGGTATCAACCTTACATTTTGGAATTGTTGTAAATCAATTTGAGACTGATTGTTTTTGCTTGGTCAAAATGCGATCATTTGAATGAAGAGAAAAGATTTAACCCAGCTGGGAAGCAGTTTTCGTTTCAAAGAACTTGGAAGGCAATCCATGGAAGGTTCCTTGTCAAGCTGATACCTATCTCTGGCAATGGAGATATGGAAATGGTTGGCTAGCAGAGGGGCGTCAATAGGGTATTATACTTTTCATTTTCGCCCCGAGTGAAGCGACTAGAGGTAGGCAACAAATACGTAAGTATTTTAACTATAGGTTGAATCAGTCATATTCTTCATCCCAAATGTAGAGAAATTCAAAACTTAATAAGTTTTGTTAAATTGAAGCCTTAAGATTGGACACGAGATCTATTAGGTATAGTCATGCGACGGAACGAGGCGACTCATCAATATCTGTATTCTTGTAGAGCCTCAAGAAAAATGGAGAATCAATAACAAAAAAAGAGTGATCAATGTGCTCAGCTACCAACCAATCTCCTCACCCGCTAAGACGCCAGATTCCTATAGGAGATGGTTCACGATGCGGATACTGTATATCTTCGAAATCTTGCATTATAGACATTGCACCGTCCGAATTAATCAGCCTTTCCCAGGGGTGAAGGCGATCAGGGAAATCGACTTGTTCAAGATCGACAACCATCACTCTGCATCGTTGGCTGCCCTGATCACATAGTAGAAAATTGTCCAACCTCTGATCTCGATACAGCGCACCATATTTTGAAAACTGACGAAAGACACCCTCAAGATAAATCTTCAAAGCGTCTGTAGGAAAGTCGCTCTTACTGCGCGCCAGTTCATAGAGAGTAACACCATCAATCTCGGACAATACAAGTGCTGGGAGTCCATTATAATAACCTTGCCCGAAAAAGAAGGGAATCACTTTTCCTTGGAGCTCTTTCAATTTGTCGTAGGCTGCTTTCTCATTCCAAAATTCTTTCTCCCAATCATTCTTTTGCTGTTTGACAATGACTGATGTGACAGTATGGGGAATCGAGTGTCGATATGAGCCCAGGTCAAGTGCGAAGCGATAAACTGTACGGCGTTCATCTAAAAGCTGCACATTGGTTGAATAAATTGGATGATTATCCAAGTAGATTATCTGAGGCGATGAGCTTGATCAAGTCTTCTCTTAAAGTACGGCAAACACTTTACGTACCTTGGATAAATTTGGGTTTTGGAAAAGGGAAGGCATGGTGTGGACTTGGATAGGAGTATCGAGAGATGTTCATAGAGAAAATTGGGGAGGAATGACGGGCCTTAGTCGGATATTTATCAACTCCCGCCACGTCACGTGACCAAAAAACGCAAGGGGAGGTAAAAAAAAGGATAAAAATAGAAAACAGTAATTAATGGCATCGCCTACCTGATAAGGATGATCTGCCAGTTAGATCTGAACGTCTCCTAATCCTATCGGTGTGCTCCGCACCGACTTCTCTCTCCCCCTCTCTTTAAATAGCACTACTAATATCTTCTCAAGTCCATAGATCAGCCGATTTTTATTGGTTAAATATAGGCTTATACCTGAACAGGGAGTAGTAAAAAGAAATAGCGGCGTTCATGAGCCTATATATAGGATTCTCTATTGCTGTGTACTTTGCTCTAGGCGTTAAGAGAGGAAACAATTCGTTGTGTCATCAACAACAAGATGGCCTTCATGGTCAAACCATGACCAGTATCCCTTGAATTCCGGACCACGGTCACTGTCCCTGGTCCTCACGAACCTAAGGTCGCGAAAATATCCAGATGGATGGTCTGAACGCCTCTCTCGGGTACGGTGGTCTACCCAGAAAGGCCGACCAGACCAGAACTCGTAACGACGGTCAAAACCAGCGAGGTTCAATTTAGTTGGTGAGCGTATATTATTCCCTGACTCTGTGGGCACGGAGTCTCCAGTTGCACAAAGACGAGTGAAACCCTTCAAGGCGAGTGCGCGCAGGCCCTCTGCCATCGTGCACTGGTCACCATGTCCAAGCTCTTCCCGTGGGATGATACAGATATCAACAGGACACATTTCGTCACGAATAGCCTCTGCATCTCTGGCACGGAACTGTAAGAGTACCAGAGTCCCTGAGTCAAAGACGAATGCTTGCGGGCATTTATACAAGTAAGCATACCTTTTCAAAGTTAATTAAACATGAAACAAAGGTAAAAGGGGACAGGGCATACCCTCTAATCTCCTGCATAAGACGTTTTGTTGTATTTGATGGGCGTCTGTCAAACATCCACTCTCTTCGTTTAATGACTCGGGGTCTTTTGAACTCTCCTACGATGGCAGCACCTTCAAGGTATTGCTTCCGATGGGCCATCGTCAGTTGGTAGTCAACTATCTTCCTTTCTGTAACATCCGACCCAACGAGAGCTCGTGGGTTGAGTTTAGGCCCCCCACGAACAGAGGCAGTAGAGGGAGCGCTAGGATGGGGAATAGAGCACGCCGAGTCGCCGAAAGCGAGCTCAACCAAGGGGCTGATATTCTGAAAAAAATCATGTGTCACATCCCCTTCGGTAGACTGTTCGAGCGATTGCGAGTTTAGCTTATAGGCTGGAGTTTCAAGGCCAACCGAATGAGCCACGGTCCCTTCTGGGGGAAGCAGGAATGCTGCAAGAGCTTGCATTGTTGGTGGCATTACCGTCAATGCTCTGTCATGAAGAGGAGGGTAATCATTCGTCCATTGTTTTGTTGATATTGAAGTGTCGGTGTCGACAGCTAGCTGTGCAGGGCTAGGGTGCCCTATCAGGTCGCCCACAGTATACTGTGGCATGTTGGTCGTGTTGAACTTAGGTATGGTTAACGAGTGATCATGACTGATTATCAAGGCATGGCTTCACCTGTACCCTTGGTAAGAGCAGTTTCCTCAATGAGATTCTTAGGTAACTATAGGCACTTGAGAGAGATTGAGAAGCAGTTCACAAAGAAAGATACCTTCCAAGAGTAGGTGTAGTTCTCCTTTATAAGACCAGATATATGAATAAGTCAGATATAGAGAAGAGACATATCGATCTCGCCCAATGCATTCTCATTCGTTGATTTTCCCACCTGATATAGAAAGATATAGAAGACTGATGAAAAAGAAGTGCTCTAGTTCTGAATGACAACTCTGCCCACTTGAACCGTCTCGATAATTAGTGCCTTTTATTACCGTATGAACAGGGAGTAGTTGGGCCCACTTTACTTTTGGGATTACTGCGTTTTGGTGACGCGCCTCACGGTTTTTGATGTTGTGATGGATCTTCATGTAAATTTCCAACGGTTCGAGTCTAACTAGTGCACATGTCAGAAAGCGTGATATGCAGAATCGTGCATTAGATGGCTGGGGCAGGCCATGGTGGGCTTTGTTCTACTGAAACTCCTTCGAAGGAGCCCCGTCTCCAAGCACACCGGCTATAGCGTTATTTTTTGAGTGCCAGTTAACGAGATAACAACGGTGCTATAGGTTCGCATTCAGGGTCTCGGAGCTTTCAACCAGCTATGAATACCTCGGCGGGGCGGAATGTCCACCGGTCTCACCGCTGCCATATCCTCCGGCAGAACGTTAAAACTGCTTAAAATCCCAATCGACATACTCACGTGAACGCTATCTTATCCTACCCATCACATGACTCATCGACCCGAACGTTAGGCATCACAGAACCCCTCCACGTAGCCCCGCAGAACTTCGATAATAAGACATGCTTTCACACGCTGATTCTCCGCCCATGGCATATGTGGCTTAAGGTCAGTAGCTATACTGAAAGCAATTTCCTCCCTAGCTAACACATAACATCTTACGCTAGACAATCTGTTTTCTTTCGAATTAACAACCATGGAGCCCGAAGGCTTAAGTTCCGATTTGATAGATTCGGTGCAGATCCCAGTCTCTGAACGGAATCTTTACAACCAAGCTTGCGAAGATGACCGGATCGCGGCTGAATCTTTATCGATAGCCCCAACTCGAACATCGGCGACTCTCTTGGTACAAGGCCGCGGTAGAGAAATGATTGCGCGTATTGAAAAGCTCTATTCCGTGAGAAAAACATATTTCCTCAATTATTATCGATTTGTTAACAATTTTCTAGGGCAGCGAATTACGAAGAGAGCGTCGATTGGAACACCGAGGGATAAAGCCCGCAATCCAAGTGTACTTTCCGGGAGAAACCCAGGTTGGAGATCCGTACATGGCTATAATACCTTTTTATATTTCTGGAAAAGTTATGCTTGGGGACTGTGCAGTGCAAATGGGATGGCATTATCACGTCTACGGAAAGTGCCAGCTATCAGTCCAGAACCAAACCGGCGTTAACGGTAAATTGGGAGCATGGGTATATATGCTTGGAAATTGATATTTTGTGCTGTAAGCATTTTCCTGCTCTGCCATATTACCCCTTTCAACAACACTGCATAAATGCCACTGTGATCATGCGGTCGAAGAACCAAGAGCCTTCGATGTAAGCACCTAGACAGCACATAATTTAGGTACTAAAATTTGGCCCAGAGGTATCAAACAATAATCAGGTTGAAATAGGTGGAAGTGTAAAGTCAAACATATGCGCGGATAAACACGGTGCCAATTCAGCAAATAGTGCGTCATATGGAATCGTGTAGTCTACTGGCTGGGTTTCGATATCAGTAGAAATCCGTTGAGCTCCGTATGGTGTTCCGTGAAAGGTGTAATCGAATGAGCTCTCGAGTTCATCGGGCGGAAGATTGTCGGGCAGAGGGTTTACTTCTGATCGAGGACATTCGCTGGTACGTAACGCGCTTGTACGTAACGGGGCGACTGCAAAATCAAAGTGGCTCTGATTTTCTGCTTCTGAGACTGCCGAGTTTTCAATATTGATTGGCAGCGTACGCAAGTTGCTCGAACCTTCATGATATGTAGAAGAGTATGGTGAATTATGCAGGCCTGCGGTTTGGTTATCGTAACAAACACGCTTCGCACCGGGCCATTCAAATTCGAGTGCTGACTCCATCATTCGAAAATCTGGGGGACTATAAGTCAAAGCCTTAAGGGATGATCTGGGGCGTTATACCAACCGTTATAGCGAGTTTGGAGTCTTGTAAACCACGGATCAATGCTTCGTAGAACGTCTAATACATGCAATTCTTCCATTCGTAGGCAAATTCTGAAATCATCTGACAGAAGAGCATCCACAAGTTGTGGCATTTGCGCAAAGTTCAGGCTTTTGAAATCGTCCATTGATAGCCCGAGGATTGCTGACACTGCTTCACACGAATTTGGCAGCTTGAGATCTTCGAGCCTTTTCTTGAGGACTCCTTCAAAGACTAGATGTTTCATTCCCTTATTGATAGCCCTGTTCGCATCGGATGCCGAGGAGAGTGTAGGATGAAGATCAACAAATTCCGATACCTGGCGACACCGGCCCTTGAATTGAGACGAATTGGAATCCTCGGGGCCAAGCTCCCCGCTTTGGATGGAAAGGACAAATTCAGTGATGGTCTGCAGTCTATCCTTGCCACGCGTCTCTTGTGCGAATTCTTTTGCAAGGGACCGTATCGATAAGAGTCGTAGAAGCTTATTTTGGTTGCTTGGCTTGTTATCTCCCTCCACCCGTCTGTAATCCTCCATCCTGAGATCCTGAGTAGGGTCTCTCTTGGAAATGATCTCGTGGCCTGTGTGGATGGTTTCGCAAAGCCAGAGTATGTGATCCGGTATAGCACGAACAAGTTTCTCTGTAACTTTCTTTATTTTCTGGCGAGGTCCTTTCTTTGGGATGGTAGTAGGTTGCACTGTGACACTAGGCATGTCGCTTCTGTGCCTTGGTAATGTTTTGGTACGTTCATTGGGAGATGGCAACGGACTATCCACATCATTTTCGTAGGTGATCGGGTGATCGTTGGTTGTGGACGGACTGTCCCTTCCGAAGTCACTGGGCGGGGGAGTGCTGGTATCAACCGTGGCGGGTGTGGTTGAAAGAAATCCGAGTTGTAGTCTCTGACAGAGGATTGAGAGAGTCCGAGCTATTTCTGTAGACCGAGATTGGAGAGCTTCATCTGTGGCAGTCCGTAGTGTGTCTAAGGCAAAAGAAATATCCATAACTGACTGATGATGAAAGGCACCAGAAGTTGCGGTCGGCATATTGATAAACCTTTACCTAGTACCCACATATTGTTCTGGCAGAACAATATGTGGGGCCGTGGCTCTAACTTTGCATAATCTAGACCTATCTTTTGTGACCTGCGGTAGGTGACACGACATTACTGCGTTGTTTTGTGCGGATTACGCGCCTCGCTGCAAGTGTGGAGGCTGCGGGGAGAGAACGAGGGCCGTGCAACATAGTCTGGCCGGTAAGCGGACCACTCCTCTAATCTGACTTGGACAATAGAACGTAAACATTGGATAGAGCTAAGGGTGGAATCTGCGACCGACACACTCGTCACATTTCGTCACATTATACCTTGTTCATTTGTGCCCCATGAGGATATGACCATGTCGCACGTGCAAAGGGGGTTGGAACATATGTTCTCATCACCTCGTGCCCTCATATGCGCTTTCCCTATTTCAGAGTATGCGCACAGACGCTTATGCAACAGGGATGTAAGATGTAAAAGTCATTTTCGAATTGGCACATTAATCCAGCCGCAGCTCCGATTGACTCTAGGTGGCCGGCCGTGTCAGCCTCGCCCCGGATCTTTCGTAACCCACTAATCGGTTGACAGAGGATGGTGGAAATGCTGCGTGAATGCAGGGCAAATGTGCCTTGCGCTGCGCACAGTATCTCTCATCCAATCATATACTACTCAGCGGGAAACCCGACTAAACGATTGGCCGCATATTCGACAGATACGGCGGGCAGACCCCGTTGGAGCGACCCCGTTGGAGCGACCCCGTTGGAGCGGCCCCGTTGGAAAATATCAGTTGCCTCGGACAGGCAAAACGGACACAGCCCTGGCTTTATCGGTGTTCCGAGAGATCATAGGATCACAACGGAGCAAATCTACTAGTTCATGAGTATAACATCGCGTTCCATATATCACAATAGAAAGAGTACCTTAAAATAAAGTCCATTAATTCAATACTTGAAGAAGCATTCGAGATGATCACAGCAATCGTATACAGAATAGCAGAGGCTCAAGATTGTTAGGTGTAGCTCTAATGCTTGGACTTATATCCTCAAACTAGATCGGCAATATGGCGGACATATATTATCCTGCAAATGGCTTGCATTCGACGTATCCAGTGTAGGTTACCCTACACATAGGGCATATCTTTGGAGTCGCAAGGTCGTCTGCGCATGACTTGCAAAACACGTCGTCTGCGCATGACTTGCAAAACATGTGCCCACATAGCAAAGCCACCCAACGGTCTGGCTGCATATAGCAGATCTTGCAGTCCAATTTTCTTAGATGTGAAAATTCCTCTTGTGTCTTTTGGCGCCTATTCCTCTCCAAGCGAATATCCTCTCGAAGTTCTATGTTGCTTTGTCGTAACTGTTGAATATCATGGTCAAGCGCTCTTCGGAGCTTCTTAAAAACACGATCCTAGTCTTTTATTAGCCATATAAGAATAAAGCCTTGCGAGGAGCTCGTACCAGAGTAGAGGACTCCTCCGTTTCAGTTCTTTTGCGTTTGCGTGATGGCGCCGTGTCAGCCGCATCATCATTAACGACCATACTCTCGAAATCAGGGTAACTGTAATCGCGCCGAGGGCCCCTTTGAGGTCGCGAGGTACCTGGCTCGGGGTTTGGTAATCTCTCATCATCGGCTACGATAATTGCATCGGAACGACTGGCCATTGTGCCGGCCACTTAGGGGAGGAAAGCCGATATAACCTGGCCGGATGGGAAGAAAAGGGAAAATCAGGGAACGCCGCCAGCTGGGGGAAGGAAGGCCCCTTATATTCCCAAGGACCAACAGTGACGGAGTCAACTCCGGAAGATGATTGGACTCTGGTGTGTTCGCAGCTCATAAGTAGCCATACTCAAGCGGCTTCACTCAAGCCAATGAAAATCCTTGAGTATGCTTCTGGGCTCTTTGGCCCCTGGGACAACTTACGCCTCGGGTGACAGCCTCGAGCATGAAAGGATTAGCGTCCTCTTCCTCTTTTCCTTATCTTTACGACTATCAGTGACTCCTATTTGTCAACATCGCCCAATGAAGCCACTCCATTGTATAGCGTCTATCCTGCCAACGCCTCGTAAGCCAAGACCTACCTGCTGAAGTTGGTCGGGCCGAAGAGGATTCAAGTTTTTCAGAGTAGCCATATAGACATCTGCCTCGTTCCCTGGAACTCTGGCTTCTAATGCTCGATAATCCATAGCGGCCGGTATTGCGGCGAGCTTTCCAGCATCTTGAGACTGATCCAAATTAAGGCACGTCAATCAACATCATGTTCGAAACTCTTGCATCCTGGGTCTGTTTCATAACCCTCATAGCGCCTTCCAAGATTGTGAAGACCCTCCCAGAGATTGGGAGTGGTGCATAGTGGTTGAACAAGAGACCACTCGAGTCTCGGAGCTAGGCTCAGAGGTCAGTTCGATCACGAACACGCTGGATTTTTGGGACGAACTGATCGGTGAGGATTATGATGATGTTCGAACCTGAGAAATATCCTATTTTGACGTTGATAACAGGTCTTCAGTACTTAAAAACGCTTATTACATCATTCCCGCAAGAAATTGCTTGGTTCCCAGCACGCCTTGTTTATCTCCCAACTCAGGGTACAAAGAAAGTACTGCCTCTAATTGTAATTTTGCAGCCCTGATATTGCCTTCTGTATGTGGACAGTGCGCCTTAACAAACCTCTCATGAATTTCTTTATAGTGGAAGGCCGACTGGAAAAATAATCTCTTCCCGGAATCGCACAGCAGGGCCGATATCGTGGGAGGCAGGTGCTGCGAAGATTCTTTCACCCTAATCAGATTTTCAAGGTAAAGTCGGTCTTGGGTGAAGTTTTCACCCTCTGCCACAGCATCATTCTTCCATCCGGGAATATCGGCAATGAACCAAGGATGGTGAATAATGGCTGGTAGAGGGGCCACAAACATCCAATCCCAGTCAATGATCCTATGCACAGAACTCGTATTAGAAATATATAGCGCGAATCATTAGAATGCCTTATTAGACCTACCCTGTCAGGTGAAAGTCGTCACTTTTCATGATGTTATGAGCATTCAGATCACCATGGGTAAAGCCAAAATCAGAGTAGCTATCGAACTCAGCAGCGTAGTCTGGGATCATAGATCGCATGATCAGATAATCAACAGCATTGCCCCATCTTGCGGTACCAGTGAGAGTTCGACGAAGACCTCGATCCAGACTCTCTGTCAGCCAGACAGAGTACGAACGATTCTTCTCTGGAGCAAAGTCAGGAGGGACATGGATGGTCCATATTTGCAACAGAAATTCCGCCAGGTCAGTCAGGATTCTCTGGCGTTTGACCAAAGAGACTTGATAATTCCAAATTGCTAGCGGCTTGCCACTGATCCATTCCGAGTACAGCACTGGGTATTGTTCTTCGACAAAAAGATTTGGCGCTTTCATGTTTGGGCATTGCCTTTTGATATATTGAAATTGTTTAACAGCACGCAATTCGCTTTTCCAATTTCTAGAATCATCGCAAAGCCGGGCAGCCCACTGTATGGAATCTTCAAAAACAACTTTGAAGACGCGGTGTGAGCCACCATGGCAAGGAGTTTCGTCAGCAAGTGAGCATGGAATCCCCGTACGAAGGCGGCTGGCTCCAGATAGAACTCCGAGTTCCATAGCGTTGAATTCTTCGAGTTCGATTGGCTTCTTTTTGCGATTATATGGAATGGCGGGGGGGGGGGGGGGGGGGGGGGGGGGGGGGGG
>CAJVRC010000839.1:0-43890 GCA_911456345.1 Penicillium egyptiacum
TTTTTTTTTTTTTTTTTTGTCGATTCCTTCGATTTTATCTTTCTCTGACGAGCCTTTCTTCTCCAATCAATGAGATCAACAATTCAAGGATTCTTTCCAACCCTTCTTAGCTGCTTGATGTATTCCATCACTCCCACCTCTCTCCCCCTCACATGTGACACAGATAGAAAACCCTCCCTCTTGGTGTCTCTTCTTCCAGTGGCATCTTCGCATGTATCCGGTGGATATCGGTACCCTGGATGCGTCTTCCATTTTGAGAGTCCAGTCCCTGCGACTGACAACTGTTTAGTCTGAAATTGTCTGCTCTTTTTGACTTCTTTGCCGTTCGGCGCTACCGCCGAGTCAGGACCTATCACATGTCCCGTCTCCATCGGTTATGTGTCGACCTGGCTAATGACGTCCGTGGCTGTGGCTGTGGCCTTGATGCTCAGTTATTTGAAGACATATCACTAGATTAGCGGCAAACTATTTATCTTTGTCGGGACTACAACTTTTGGTGTGTCCTAGGACTCGTATCAACATCCCTCCTATCTTCTACTTAGTACATAGTGAGCCTCCACTCTCTGTCCGTTGCTGGTTTTGGCGACTTCTTGGGTTACGCAGTCTTGGACATTTATGAACCATGAGTCCAGATCTCGTAATTATTCTTGTGATAGATTTTCATTCTAGCCTAACCCCGAAAAGGGCCATCAGGCTGAAACAAGATATGGGTCAAAATGCAGTTGTACTAGTGGGTAATCAAAATTCATCCAGACAGTCGTCGCGGGTCGTGAGAGTAGATGTAGACAAGAGACAAGAACTAGTAAAGGAGAAGGAGAAGTATGTAAACGTATGAAAGCAGCCAAGATATCAATCAAAGCAACCGGAACATTATTAGTAGACGCTCCCTTGGATACTCTGATCTTGCTTTTGTTGCTCTTCTAAGGATAGTTCCTCGACGTGGAGATGAGATGGGGAATCCGTTGACGAACTTTCTTGTCTTCGCCTCTGTGATTCCGAGTGGTTGGATGACTCATCTCCGTCGCCTAGGATGTTGGCCATGCGGTGCTCGGATTGGTCAGTGGAAGAAGACACATGGTGGTGATGATAGTGATGATGATGGTGGGGATAGTGCAGGCGAGTTTTCTTCAACTTCTCGGTGGGATTGCCGCTCATCTCGTCATCGCCATCATCTTCGAGCTCCTGAGAGGGAGGTGGCGGTTGGGTTTGCTCGCTGGGCGGGAATTCGAAGTGTTCCTGGTTCGCATGGGATAAATTGCTAGTGGCGAGGCTGGGTGATGCTGGTGCAGCTTGACGGTGATGAACGTGGTCGTCACATTCGTCGTCAGATGGGGCGAGGCTGTTTGCTCCGCTCATGGACCCTCCACCGTCACGGCCGCCAAGGTGGAGGAGGGCGTACTTTAGGTGCGCTGATGATGAAGATGTGGAGTGTGGCACGTGGGGGAGATGGTCTTCACTATTTCGGTTCCGTCCGTGGAAGTTTGGTCGTTTTGGATGTGATGGATTGATGTTTGGCCGGGCTTCTGAGCCAGAATCGTATTGCTTTCTGGTGCCTCCATTTTCATCGTTTCGAAGTGGGTGTTGGGGGTTGGAGACATGACGGGCGCTGGGTTTGGGGCTGGTATCATTCTGGGCCGAACTGTCTTCTGAGGACGATACCACTTCGTCGATGGATATAGACTTGTGAAGTTTAGAGCCAAAACTGCTGGCATGGTCATCGACATGCTTTGGTTGAGCGTATCCATGCTCGTGACGCATGGAATTCAGTAGATTCGCTCGCAAAAATTGCTTTCTCTCTGCCCTCATGCCGTGAGTACAGCCGTCGGGGCAGCCGCCCCACTTGCGCCGAATTGGGATATGGTCTGTATGTCCGGCATGACCAACAGGCGTAGAGACCTGCCCTTTCGATGCATTTTCACGCTCTCGGTCATTTCGAAGATCTGACCAGGTGCGAAGCTTGTTCTGTAGTGTGTATTTGCCGTTTTCTGGATTGTGGGTCAAGACCAGGAACTCGCAATGATTGATGTTGCGAAGATCCTCAAAGTATTCCACGCTCCAGTGATACCACTTCATGAGAAATACTCGTGCCATCAGGCCGTGGGTAACAAGCACACAGACATTCGCAAAGTCATCCTCCCCAAACTGACGCCAGAGGGATTCATTAAACCCACTCACCCGATCATAGGCATCTGCTGCGGATTCACCATTGGGAATACGGTAGAAGAAATGACCGTAGTCTGCCCGCTCCATCCACATGCGCTCCATCTCTGTGGAACATGGCTGGAAATTACCGAAATCTTGTTCCCGCAGCCGGGGTTCTTCATAAACTTTAATTGTTTGTTTCTGGAAGGGCGAAGGAGCGGGCGTATCGGAGGTTAGGGATTCAATGATTCCCTCGGTAGTCTCTCTTGTCCGCCGATAAGGAGAGGTAAAGAAGTGAAGTTTGTCGTCGGGTTGGAGGAGATCACGTAGTCGACGACCTGCATCTTGGGCTTGTCGATGTCCTTCAGCAGTGAGCTTCACCCGGTGGTCTGGAATAGTTTGATGAATGTCGCGGTTTTTGTTGCCTTCTGACTGTGCATGTCGCACTAAAATGATCATCTATAAGTAGTAAAATGGTTAGTTTAAGCCAAGACACATCCCAATCAGTCCAAAATGGAGACTTACCCGTGGCTTCCCCATGGTGGAAGGGTCATGGGGAAATGTAATGGGCGAATGCGGGGGAGGGGCTAGTAGAAGTATTTGCAGCAAGACAACGAGGGAAGAAGAAAGAAATGAAAATGACCAAAACAAACGTCTATCTAAAGCGGAAAACAGTTTGAAAGAGAGAGAAGAAACACAAAAGTAAAGAAAAACTTCATTCCAGTCGGGATACAACTGACCCGCACGGGCCAACGGGCGGGTGATCCATTCAGGGCGCCTCTTTTACGCAACTTCCGAATAGCATCAACCCGCCATGGCCGACTTGCTGGAGCTACTCGCTCCACATCTAGATCCAACTCAATCGCACGATGTAACTACCGACAAATATCTCACTCGCCTCTCAACTTTGTCACTCGAAGCTCTGCAGACCACAGAACCCCCATCGCTCGCCCAATCCTCCCACTCGACCCTTCTATCCCTCCAAGCCCTATCGAACCGTTCGCACCGGGCATTTGTCACCTCTGCCGATAATTTGTCCACACTACGTACATCTGTCCCACAGTTGACCCGCGAGGCGCAGCAGCTACGCGATGCTATCCCCAAACTCGACGAGGAGGCCGTTGGGTTTTCCACCAAATACAGTAAAGTCACAGACAATGCCGCCCTAGAACGACGGAAGAAAGCGATGCAGCTTTCTCGCAATGTCGACCGATTGTCAGATATATTGGAACTACCAAGTCTGCTATCCAAAGCCGTCTCCGCGGCCTCAGTCAATTCCGGTACCGGTGTCTCCTCTACAACCTACTCCTCTGCACTCGACCTACATGCACATATCAAGCGACTACAAACGTTATACCCCGACTCTCCATTGGTTCAAGATGTTGCGTCCCAGGCGGAGGATGCTATGAAGGACATGACAAGTAATCTGATCACGGGGCTCCGAACCCAGAACCTGCGGTTAGCAGCTGGTATCCGAACTGTGGGTTGGCTGCGGCGAGTAGCCCCGGATCTAGATATGATTCAGAGCGATGGGGCAGTCGGGACAGGAGAAGGCGCTCTTGGGGCCATCTTCCTGGTCTGCAGACTGGCGCATTTGGTATCGACGCTTGAAGCTCTGGATCCCCTCCGTGAGCTTGCGGACCAAGAAACCCAACGGAGACTCTGTGGCAAAGACAAATCAGACACGACCTCGTGGTCCGGCGGTCAGCAGACTGACCGCTACTTAAAAAGATACATTGAGATCTTCCGTGAGCAGAGCTTTGCAATTGTCTCGCTATACAAGAGTATTTTTAACTCCGAGCAATCCGAATCCGAGTTTGCCATCTCAGGTTTACGAGGTGCGGACGCCCACTCCAAGGCCAAGTCAAAGCCAGCACACTCAGATGACCCCTTGCAACGTCTCCCCCCGGCTTTAGCTACTTTCCCAATGCATCTCGTGCAATTGCTCACGGATACAATGCGGTCCTATCTTCCCAATGTCCGAGATCGGAGTTCGAGGGAAAGCCTTCTCACCCAGCTTCTGTACTGTGCCGCAAGTCTTGGTCGCCTCGGTGGTGACTTTGGCATGATTTTGACCGAGCTGGGCGGGGAGGAAGATACTGAAGGTATGGCCTATGAATGGGAGGAGGTCATGCGCAAACATCGAGCCTTGGCAGGGCGTCTGGAGCAATTGACCAGTCGGGTGCCTGTAAATTAACATATATATACCCAAGCGGAAGTACAATGCCATTTCGAGATAGTCGCACCTGGCGCGGTCTGTGTATAATAGAAAATTATGAAGCGCTCTCATTTTCTCAGCCTTCTCAGCGGGCTGTCTAATTGACATTACCCACATACAAATGCATCCAGATATTGTATACCTTGCTTGCCCCAAGATTCCAGTTATGCTAGCAATACTTCATCGCCGACTTACCTGCACGCGTTACGGTACTCCGGCCCGGTACATGATCAGAGGATAGAGTGACATAGATCGGTGAGCCCCTTTCTGTTCGAATCATTGCGTGTAATATTTCACGTCATACCCAAAAAATATTACAGAAGTGGTGACTCGAATACCATTGAAACTCTCAATAACGGGGCCGACAATAAACTACAGCAAACAATTGCATGCCAGAAGACACAGCAGACTATGGGCTTCTGTGCTTTGCTCTGCTGCTTGCCTTTGCGTTCCTAATAATATGCGCTTGCATTCTCAGCCATTATCAAATCTGCGATGGTACAAGGTCTAAACGGGCTGCCTTCGAACTTTGCGCGATTTGTCTTGCTCTGGTTATTCCCATGTTGCCAAGTCTATCGCTCAGTCCAGGAGCCATTTTCAGGCAAGTGAGTACACGGGTGTCTGGCATCTGTTCATTCCGTTCTGAGTCACTTCGTGCAGATTCGGCCAAGATATCCTTGCACGGACTATTGGAACAAAAAAGGGACAGTTATTAGCCAAGAGGTTGGGAGAACAAAATCGTAGACAGGCTAACATCGAGCTAATTGTAGTGTCGCCCACAATTGGTTAGCTCTCAATTACCGAGTGACTCACAAAGATCTTAAGGCCTTGCGTAGCTGAAACGCAAGCCTATATAATGTGAACATCTGGAATTAGTATAGATATTCCACTTGAGACTCTTTCAATTGGTCTGGCTTGTGTCAAAATGGTTGTCCACTATAACCCGCTCACCAAAGAGCCCTATCTCCAACTCCCAGCACCACGTGCAAACATCATCATCACCCCACAACGTGAACACCAGATCGAAGAGACAGCTGCTGTAATGACCGAAATTCTCAACGATTCACGCGTGTACTCCTGGCTACAAGGGCCACCCTACCCTTTTCTGCCCGAGCACGGCGTGGACTGGATCAAAATGAAAATAGCAGAAAACAAAGATATCCTGTCTACTCTGCAAAGAGAATTCGAAGCATCGGACAGCCAGCAGGTCGACGGTTCGAATGGTCAAGAGAAACCGGAGTTCTTTGATAAATGCCCTTTCGTCTGCATACGCGAAGTAACAGAAAGAGATCCTGCGACCGGCGCTCCGCTTCAAGATGTGTGGATCGGAGACTTTACACTAGCGCGATATGCTTTCTATGAGCTGCCACCCGATAGCTCGGAGCTTGCGCTGGCACAAAAGCAAAATAATGATTTGCCTGCGGGGCACAAGGATATCATCTGGGGTATAGGATGTATGGAGACCCCAATGAGACTCAAGCTCAATTGCTAACAATATTAACAGACCATCTTTCTCCTTCCCAACACGGCCGAGGACTTATGAGTGTTGCTGTTCGAACTATCATCCAAGACTGGGCTATCCCGCGGATGAACCTTCATCTTCTTAGAGGCAGCTTTTATGTTGGGAATATGGGCAGCTCAAGAGTATTGGAGAAGAACAACTTCGAGGAGATTTGTACATTGGAGGACTGGGCTCCGGTAAGCCCGAACAAGGGAGGAGGGAAGAGGTCGATTGTTGTGATGGAGTGGAAGGGGCTGTAGGTATCAACCTTGGAAGCAATATCCTTATGTTGTAGATGTGTAGAAAGGTCAAGGCTCACCTCTGGTCCATATAAATTGGGAATTTCCTTTTCTGGTTAGTTTTACCCTTTCAGGTTTAGCGCTCACGCGTCACGTAAACCCCAGTCGGACAAAAAGTAAAATTGTCGATGCTCTGGATAACAGTGGTAGTCCCGAGGTCCTAGCTAGTTAGTTAATAAGTAGATTAGTTAATTACCAATTGAATCAAAATTACGGGGATAGGACTTATGGGGTGAAATTTGAAAGGCCTTGGCTAAATATCGGCAATGTCTGGGCACTTGGCACTACATCAAATCTGCCAGTGATAAATCTTATAGTTTCACGTGGCTCACCACGTTCCTGAACCATACAACCGAAAACTGGGTATTTTCTGTACATAGTACTCCATGTCCCTGCCGATCCTGGTGAGCTGCAAGGTCATGTCGCTGTAGGTCAATCCGATTCGTTGATCATAACAGACGCCAGATTAAATGTTGGATGCCGCGAGGTGGCTGTGACTATGTCGTACCTTCAAAATGGAAACCACCGCAATTCTCTTTATTATATATGAGCCAGTCGAGCGCCTGTTAGATTGTAGTCAATGAGGCAACCCCAACACTTTGACTTCTCAATTTCTTACCCTCCAGTTGACTTTTTTCTCCCGAAATGAAGCTCTCCTGGTCTCTCGTGCTGTCATCGGCAGCCGCGGCCACTGCGAGCTACTCAGGAAATCTGAACTACCGCAGTCCGTCGGAGCACCATCCAGGACTGGGTGTCTCGATTCACCGGGTTGCGAAGCGCGGGGTTCCCGGATCGTCCTTTGACCCATCCAAGTTGCACTTCACCCATGGCGTTGCTTCTGGAGATCCCTATGCAGACTCTGTGATTCTATGGACTCGCTGCTCGCCGACTTTCGACGATGTTCACTCTAATAGCTCTACGCATGGTCTTGTTCCGTTGTACAACCCAGTCCCGATATACTCAGGGGATCAAGATGCCGAGGAGCAGGTGGCCGTATCGAATGCTCCTGTTTGCTTGGACTACAAGGTGTCTAAAGATGAGAGCTTCAACCACATCGCAGCGGAAGGTACTGTATATACGAGTTCCGACATTGACTACACTGTGAAGGTAAGCAAGCTGTTTATGGATCGCAAACTTGGAGGCTCGCTCATTGAATTACCAGGTCGAAGCATCCAAGTTGAAGCCATTCACCACCTATTTCTATCAGTTCCAAGTCTGCAATTCGGACAACAAGAGCCCGGTTGGAAGAACCAAGACGGCTCCTGATTCGAAGGAGGAGGTCGACCAGGTCAACTTGGCCGTTTACTCTTGCGCCAACTTCCGTATGTCTGCATGTCTACCTGTGTGTTGGGATGTATGCACTAACATAAAGTGCAGCATTTGGTTTCTTCAATGCCTACGGACATTCTGTGCGAAAGGATTCCGTGGACTATGTCGTCCATCTCGGGTAAGTGGCACTTGATATTTGCATGAGAGCTCAAACTGATTGTGTGCAGTGATTACCTCTACGAATACAAGAATGGCGACTAGTAAGTAGAGTCAACTCGAGAATCTCGACTGTATCAGCTAAGCTTCGATTTAGTGGCTGGGGTAACAGCTTGGGACGCATCCCTCTACCGGACCGAACCATCGTCACCCTCTATGACTACCGCAAGCGCATTGCCACCTACAGAACCGATTTGGATCTGCTAGCCAGTCATCAGAAGTTTGCTTGGATTCCTGTCTGGGATGACCACGGTATGGCCCTATTACATTCACAAAAGGAAGATGCGTTTGGGTTCTAATTGCAGCAGAGGTGGCCGATAACACCTACCGGGATGGCGCTTCGGAGCTCAGAAACGACGAAAAATCCTTTGTTCAGGATGGAGGCGTCTCCGTTGACCAGCGTAAGATGAACGCCGTCCGTGCTTACTTCGAATGGATGCCCATCAGGTGAGTCGTCAGTGAATAGTGTCAAGTTGTATGTATTAATCGATTTTAGACAAGTCGAGATGGACGATAACCTCCGCATCTGGAGAAACTTCAAGCTTGGCAAATTGGTGGACCTGATCATGCTGGACACCAGACAATATGACCGCTCCATTACTGATACCTACGATAACACTAACTACATCAACGCGATCAAAGATGACGCCGGTCGTAGTTTGATGGGAAGCCGTCAGGAGAACTGGTTGCAGCGTAACCTGATTGAGTCAGCCAACCGTGGTGCTCACTGGCGCATCCTCGGCAGCCAAATCAGTATGCCTTTCCTGATTTAAAGCCTAATGTTAGCTTACACTAACGGAATCATTGCAGTATTCTCTCAATTGAACATGACAGTCTCGTCCGGGCCCGAACAACCACTGAACATGGATGCTTGGGATGGCTATATGGCGAGCAAGAACCGGACCTTGCAGACTCTCTATGACAACAAGATTGGTAACAACATCGTCATCGCGGGAGATACCCACGTCAACTGGGTCAGCGATCTGGCATGGCTCAACCACAACCCATATGACTCCAGCAGCGGTGCCGGCGCCATCGGTGTGGAATTCGGCGGAGCCGCCGTCAGCTCTCCCTCCTCTTTCGGACAGAACACCACTATTCCTGCGGCAAACAATATCTCCGAGCGAATTGTCACTGATAGTGAGTCGCTGCATTGGTCTGAGGGATACTACCGCGGATACTTTGAACTCCACGTCACCCCAGAACAAGTCGGAGCTCATTTCTTCGGCGTGCCTACCACCCAGGAGCGCAATGCCGGGGAGATCTCCCTGGCTAACTTCACTGTTAAGAGCGGCGAGAATCGTTTGGAACGGAACTCGGACAATGTGGCCGCAGGTGGAGTTGTCGCGAACGGATTCCTCAAGAATGGAAAGGTCGTGCGGACTAACATGGTCCACGATACTGAGACTGATCGTTACTATTCCAGCTAATATGGCAATGTTGTTTGAATGGGAAGGTGGAGAGGGAGGATTGTAACAGCATCAACTTTACTCAGGCTGTTTCCCGTAAATAGAACACTCACAGCGGATAGATATCCTTTGGGTACAGCAGACTTCGAAAACAGTTTACCCTCAAGACACTGAAGCTTTGTTTGGCGGCCCGTACGAGATACCGCACTAGCCTATACCAATATTAGCCGTAAGTAATGCTTCGCTCACGGTAGATATTAGATTACCGTCAATCCACACAGGGCTTAGCGTGGTCTCGGATACGGGCCGACAAACAAACCTTGTGCTGTGTCTCCAAGGTTGTGGCTCGTAAGTTGGCCAATGAACTGTATCCCTCCCCACACCAACTGGTACCCCTGTGGAGCGACCTTGGATCTGTCTCCTTCGCTTCTCACCTGTTGTCTGTCATAGCGAAGCGCTTACAGTCTTCATTCAATATTCGAAGGCAGCTAGCGCTGTCCGATTCTCTATTTGCCACTGCGCCGCATCCTACCAGTTTCCCGAGCCTAATTTCGCTCCATGGGAGAAACATCGTCGCTACTCATCGTAGAAAGGACTCTGTCGCTCCCCACGCATCCTCCGAAAAATGTGCTCCAGTTGAATGTATGCCTCTTGAGGACATAGAAAATCCTGGGTGTTATCGTCCTGGAGGATACCATCCCGTAGCTACTGGGGACCGTCTTAGTGACCGCTACGATGTCGTTCATAAGCTTGGCTTTGGTACTTACTCGACAACTTGGTTGGCAAGAGAGAGGAATACGAGAAAGTACGTGGCCGTCAAGATTGCCATCGCCGACACAGAAGCAGACCTGCCGGAAAGTAAAATCCTCAACGCCCTAGCACTTTCAGAACCAAACGACGAGGCACATCCTGAGAAAGATCTGATCCCTCGTGTGTTGGATATGTTTCCCTTGATGGGCCCAATGGAAGGCAGAGATGCCTTGTTACAGAGCCTAGGATGATGACCCTAGATGAGGCGAAAGATGCGTCATATACCTGACTTTTCAAATTGCCTGTGGCCAGGGCCATTGCGGCCCAAGTCATACAAGCTGTCGCTTTTCTACATCTCCGAGGGGTAGTTCATGCCGGTATTACATTCATTATTATGATTTGTCTGGCTTTATAAGCGTTACCTACTAACGAGATTCGCTACAGACCTCCATGCGGGGAATATAATGTTTCGCTTGCCGAACAGCATAGACGAGCTTTCCCCGGAAGAATTATACTAGAAATACGGTCAGCCTAGTGTCGAGCCATCTGTGCGCCTTGACGGCAAGCCACTATCCGACGGAGTTCCTACTCACGGTGTTGTGCCCATTTGGCTAGGGAAAGAAAGCGAGTTTTGGCCCTCTCTGAAGCTAAAGTTTTTGTCAATAACTTTGGAGAGTCATTTCTACCATCTATTACTCAACGTCACTATTCTAACACTTCCGGTATCCTTGCTCCTCCGGAGACCTACTTTTTGCCCAATAAGCCTTAGTCATTTCCCTTTGATATATGGACTCTCGCATATACCCCCTAGGATATCATCACTATTTGAGGGTTCAAATCCGTCCAGCCACTGGATGATAAAGGAGCACGTGGATGCGCTTGGCAAGCTGCCGTGCGACTAGTGGCAGAAATAGGACGTGAGAGAAAGATGGTCTACGGAGGAGGCTAAGAGAACGTCTAAAGGAGCAGGCAGATCTTTAGCAAACCGCTTCGTTATTTCTGCACAGAAGCCGCGGCGGGGAAGCGCAATAGAAGAGGTTAGTGAGGCCGAGACGACTGCCCTACTTACCTTGTTAAGGGGAATGCTAGCTTTTAGGCCGAATGAAAGGCTCACTACTGCGGAAATCGTTGAGTCTGAATGGATGCTGAGGTAGGCTCTGTTAGTACTCGGAAAAGTAGCCGCTTAACGAGGGTTGTCTCAGCGGCTACTGGCATTTATTAGTCATCCACATAATTTACGACCGGTTAAAACTAAATTATACGTCAGGTCCTTACGTAACGCACATGATAGAATACAGCATGTTAACGATATTGGCGGTTTCCCCTGTTCTTCGAGGGTGAAGCTTGTGTTTAGGAAGCTCAGGCGACCGTGCGCTACCTAGACTAACGTACGGAGTAAGAATCCTGAATCTTATGGTCTCAATTAATATTTTGATGATCTTTTCGATCTTAATACCACACAGCCAGCTTACCTTTATTAGTGGGTAGAACAAATGGGCCTATAGCGGGTCTATCCCTTCCCGAAGAAATACTGCGGGGTACAATTCAGGGGCAGAACACAGGGCTATAATCGTTGGGAGAGAAGGGGCATTGTCGCTATCAATCCTGGATAGGCAAATTGATGTATCTAATTGATGCAGTGTCAAATTGGCGTTGAGCTGCTCGAGAACAAATAGTAAATTTGGAAAAGCTGAACCTCTCCCCTCGAGATTTGCTGGTTGTCACACGGCTAATGGATCCACTCTACAATTATTGGCTAAGTTCCGCGCGGTCTCAGCTTTCAGCTGAAGGAAATCGTCGTCTGCAAGCCTAACAAGGTGTGGGTCTCGAATCTTATGGCCGAACAGATTCATGGCCCTATCACCCGCATGTGCGATGCACCTAACGAGCAGATCACAAACTATTAATCCCTCCTCTGAATCTTGACTAGGCCGGTTTGAAACCAAATGGGAATAAGGACAATTAAAATAAACCAATGGTAGCTGACAAGGAAAAGTAGGTTATTGGGTTGGAAGGAATTGACTGGAGGAACCTGATTATTAAGTACATATTACTCCGTGCTTCGTACGGAGTACGGAGTAAATAAATGCTAGGTACTCGGTTGTGTCTCCTTTTCCTAAATAAGAAGCTATCTGCATCTGCCTGCATTTCTGTGGCTGATACGAGCTCAGCTAACACAATTGACTTCTTCAGACGCCCCATATTTCTCGGGTACTCTGAATGGTCCCACGGAGCACGGAGGACTCACTCCCAGAATTAGAGAATATAAATGATGGAGGTGATTGTGCCTAGAGCATTCCGAACCTTGTGTGTACAACCCTGTACGGAGTACTACCCTATGAGTACTAGTAAGATATGCTGCGCTCTCCAGAAATGTTAGCCTGTAATCGGAGCAATGATACCTCGGTAGAATAGCAATGGGAGAAATACCGGGTGCCGATTGGAATGAAGTGAGCTCGAAGAAGCGCGTGGCTAACCCTTTGGAGGGAAATAGCAGGCAAGACCCATCTGCCTGCATAGTTTAGGTGCATGATTTGAATAGTCCTGCAGATCGCGAGATCGGAAGGCCAATTCTCCTTGGCACTTTCAAATATATTAATGACTCTTGTCTCCTTTCTTCAATCAACCCACAGAGATTATCAGGATATATTTCCTATTCACCATGCATCTCTCAACTATAAGTGTGCTTCTTTCGGTTGCTCTAGCAGAAGCCGCGTCCTTCGTCACTCCTATCCGGCATAAGACAAACAAGGTAAGTCATATACCCATTTTTCGATACTCCAGGTTATATAAGGTTCAATGCTCATACTTCTCAGGAGCCGGATTACCCAAAAAGATGCTACCCAGACCCCTGTAAAGGTGTGACCTACGTGAACTCTACTGCTGTTTGTGGCGACCCACGACTTGGTCCGAAGGACCCCCCTGGATTTTTCCCTCTCTCTAATGAGCTCGAGACATACTCCCGCTTTGGCGAGCTCTGCCCGGTCGAATTCCTGGAGAAATGGACCCTGAACGCTTCCGACCCAAACGGTTACTGGGTCTATCCAGACAGCGACGGATTTGCCGTAACATCCGAGAAGGTGTCTATTCTAGGGAATTTCACACTCCGCGTGGGCCAGAAGCTTGATAGATTCGGGTCTGAATATGGAAAGTTCCTAGCACCCCTTGGAGCCCCATATATCGAACGATCCCTGCCACCATCCAATCTTTTCGCGCCACCCAACAGCAGCTTCCCGTACAACTACCATGTCTATGAGGTGACCAAGGAGTTTGATGTTCTATTGGGACCCATTGCGTCTTGGTTTGAGCAGCCCGGGTTTGGATCGCAGCTTTTGGCTCAGTCCAGTGTGGGAGATCTGTTGAAGGGGGGATACTTGAAAAGACTGGAATTGAAAGACTATGATGAAGCTGATGAATACTCCGCGAGTTATCTACCTGCTCCCGAAAAGTCTTCCACCTAAGTATGTCTTGGGGATATATGTCACGGAGCAAAAGGGGGGGAATTATTTTCGGGGCATTGAGTTCTCCTTCCAGTACATGTTGTTTATATATTTTTAATATCCAAATGCAATGTCACCAATGGCTTTTGAGCATTCATATCTTGCGAGTACGAAATAACGGAATCAAAAGAAAGGACAAGTGTTCTAAAAGTATGTGGGCAGAAATCTTGTAGGAAGAAGGGGGAAAAGGCATTTAGTTTGATCAAACGCAGAGCGTAAAATGAGACTAGGATGAAATGATTAGATACAATGAAAAGGCTTTGAAATATATTTCAAGCGCCTAGCAATATCAGATTGGAATTGCATTACTGATCTTCTGGTTTAGCTTGACAGGGTATCCCAGCATGCTACTATTTGTTAGCCTGGATATCAAGCAGTAGCGGGATATCAGGACATACTTCTTTCCAGCTTGAGTGCAGCCGCAGCCACAGAAGATAGATAGGGGATAGCAGACGATCTAAAAAAGGGCTGTCATGAGCCTGGAGCCAAGCAAGAGAATCTTCATGCTGTCGCCCGAGACGATACTATATTTACTTACCGCTGCTACAATGGTAGAGAAAAACCCTGTTCGTTTCGTCAGACATGGGCTCATTTTCCAGCGATTCACATTGCAGAAGAACCGGGCTTACCGACTGTCGGGCCGACCACCTTACAATTACATGGGTTCTGATCAGTTCCGCATTGAAAGCAGATAGGGAAGATCGGAAAGAAAGGGACGTCACACATGGTGTCGGATTTCGCTGAGCTGCAGGGTCTTGAACTGGAATATGTAGAGAATTGTCCCGGCCTTTATCCAGACAAATTATCTCGAAGAAATGAGCTTCCCCAGATGGAGTATTCACCGCTCGGTTACGTTTTAGTCGTGGGTTTGGATTCTATCATGATGACGCAGATGAGATCGAGATCCACCGATCGTCCTGTTTTAGGTAGTGGGGAGCGTTAGTTCGTGTTGGGGTATTAGAGGTGATCTTCATAGTGATAACAGGCAAAGATAACGTATGTTATATATCAAACCCATCCGATCAAAGTAGATTAAGTCGTAAGATATACGGAGAATAGCTCCAGATGTCTCCTGGACTAAAATTAACCTCAAAAATGCCCGGGACCGGGCCGGGGCCTCCCGATAAAAATGACTCAGCAAGTGGCTAAGCCCTGGACTTCGAAAGTTGGAAGCCACACTCTAACACAGCCACGATGCATGCCATTTCCCCTCGAATCAAAACGTCATTCTCTACTCCAAAGGACCGTTGAAACACGAAGGTCTCCAGCCCCTGAGTCGTCTCATCTTCAGCCTTGCCCCGCTGGAATTTAAACAGCATTCCTTTTGTGCAAGGAACCTTCAGATCCACTCCAGGCAGCAACAGTGCCTAGAAAAGACTTAAGGCTGAAACTATTTGCGACAAGACACCTGTTCTTGGCATATAGTCCATTGTTTTTTTTTTTTTTCTTCACCCCGTTATCTTCCCTTGATTCCAACCATCCTACCTAGCCTTCGGTTCTTCGCCTCGCTTCTTCACAATTACAAAGATCCCGACTCACTAGACCCTCCGGTAGCCCAATAAACGATCTCCCACCATGGGCGCCCGCAATCTTGTTCCCCTCATCCTGCTCCTCGTCTTCGTTGGCATCATTGCCGCGATCGGATTTGTCGTCTACAGCATCGTGCAAGATGTAGGCAAAAACACACGCGAAAAGATGGAGCGCAAGAATATCGCTTTCACCAAGGACGGCATGAAAGTGCAAGTAAGGGAGGTCAAGGATGAGGCCTACAAGGACCGGACCCAGAGGTGTGTTTTGTCTTGCTGCGTTCTTTTCCAGCCTTTGCTCGTTCGTGCCGACTGACCCGATATTTTCTCCATAGCGTCCTGTACAACATGTGGAACCATACTTCCTTCCCCGCTTACAAGAGCCGGCTGTGGGATATGGCTGGCTCCTCTTCGTCGGAGCAGAAGGATGCTGAGAAACGCAAGTAGTACGTCGGGCCTACTTCCTTTTTCTTTGGTTATGTCTGGTTCGAACACTGCCAGCTCAACGATATGGAACTCGGCTTCACTCCGCAGTTCCTAAGAGATTCTGTACTCTCCGGAATATCCGTCTTGCGCACCTCGAATCGACTGGTCCACTGGCAGCCACTGCGGACTGACTCGTTCTGCACCAGGCTTCGCAATGAACACTTCTCCGCGGATTTACACTGGACATATTTTCTGCATCCATCCCCATTCCATCTACAACTTTCATTGGATGCTCTGATCCCAAGCAAAGGGCTGGTCCCCGAAAATAGCGTGCACTCCTACTTTGAGGGATGAGCTTGGACATTCTCACATTCTCACATTCTTGTCATACCTATTTCTGCTCATACCTATTTCTGCTCATACCTATTTCTGCCTTTATGGTCTCGGTAAAGGCTTCATGAATGATGGCCAGCCCTGATATGATCTTACTTTCTATTTCAAACTTGCGATCACTATGCATCTCCATTCCCAATTTTGTTTCGTAGTTAAACATTCTAAACTCGACTTCGCTTTGAGATCGCGTCTGTTTAAGTTGTTTATTGTACTAAATACTGACAAATCAAGCTTCGAGCCGGTGTCAATTGATTGGATTGGATTCTCATGGGCCGGTAAATAAGTATACTGGGCATCGTCCAATCCATTGAACTGATATTGGTATCATAGAACGAGAGATCCGCATTTCTAGCCGGAGATCTCAAGGATCATTCTCGGTTTTCCACCATAGTTGCATTATCAATGTAGCAGTTCTCACCCCCATCCCTTATGCTTTAGCCTGGGCCTTGCGGCGTGCATAATAGCTCTCGTCCTGGTTTAAAAGGAAGAAGGGATCCGGTTTCGGCTGCCCACTACCACCATACCAGGTCGGCTTAACCAATGTCTTGGGTGTATCGTCTCGCCGCTTGTTGGTGAAAGCCATTTCGAAAGTCTTGGCCCACTGGACTCTGTTGTTCAAGCCCTCAAGGCCCCACAGCTCCTGCAGGAAATGCAGGATTGAGCTATGGGTGTAGGCAGAATTGTCGGCGTACATGGTGCCTTGATCGTGGATGAGGAGATTGGGGGGTACCCAGGGTGATATTATGAAGGCAGGGACACTGTGATGAAAAGATTAGCTGAATGTTCACGCAGTTAGACTCAGATTAAGATTAGGATGCATACCGGACTCCCAGGCGTGTAAAGTCGTATGCAAAATTGTGGTTTGATGACTTGCCCTTGAAGATGATGCCGTCTTCGGGTTGAGGCACGTTGACTGGAGTGGGGACATGGTCAGCAAACCCACCATGCTCGTCAAAGTTGATTATCAAAACACTATATTTGAGTATTAGTATTGCTGCGCTCAGCATGACGATAAAGAAACTGACGCATTGTCCCAGTACTTGGAACGACGCAGGGCGTCGTACAAGTGCTTGACCATCTGCTCCCCTGCTGCCATGCTGCTGGTAGGATGCATCGAGTCAATTGTACAGCACTCCGGGTTCAGGTATGAAAATGAAGGCAGTGTGCCGGCTTCCAGATCATGGTATAGCTCCGTCGCATGGACGAGACGGTCCATTGCGTTGTCTTGCACCCACTTGATATTATCGTAAGTCACCGAGCTGATACTTTCTTGAGTATAGGGTGTGACTGACCTTGTACATGAATGCATCGACGATGTCGGTCTCGTAGTACTATATAGAAATGTTTAGCTAGGTCTCAGTATAAAGGGACGAGGCACATCTTACATTCTTCCAGCTGATATTTTTCTTGCTGAGCGATTCAAAGATCGAGACCGCACAAGTAGTCCCAGTAACATTGTTCCAGAACCCAGCGGACTGATAAGTGTTATCGACAAAACCACAGGATGAGCCTGAGGTCGCGAATTGGCGGTTGGGGTTAGTGGGACCCGGGTGCTCGGCGAACTACAAGGGAAGGTCGACAGTCAATTATCTGCAATAGATGTAGACAAGTGCAGACCAAATGATAACCTACGTATGAATCGAAGAAGGCAAAATTGCTTGCCAGCTCTGCCAGAGTGGCGGTCTTCTTCTGGCTCAAGGCCTTGATCACGAATGCCGAATCTCCAGGGGTAGCATTGTACTTCTCCGATTGGCGCTCGATAAAACCTGCCATATTAGGGATATCCTCTTTTGTCGGGTTCCACTGGCGGAAGATTTCGTAGGCGACTCCACCAAAGTTGTGGTCTGGGTCTTCTAGTGGCACCTCGGTTGCATCCGGCTCAGCGCAGATTGCTAGTGGCTCCCCATAGACTGTCCAATTGGGGTTGGTGTAGTCATTGCAAAAGGTGAGATTGCGCAAATTGTCAATATCTGGATGGAAGTCCCAGTAGCCGGCGATATTGTCAAATGAGTGGTTCTCAAGAGTCAGATAGATGACATGCTTTATCTGAAAATGCTCTTATAAGCCATCTGGTCCTTCGGGATTATAGATTTTGTGCAATCCACTCACGTTCTCCCTTAGCTGGCTCCAAACCTGAGCACCCCTAGTTGGACAAGTGGATGCAAGACTGGCCAGAGCCGTCAGAGCGACGAAGCCCCAGTAGAGAATCATAGCTACTTTTTTTTTCAACGCGAGACTGTGAGCTCCTTCGTGAACAAGTGCAAAGAAAAAAAGAGCAAAAGGAAAAGGGAAGAAGTGAAGAGTGAAGAAGTGAAGAGTGAAGAAGTGAACGTAAATAGGTCTGCTTCTACTTGTGATCTCTAATCCTCTACATCTACCTGTACCGTGCGCACCTGCCGCATAGGGTCCCAGAGGTGAAGGTCATGCTCAAGAGGATATCAGGGTCCTTTGCGGATCTAACATCCATGCAATAAGATTCATCATCGGACTTTACTTTCAAGCCTAGGGTTTAGATTGACCTTTAAGAAGGGCTGTGATCTGACATAGTATCATGTTATGCAAAAAAAGAACAGAAGTTCCCAGAGCCCGTGGTGGTCAGACACTCATCCAGACGTGACCAAGTCTAAGCGACTAAAATGTCTAGTAATATCCGGGCTCCGGGACTTGGACTATTTTAATGTATGCCATTTCTGCAAATACTTTGATTTTTAATTTCAAGTCAACTACCGCGTTGGCCTGGGTCCATGCTCATGTTTGTCGAGTACGTACTCACTCTCTCGTATAGACAAATTAAACCTCGCGACTGATTGCCTTCCGTACCTGGGCGGAATGAGCCGTCACAAACTGGACGGCAAGGAGCATACTGCCTCATACCGCACTATTGGCTAGAAATTGCGGAGGTTCTTTGTCTTTATCCATGGTGCGAATGACCCATGGTGCCCTCGAGCTACATACAACGTATGTATTAAGCCTCGTGGCCGATATTAACCCCTCTTAGGGCTGGCACTATACGGAGTCATCTATGCATATCTCCGAGTTAGGTGCCCTCTTTGACCTGCATTTTCTCATTTGCTACTTGCCCTTTTTTCTTACTTCCTTTTAGAGGTTATATGGTACTTTCTGCTCTATAACCCTGCCAAATTCCACCTTCATCCGACGTGTGGTCGCCGTATAACATATGTTCAAAGTTTTCCTATGCGAATGATATCGCGTCCGTTCCGCGCTTGTTCTGCGCCCATCTCGCGCCTCTCGCGTTTGCTTTCATCTTTCTTTTTCTACTATACATACAATTCTTCCTTCCTATCTCTCTATTAGGATGTTAGCCTCCATGCTCTAGGGCGCTGGCTCAACACACTAGCGTGTTGAATCCGTCGGGGGAGTCTATATTATCACTCCTTTCGAAGCAGTGTCGCGAGCTTGTAAGTAGTTTAGGTATAGTGACATGTGAGCGTGTCCACGGGTGGAGTGATGGATTATAAAGTCCTGTTTCTGATTGGGTCCACACCTCAAGTTAAGCAGCGGGAGTCCCTCTCAGAGATCCACATAGACCCACACCCAAGCTCGTCCTCCTCGAATCAGCGTTGCACGTGCCCTGTCCATGAGGGGAACGCCAAGCACGTTGTCTTCCTGGGTCACTCGATAGGCTGTGGTAAGTAATGGGAGCTGATCATTTCTTTGTCAATATGTAAGGCTGTAAGCATGGGAAACCTCATGACTGCATCGCGTGCTCTAACTGGTCTGTCCTCTTAGCTCGCCCCATCCCTCGCTTTCACTTAAACGAACATTCCCAAATCCCATTCAAGGGATACTGCAAGGTTTCATTTCAGTTCTCAATCCCTCCGATCTCACCGTGTTAATCCCCCAACCGGCCTGATGTCGAGTTATATGCCCCTCCCCGATCGCAGTCCTTCTTCGGAGCATGAAAAGGATCCTCATTCTCAACTTCGACCCGATGTCGAGGCGGGGAACAGCACAAACCGTGACAATGACTCGGAGCGAAGGTCTTCCCGCTTCATCGACGGTCGCACCGTGTCAGATGCCATCATTGGTCTTTCGGACGGCATGACTGTGCCTTTCGCCCTAACCGCTGGACTGTCTGCATTGGGTGATACCAAAATCGTTGTTTTCGGTGGACTTGCAGAACTCATCGCAGGAGCTATATCGATGGGACTCGGTGGGTATCTGGGTGCTAAGAGCGAGGAGTAAGTTTGCCTAGATCCTGAAACCTACCTCTGACGAAAATATGTCAGGAGATGTTCCGGGAGATTTGACAGTTGACATTCGTAGGGAGTCATACAAAGCTACATTGGAAGAGACCCAGACGCAGACTATGACGGATCCCGACTTTGTGTCCGATACCATCTCCGACATTTTTGAGCCTTACGAGTTGCCCTCTGAACTGGTTTCACAACTCAAACTTCATCTGTCTCACTCTCCTATGCTTCCATCCTTTCTCATGAACTTCCACCACACGCTGCCCGAACCCTCAGACTCGCGAGCTATCGTTTGTGCTTTGACAATTGCCCTGGGATACTTTATCGGTGGATTTATCCCTCTCATACCATACTTTTTCGTTGGACCCCATGAAGCCTTCATCGCCCTGCGGTGGTCAATTGCTACCATGGTCATTGCGCTGTTTATCTTCGGATATGTAAAGACATGTTTCGTCAGTGGCTGGCGCGGTCGTCGAAATGTCCGCAAGGGTGCCATTGGGGGTATACAAATGGTACTGGTAGGTGGCATCGCCGCCGGTTCTGCAATGGGGCTGGTGAAGGGCTTCCAGATGCTGGCTGATGGTTCTGATGACCACCAACATGACTGAGTGGCCATCGAAAACTCTTTCCAAGGTTACTGTTCCATAGTGTTGGCGCTGAGCGGCTTTCTTTTTTCTCGATTTACGACAATACATCGGCTGGCGTTGGGGGGTTACTTGATCTCGATTTGCAAATTACCGAACCAAAATAGAATGAAGAGTTTGATTCAGTCACTCAATGGCTCCTTTTCTCCCAGTCAATTTTCTAGCAACAACATAGCGGTCATTAATACTAAGATCTTTTTTCACCATGATATTGTCAGTCCTGGCATCACTAAGAGCAAAAACTGACACCTGCATAGCAGAAGGATCTTCATATGTGTTGCTGGCATTGTGACATGCTGGAAAATTCAAGCCACTGAGCTGTTTTGTTTAGGTGATGCCTTCGGACAAGGCGCATTCATCAACGCGATACCATTTGGCACCTTCTCCGCGGACTTCCCCAAGCGCCTTGCCATGATAGGCTAACGGGGTAGTTTATCAAGGATAACAGGGCGCGATATTTCACGTATCAGAAAAGAGAAACATATCCTATGCCAGCCCTTCCTGCTTCTTCTGAAGCAAATTCTTCTGCTTCTTGTACCCCGCGTCTTTGCTGTTCACTATCGCTTCTTTTTCTAGTGCCTCTAGAAGATCAAGCACGTAGTCTTGGCAATTCCAGCCTCGGATCTCATTGTGAACAGTGACCTGACTAGCGACAGTCTTGATGGAGTCGATTTTGGCGACATCCACATCATATAGGGGGAGCAACTCCACTAGCCTTTCCGATAGTCGGACATCTGTGGTTTCCATCTCATAGCGGAATCGACCATCTGAACCCGCTACCTGAAGGAAAATTTTGTCTTCTTCTCGGGGCGCATCGATGGAAACACCCCAATGTTTATAAACACCATCGCCGATGCTAATTGCGACATAGATTGGAACCGTCGATGACATATTGAATGCGATAGAATTCTGTGAGTTGTTAGAAGTTTGCATGAAAGCAGTCTTCCTCAGCAGTGCTTGCTATGTACTTTAGTGCGCGGAGGGGTAAGTGGATACGAACTGAAGTGAAAAAGGAGATAGTGATTGCAGTCAAAATATGATATCAAATCTCTGTCTGGACAGCAAACTCTCGAGATAAGCGCCGAACATAACGCACAAGCCTCTAGTATTTTATTTTTAGTCTTAGTGGCCGTGGCACATCCAATGAATCGGGAGAAAAGCACTTAGGCTCAAGAGCAATAGTTAGCCCTGGAGCATTTCTTGTTCAAAATGTCAGCACATGTACGAGTAGCGAGCCTGTACATGTACCTGGCACAACACACATCTACGAGAATGTCTTTCCCTAAATCTTTGCAAAAGGAAAGTTTGTCCCAAGGAATGGTGTATAATGCAAAATGTACGATATAGTCATTTTCCCCCACTGACCGCATCGGGTCTGCGGGGATGTGTAGTATGATATGGTAGGATCGACGACGCAGAAACGTCGATCATGGTATTGCGTATCAAGCACGAGCGTTTCAAACGGAATTTACTTACTATGAAATGCTATTAAAGTGTCCTGTGAAGTGTAAGCCTGTGCAATGCCAAGGAGTCACGCAAATCGAGTCTCTGGCATCTGCATAACTATCTTGACAACGAGTTAGGTGTGACCTCACCGAGTATTCACCGAAGTACGGGGTAGTTAGGTAGCATTATAGGGACATTCTTGACCTGCACCCAAATCCCGATAAGGCTTAGTAGCGAGGCGAACAAAACCTTCCAAGGTTTGAATATTACAGCTTGACTTCATATCTGTGGCGCAGCTCTACACATCAGCCTTGCATCACTTCTAAGCCGACGATCCACTCTAGGCAGCCGCCTCCAGATACGAATACGAACGCTGTCAGGTATTCGAAACATGAATACATGGTCAATATTGTAATAATAAGCCTCGGCATACCTACAGTTACGGAGTAACGACTGCCTATGTTGTAAAATGCCTAGGGAGCTTTGACGCCGGATTGGAGACGAGGTCAAAGGGTGATTGGCTTCGGTCGCGCGATACTTGAATTCTGAAACGCATGTGTACGAGAGTCAAGGGGTGGAAAGTATATTCAATCACAGCTGTGCCGTCCTTCTTTTGTGCAATTTCCTTTTACGAGATGTTGTACACTGGTTGTCGAAATCAGGAGGCTGGTATCCCCTAGAGGAGGGGTTATCATCCCCTGAGGCCCAGCTGCACGTCCTCATCTATGTAAGCGCTGGCCCCATATAAAACGGCCTGTTGCACTCTAACCGGTTTAGCTTATCGAACTAGGATTATCAAGTACTAATTGTGTGTGGCTCAGCCACATAACCGGGGCTGTTAATGTCAATGCCTAAATACTATGTATAGAGTATAGCATCTAGATGTTGGCCATTAGCCGACAGCCTTCAAATGTTAATATGGGGAGGCACTGTTTTGAATCACCAGGACGACGGTTGAGTTGGTACAAAGATGTTACAAGCTGTGCATAAGCGAAATTAAATAGTTCGGATGGGTTTCAATACCGGGACTAGCTCGATGGGGGCAAGGGAGAATCAACCAATCAGGTTCCGATGATGGATCTTATATGGAAATTTGCGAAAATTTGCGTCCCATTTGTAATTTTGAAGCGCCGGGTCAGTACAAATAAAAACATTAAACTTAATTGATTTAAAAGAATCAGGTCATTAGGGTCGATATAACTAGCATGACGCTATATCCGTATGTAAAAATTGTAGACAAAGATATCGGAGTCTCGGAGTCATCATCTGCATGAAGGCTGACATGTCGGACCATTGGCATAACAAAGTCCGAGATATGCCTAGGAATCACATTGTGATCTCCGTGGCTTCCGTGGCTTCCGAGTCAAATTTCTCAGACCGGATGTCCAGGACTGTATTACTAGCTACTGCCGAGGGCTCCGGTCACGATTGCAAGAGAAATGAGACGAACAATTAGAAATATTTATATGTGCTTCGTCCCTGAAAAAGGGATAAAAGAAGCTAAAACCAACTAGTGACGCCATAGACACATCGAATCGGTCAAGTAGTAGTTCACCCATGAATGTATAATGTATATGTAATCATACCAAGAAAATTACACCCAAAACTTACCAGTAGATTGTGGTAATACCAATACATCAATACTTCAAGTTCCCATGGGTGAAATCCAGCTCTTTTCTTCCTCCTCTCATCTCTCTTCTTTAATTCATAATATCTCCGTTTCAGGGCTTAAAGTGGTCTCTCGGTTTTCTCGAGTTCTTGTTTATCCTGGGTTTGCTCGGTTGCGCCCTTTTCTCTTTGCATCCCGACCCTTGTCAACGTGACCTCCTGAGTTCCCTGGGACTCACGCCCCTCGGCCCTATCCTTCGCCTTCCTATCGGCCCAACTCAACATTTCATGAGCCTTTCTTCTGGCCAACGATAAATCTCCTTCCGTTACGCGACTCCCTTCCGTCCCGTCCCGCGGCATTGATTGAAGTCTCAACCACCCCTTTCCAAAGTGATCCGGACTCTCCTAGAGGAGAGTCGCCGCGAATATGAGTGCCTCCTATCCGTCATGGAAAGATCGCACACAGAATCAGTTCGGAAAGCTTCAGATCCAAGTACCATGGCGTTCATTCCAGCTCCTGGTGCCACATCGCATGCGACGCAAGCTCCGGTCCAAGCTCCGGAGCCGTCTCTCACCTACCTCGTCTATATCGAGGTTGCAAACCTCCTTCTCGCCTGCCGACACCCTCAGATCCTTACAGGCACACCGGTGGACGGTGTATGACTTCCAATACTTATTGCTCCTTATTATCGGCTTTTTCTCCTTGACAATCATCCAATCACCTGGTCCGCTGGGAAAGACGGCGATCGCCACTGGACTTTTGTGCTCCCTCCTCATGCCAATCACCCGGCAATTTTTCTTGCCTTTCCTCCCCGTTGCTGGATGGCTTATCTTCTTCTATGGATGCCAGTGAGTTTTGATTTCTCTGGGTCTTCTTCCAGAAGATGCGCCTGCCATGACCTTGTGGCGTGAGCGGGATGTGCGGGGATATGGACATCGCTAACAGCTGTTTTTCTAGGTTCGTCCCAAGCGATTGGCGGCCCGCCATTTGGGTCCGAGTGCTGCCAGCCATGGAAAACATCCTGTACGGTGCCAACATCAGCAACATCCTATCCGCCCACCAAAATGTGGTGCTTGACATTCTGGCATGGATTCCTTACGGACTTTGCCATTACGGAGCGCCATTCGTCGTTTCACTGATCCTTTTTTTCTTCGGCCCCCCGGGAACTACCCCTCTGTATGCCCGGACTCTCGGATACATCAGCATGATTGCCGTCTTCATTCAGCTAGCCTTCCCCTGCTCGCCCCCCTGGTATGAAAATCTGTATGGTTTGGCCCCAGCCGACTACTCCATGCAGGGAAACCCAGCTGGTCTTGCTCGCATTGACAAGCTGCTGGGTATTGATCTCTACACTTCGGGCTTCAAACAGTCCCCTGTTGTTTTCGGTGCATTCCCTTCGCTCCATGCTGCCGACTCCACCCTGGCAGCACTGTTCATGAGCCACGTTTTCCCGCGGTTGAAGCCTCTCTGGGTTACCTACACTCTGTGGATGTGGTGGGCTACCATGTATCTTTCTCATCACTACGCAGTCGATCTGGTCTGCGGTGGTCTCCTTGCCACAGTTGCCTTCTACTTTGCCAAGACCCGGTTCCTGCCGCGAGTCCAGGCCGACAAGATGTTCCGCTGGGACTACGACTATGTGGAGATCGGTGACTCTTCTCGCGAATTCGGGTATGATCTTGCCAGCTTGGATGGCGATTTCAACTTGGATAGCGACGAGTGGACCGTGGGCTCTTCTTCGTCCGTTTCCTCCGGCTCCCTGAGCCCCGTGGACGATCATTACACCTGGGAAAGCGAAACTCTTACCTCGAATCACGACATCGAGGCTGGACGGTAATCCTCGAGCTTCACTTGCACGTGTGGCTCGGCGCAGTCCATTCTTGCATCTACTTTTGAATCGGCGTTATGTTTGACGACAATGTTTGGGAACATTATCTGCATCGAGCAATCTTCGACACCTTAAGGTTTTTAATGAAACCTCCGGTTCGCGCGGTAATTCCGCCTCGAGCTGAAGGTACTCTTCACCTTCTAGTTGTACATGCCTCGCCACCCCACTTTGGGCTGGCAACTCCGTCTATAATATTAATATCGGTGGCGGAAGGGACCAGGCCTTGTTCACCTGCCTGCATTCGCCAATCCCCCGCACCGCCACCGCTGCCAACCTTCGCTTGTACACATTCTTGGACGCCCTCGGGCGATCCCCTTTATTTTTCTGACCCATGTCTTTCGCTACGACTTTATGAACTGGGCGAGCCCCGTTTCTTTTTCGCTTTCGGCTCGTCCAGATGAACAAATATCTTTACCATTCGTGTCACTCGCTCGTCATAGGCGCCTGGGAACTTCAACCTGTTTTTTTGGGGGAAACGAAAAGTTTCGGCGCTTTTTGCTGCACCACCACTCGCTGTGCACTAGAAGATTTTTGAATACTGGCTCTTTTACGACATTTTGCATCGACACATGAAAGGGGGCCTTCAAAAAGACCGTCTCGGTCTACCCTCTGTTTCTACGCCGCCTGGCAGGTGATAATCGGCTTCGATATTGTGTGGATTCTTTCTGTGCGGATTCGACACGAACATATCCGAGGACAGGAAAGAGGGACACTGAAGCTGGGGCTCGTGTTTTCAGAGCTCGAGCGACACCATGGCAGCTAGGGTGAAGGGACTTTGGTACTTTTGGTGGAGGCCATCTCCCCACCCTCGAGCTTCGCCCATTCTCTTGGCTTCTGACTATCGAGGATGAAGCTGATCCGACAACCTATTGCATCTACACCTCCCGTGACGCCCTCGATACGACCTGGATTGGGTCGTGTGCACTTATCATTACTTTGGGGGCGGTGGGATCCTGTTCGGTATTGCTAGCATTATTTTTAATCACTAGCGTATGTATGTATCATTGTACATTACATTATTTACTTTTTTGGGTTTTATTGTACATATTAGACATATTTTGTATTACTCCGTATAGATTTAGTTTATACCTATTCGAACCTTCATCCCCTCCATGAACAGAACGAGCAAACCCTGGTGTGATAAAGACTGTTGATCCACGCTGGAGACGGCACATCTTGTGGTCCTTGCATCTCATGTGGGCCAATAAAGAGTCCACTCCGTCGATCACATGGGACCAGTTGCTGCCCAGGTGGTAGCTTGCATTAAATTCCCTATTTTTAGGGCAAGGCAAGAAGCTGTATCCGTGCTTATCCGTGATACACGAGGTGGCTGGAATCTATGTACGGACTTGTCGACATGGTTTGTTTTAGTGTTCTAGTATCGTAAGCCATAATCGAGTCAAATACGTGTTGCCATAGAAAAGAATATATGTACATAATATGTTCATATAAAGCTCTGTCATAAAGAGATGTACAAAACGCTGGATCATAAGCAAAACCCCATCCGTCTAGAGAAAATTCCCACATGTCAACAAAGGTACGTATGTATGTGTATCAAAACGCAAGCCAAATAAAAGAACAATTATTCAGAACAGTCGTAAGGGAGCTAAGGGAGCCTGATCTATTCTTCGTCAAAGATTTGTACACGATCCGCATACTCGCGGATTTTGGAGACGAAAGTCTCTTCGATTAAATCGCCTTTGCCGCCAGCGACACGGAGAAGAAGGTCGTTGAGTGAGGCACGGCCTAGGATATCCACGTGGTCACCTGTATGAAGTTAGTCGCCTATCATATATCGTGGGGAATAGTAGGCAAGGGAACAAAAAGAAGAACGTACCAGTGTTGGGACCACCGCGGGGCGAGAAACGATCAGGCTCGTGAGGCATCTCAAAGACCTTAATCTTTGTGCCGGCTGGGTTATAACGCTTCATGCGCCAGCCTTTGGCACACATGTACCCCGTGCTAAGCAGGTTCACGGTGCCATCGCCCTCACCCATTAAAACGCCGTGGTCAACGCCCTCGCTGTTGGTGATGGTGGTGTCCATGCTGACCTTGAGGTTGACCAGTGGGTCGGGTTCTTCCTGGTAGAAGTAGCTGCGCTCTGTGGGTTTGCCCACGCCATAGAAGCAATATATCTTCATGTCTGGAGCGAGGGGCAGGCGGGACTCTAGAGGATTGAGCCAGGTGCGCGGGTCCTTCTCGTTGGCTTCGACCTCGCGTTTTGTATGCGCGACTCCGTGCGAGTAGCTATTCAGAACCTGGTTCCGGTACCAATCCTCGCTCTGATCCAGGAGGTACTGAAGACTCTCTGGCGTGGTGAGATTGCGTTGTGTCAAGGATGAGTTGGTCTCGTGGAAATGGAGCAGGTTGCCAAAGGTCAGGGGCTGGCCTGGTTGATCATCCGGTGCCCAGGTTGAGTTTCCCCATATGGCCTCGCCGCCTTTTGGTAACATGCTGGAGATACCGGGCATCGCGCGAAAGATCTCCGCGCGTTCCTCTTTTGATAGGAATTTCTCCAATCCATAGACAGCAAAGGCATTCAGCTGCGCTGTATCCCGCATTTCTCCGGACAGAACGGCAGTCAATCCCTTGACGGCGCCTAGCATGCAACCGCTGATGTTGACCCACGAGTCGATATGTTTGTTAACCCAGTCTTTGCCGCCCTTTCCATGTTCCTCGCTTTCTACCCATTTGAAGAAATACAACACCACCTGAGATCCCATGCTGTGCGATGCCAATGTGATCTTCTCGCCCTGTACCTGCACCGCGGTCTCGATGTAGGACTTGAGTCGAGTGAAATATTTATCACGAACCTCGAGGTTGAGATATGAGAGTCGCCAGTCGTACGCAGCCGTAAAGGCATTGGTCGGATCATAACCAATGGTAGCCAGGTTCTCCAAGATTTTATTCCATATCCAATACCCTGTGATAAAGAAATCCGTGGCATCGAATCCTTGCGCCGCACGGAGCTTAATGCCAGGCGGGTCAAGGCCTGTGTCCCGATCGAGCATAACATGGTTTTTCCACTCAGCTTTATCCATGACCAATGCTCTCATCATGCTCCAGCTGCCCCATAATCGTCGGCGGAAGTATTGTCGCGAAGTTTCCTCCGTGCCCCAGCTCTCTAAGCCAGTCGAGATAACTCCAGGGATCATCACGACGGGGTGTTTGGCTTCCACGCCCATGGCGCGAAGTTGTAGCCCAACTGCAAACGAATCGTAACTGACGGTATCGCGTTCATGTTGCTATGTCCCCGTTGGAAGTCAGCCAGATGGTAATCAGATATAGAGATAAAAACCCTTAGAAAGCACGTACCGAGAATTCTCTCACGTCACTCACAATTCCTTGCGGAATAGCCTCAATCCATGACTCGAGATTCAGATCCATGAGCGAATCCAGGCTTATGACCTCATGCTGGTTCGCGAAGAACAAGGCGACGAAGATGCCGAAGATCCCACCCAGCATGAAGATGAACCCATTGCGACGTTTACTGCGGGGCTTGATAACCAGCTGGGTGACTTTGGTATCAACAAACTCCGTATGAGGCTGGTCTTGCTCGGTCTTTGTACCGCTAACTTTGTTAGAGGGCGGGACCTCGTCCTTGCCCGTGCGGCGGCGGAGCATAGCGACCAACCGCGAGGGAGGGAGTAAAAGGAGAGGACCTGGCCGATTTGCCTGGAAGATTAATACTAAGATCAAGAGCAATAATTTGAAGAAAAAGAAAAGAAACAAGGGAAGGCAGGGGAGAAAAACACGGAAGTGCATAAAGTCCGCGAACGGGCGGATCGGCATCACATGGCAAAGTAGCTTTCCTCCCCGACACATCCCACCGTTCGTCAACAACCATATCAGCCCACTTCGATGACATCGCTGTGATGAGCCATGCTTCTGATCTTCGCTACGTGCGATATGACAACTCGCGCGAAAATGAGTATGTCGCCGCAATGCGCCAGCTGATCTCCAAAGATCTGTCCGAACCTTACAGCATCTACGTCTACCGCTACTTCCTATACCAATGGGGTGATCTGTGTTTCCTCGCGATGGACGATAAGGACGAGATGGTCGGGGTCGTGGTATCGAAGCTAGAGCCACACCGCGACGGCCCGTTGAGGGGGTATATCGCCATGCTGGCCGTGCGCGAAGAGAACCGGGGCCGGGGAATTGCAACCAAGCTAGTGCGCATGGCTATCGACGCTATGATTGAGCGGGATGCAGATGAGGTATGTCTATACGGCTGATATGGCTGTTGGTCCCCAAAATGGGGTGGTCTCGAGGGTATTGTGGGCTGACTTGTACGTGTTCGGGCAGATCGTCCTCGAAACCGAAATCACCAATACTGGCGCGATGAAACTGTACGAGCGGCTGGGTTTCCTTCGTAGCAAACAGCTCCACCGATATTACTTGAATGGCAACTCGGCCTACCGGCTTGTGCTCTATCTCAAAGAAGGTGTGGGCGCGATTCGGACGGCTCTTGTTGATCCCTATGGTCTTCCACCACCAGTTCCCGGTCTGCCTGACACATGTGGAGGGCATTCTCATGCGACTATGGGCTCATTGATTTGATTTTTGGTAGCAGCGTTTTGAAGTTTCCTCGTTGCTCTGTCAAGCCGTGCTGGCATGACATGTCATGATAATTTATGGGAAATGACCATAATAGATATACTTCACAGGAGCTGGCGTCCTTGTGGAACTCATATTGTATAGAGAGATCGATTGCCTAGGAAGGGTGCCTCATAGATAATCTGCTCTGCTTGAGGATGCATTATGATGGCCCATGACTAAATATCTTCAGCACGTTCTAAACCAGTTCGGTTCCTGACATCTTTGATGTTAGGGTCCGCTCCTTCCCCAAGATAATGAATGACATCAATTTTGCGAAGGAATACTGCCTTGTGCGGAGGAGTTTCTCCCATAGAGAGATTCACGTTCCAGAAGGCTGATGGTCTTGATACATGATACCATTAATTGGAGCGCCCTATGATCACTCCTGACAGATCAACTATATTAGAGTCATGCGAGCCAGCGCTTATTGAGCTGCTGTTCAAAGTGGTTTGAAATCTTTCAAGTTCGTCTTGGATACAAAATTGTCCCAACTCTTGGAGTGCTTGGATAGGCGCATGTGATGGGACTTGGGGAGGTGTGATACTACCCGTAGGGTAGGTTTCACTGGCAGAATATCCGATCATGGGAAATTGAGTTAATATTAGAAGCTATTATCTAGATGTTGATGATAGAAAAGAAGGGGCAAGGGAGTATCCCTTTATGGGGTTACTAGCTAGGTATGTCCAGAAGCTTGCATAAATCTTTTGTGGACCTCGGGATCATCCCGAGGTCTGTTATCCATATATATACCCACCTGCTCCCCCGTGCATGTTTTATAATCCCAAGAATATCTCACCAATGGATTCAGACGCAATGCGACACCTCCGAGGCCCATCTGGGATAACAAAAACAAATAGACGAGGTCGTCGACCCGGCAAAATAGCCTGCACAGCCTGCCACGCCCGCAAAAAGCGATGCGACATCGCTCCGCCATATAATCAGTGCACGCACTGTCGCAAAGAAGAGCAATGCTGCATTCCACGAGATTCAATTGACAGGTATGTGAAGCGAAAAAAATGTACAGATACTAGCAAGACTTACAGGACTGTTCCAAGACCTATCCGGCGACAAATGCCCAACCGCAACCACAACAGCCGAAGGGCTAGTAGTAACCACGAACACCAATTCCAGGTCAACGGCTTTTTGTCAAAGGGAATCGATCACGAGATACCACGCTGGAGTGCGGTGTATTCGTTCTATTCGGAGATTCGCCGGCTACTGCCTTCTCTCACTCCCGCTTCTACTTCCCCGTCCCCTTCGCCCAAGATTGAAGGAGAGATTGCATACATGCAAACTGCACCGAATGAGAGAAAGCAGGATACGTCTTCATCAGGGGAATCTTCGAGGCGCCCTCAGTCTGATGTTTTATCTAGAGATTGTGCGGAGGCGACTTCTATAAAGGGGATTAGCATACCTGCGTCGGAGTCTCAGTCTCGGTCTCCGGTGCCCGTGGATAAGAGGGTTCGTTTTGAGAAGACGTTAGCTTACGAAGCTGAGATTCTGCATGGGGGCCTTGCTTCAGCGGGGGGAGTGAGAGTTCCAACTGGTGGGAACTCTGGTTCTGCCTATGATGTTTTTATGAATGATCTCGATGCATTGCTTAGATTCTGATCGCGCTTATATTGAAAGAGTAAATGTATTGGTTTGCGATTAGATGAATATATACTTTTAGAAGATGCTATTTTGGACATTGCAGCTCTATGATTTTATATGTTCAGATAATGTAGAAGTATAAGATACAAGGTGACAGGGAAGTAGGCTGATTAGCCAAAACAAGCCCGCCAGATAGGATATTCATGCAACACGCTAGCGTCAAAAATGGAGAAGGATCGAAGAATGCGCGAATGATGCAAAAAGGAAGAGGGTTGGGAGATTATTGGTCCTTAATTTTGTCTTGGTCTCGGTCTTTGTCTTTGCGGACGATGGGAACTTGAATGGCGTTTTGCATCTTCCAGGTCAGAGGCCGCGGTGCACCGCACCATTCCTTGTCCAAGATGGACGCTGCATCCAGCATAATCGGGGAAGGATGCTGGGGGACATAGCGGGTTGCACCGAGGATGATGTCACGTTTAATGAGGGCATTGGCAAGGCGGATTTGGAGATCACGTTTTTCACCCCTGGGCTTCCATCCGATGAGGTAGAGAATAGGATTGTGACGGAACTCGGAGGGGATCTCGTCCAGAACGGAGTCTGGAAGCCTGTAGCCTTCATGGTGCGTGTCGATACCGACGATGACCTTGCCGGCATCGGAACTCCACAAATCTTTGTCGAGTCTCGTGGGTTTACCAAAGGACGCGTTGCGACATAAGGAAGTCAAGACAGCCTGCTTCATCTTGTAGGTCACGGTTTTTTTCATGCAAGAATACCGCCATATAACCAGGCAGATGTTGTACTGGCGGTGTCTGAAGGCGGCCAAAAACAAATCCTCCCAATTTTGCGAGGTTACCTCGAATAAAGGGTGCTCGAAAAACCGCAGGGTATACTGCAAAGCGACGTGGATGTTCGCGCCTAGCGCATGCACAATATGGCTGAGCGGATAACTGTCAACGGTGAGATTGTTGTCGATGCAGATTTCCATGAGCCGGTCTACGGAATCGAAATCCTTCAATCGCGCGACCACACTGAACATCTGGCCGACCACGGAAGGGCTGAACCAATTAGCGCCCCATGTATTGGTCATGAGACTAATGAAGGAGTCTATATCTTTCCCACTGTCCAAATGCACTAAAAGCGAATCTTGGATTGTCTCCTGGAGCGCGCTGTGGATGGTGGAAAGGTTCGACATGTGACCTCGCTGGACCATATGTTCAATAAGTTGGGCTTTTTCGCTGGGGTCAACCAGGGCACTGAGCAATGCGAGCCATGTTTCTGGATTTGGGCGCATGTGTAATCGAGGCATCGTCCGCAGGATGTGACGAAAGACAGCCACATCCTGACGCTTCGCAGCAGCCCGCAACAGGATGTTATATGTATCAGTGGTAGCCACATGCTCTGTGCGTGAGAGCAAGGTCCGGGCAGTATCAAGGAACTCGTGCCGACAAAGAAATTCAAGTGCATTATTTAAGGCCGCAGTCGAGATGTAATTGGAGTATGTCTCTTCCATGAATAGCGCCTTCAGATGTAGTTTAATCCGGACCACGTGCGGAAGCTTTGATAGAGACATGGCCTTCTCATCAAGCGTCGGTTGCCTCGCAGACGTGACATCCTCGATGTGCTCGGTGAACTCCTTCACGGTGGCAATAACCGGACGAGGCAGCAAGATCTCGTCCAAATTCGAGCTGCTATCCGACGTTTCACCGAAATGCCAATTCCCACGAATCAACGGTACAGGAAGCTTCGAACGTTGCATCGCACCCCGAGAAATGCACATCGGAACCGGTGGTTTGTGGATATCAACAAGGGGATCACCCATAGCTTGTAGGCTCTGTGCGCGGGTAAAACGCCCTTCCACCAGCGCCATTATATGGTCCGTGGCACTCAAAATGACTCGTCGGAGCAATCCCTTGCTCTGACTTGCAGGTAGGATGTGCACACGACATCCATTATGGAGCGGGATGTACCAAATATTCTCTTTCAAGGTATAACGAGTCACACCAGAAAACAGGGCGAGGGTCTCCTCTGGTACAAGTATCTCCTTCTTGTTCACACTCTTTTTGGGATTTCTTCGGTTATCGCGTTGTACTTGGTCCAGAATCTCCTTAGTATCAAACCAAGCATTGTCGAAGAGCTTTGCTGAACGAGATTGATATTTTTTCTTCATATATTCTCGAAACCGCAACTTCTTCCGATCTCGAATCGATGTATTTCGTAAAAAGAGTTGTTTCTGCGTAGGAGGCGAAGGTTTGGCGCTCAGGGGTTTATTGTGCAGTCGCCCTTTCTGTATTCTCTTCGCTCTCGTCAATGCAAAGCCACGTAGTGGTTTCATAGAAGCGGCGTGTTCGGCATCTGCGAGGGAATTGACGGATTGTTTCTGACCAGTGGAGAGCCGACCTCCACCAATTTCATTCGAACCATCGGAGCCAGTTTCCTTGCCCTTGCCTGTTTTATGATGCTCTCGGACCACCGCAGGGGACAATTGCGGATTTGAATTGTCGGGAGGCCGGGAGGAAGACACTGAGGAAATCCATTGACGCGAGCGTCGGGAAAGCGAAGGACAGGGGCGGACTGCTGTAAGAAATGGGGCGCCGGAATTATGACCTATCCTCGCTGGAGTATCAATCGGCTTCAGGGAAGATATCCGTCGACGCTGCAAAGCAGGCGCAGCCCAGCGGGGATAGAGAAACAAAAGAGGCTCATCGGGGCCAGTCGCGACAGTGTCCAAGACGGCAGACAGGCGCCTCCTTAGACACGGGCAGCCACGCAAGAGCATAAGGGACGATGCTCTAATGGCACCGGAGACATGAATGGAAAGGAGACAAGAATTGGGCGCGCTGCTGTTTGAGGTGTTTTTCGATGGACCTTTTTGCCCCGAAAATTGCTGGGCCGCGGAACGGGTAGGCGGTGGCCGGAGCTTGGCTCTGTCGGATGAGCTGCTATACTTCGCTATGTATTATTCTCCCAATAGTATCTATTTCGCCTATACACAGGAGTTCTAATACATTAATAAATGTGACCTTCATGGTCAATCTCAGCAGCCTTGGGAATGCCCCTGAAAATCCGCCTCATCGACCTCGCACGCTCCTCCAAAGCCGGTCGCTTATTAGCCATTGCCATTAATGTATCATGCTTGGCTACCGGAGTCAAGTCTAACAATTCCGTTCCTGACTCTCCATGATCATCTTTAAAGACATCCGGTCCGGTGATATGACGCTTGCAAGATTCTGCAGCACGAGCGAGATTGTCTTTCTTGCGTTGGACTGCATCGGCGTCTTTATCAGAATCGGTGGGAGTTTTGGACAGCTCACGAATGACACCAGAAAGATATGTTACAAATTGCCAGCGGGAGGTCTGGAATAGGAACATAGGCATTATATCTGGTATCTGATATCCATCAAAGTAGAGTTAGCCCAGTCTCAACGTACAAGTTAGGGAAAATCGACCCGCTCACCTTGTCATTCAGATAATAGAGCTCGTCGCCTCCTTCCTCAATGAATTTCTTCAGTGCATCAATCTTCTCTCGATCAATCGAGGCTAATTTCAAAGCACGCATCAAACTGGGTATATCCCCAATCTCATCGACATGTGACTCCTCATCGACCGTCATGCTCGCATGATTCAAGCATCCGGATTCCACACGGGACAGTCCCGTAGTGCTCTGCTCCCGACTTCTAACCTTGGACGAATGAATGGTAAAATAGTCCTCAGTAAACATATGCGATTTCTCAAAGTCTGAGCGACCAAGATTCCGCCGTTCAAGGGCCTTAGTCCGTAGTCTCACCCACCGTCTTCTCCGAACAAACGAATGGAACCACGGCTGCGTACCATGCCAAGAAGACGAGGAAAACGAAAAAGAGTACTGCCATCCTTGCTCATCGGTATCACCAGACATGTCAACATACCATGTCTTCCACGTCCACTCCCAGCTTGGATCAGGCAGCTGGGCATTCGTGATATTAACAGGACTGGCTCTGCGGTCCTGGGTCATCCAGGGGCTGGGGTCGAAGTTCAACAGCGAGCTATGTGAGTAATGTGGGACACCAAAAACGAACCATCCCCGCTGGTTCTCGTAGAGAACGTCCATTTCCGAGCGCGATTTGGTGTCCTCGCGGCCGTTGGGTTGGTCTCCTATTCCGTTCACCTGGCCGCTGCCGCTCCCATTATTAGTCGAGACACGCGATGGCGCAAAGTCAGCTGTTTCGACATCTCTGGCTCCGCTGCCTTCTCCGGTGGAGCTTGCTGAAATTGAATCTCCGCGCACCTGGGACGATCCTCGGCTGGGCGAGTCGTTTGCCTCGGGCGCGATACCGAGTCTATCGGGTTGCCATTTTGCGTATTTCCGCTTCGTGAGCTGGCTTTGGACGGATGCGCGGCTCAGGTGCTTCGTCAGGCTTGGTTGCTGATTGAGGGTGGATGTGCGCCGTGTAGATCCTTCTCCAGTAGGTTGCTGTGGGGCGGTATTATCCACGAGGGAAATGGAAGGCGAGTTCTCCATGGTCTGTGTGAGGGTATGTCAAGGGATGTCTCCGATGGTGCTGACGCATCCCAATGGCTTCTCGGGCCCTGTAGAATATCAATGAGTATGCTGCACTCGCATTATCTCAAGGGGTCGTGGGTCGTATCACAGTGGAAGGAGGGACATGGAAACCTAGAGCTGTATATTATGCTAACAAAGGAAATAAACATAAGAAAATAAGGAAAGATAGAGAGCGAGAAGGGGGGAAAAAAGCCAAACCTTGAAGAGCCAATCGATGCAACATCGATGACATCGTTGCGGGGATGAACGCCAAGCCCATTTCTCCTGCAAATCGCGGGAAAAGAAAAACATCAACAACCACAATAGCCTGTCATGGCAGCACCGCACTATCGAAAAGTCGAGCTTCAATCTCCAGCAGACTTCACCTACCTCTACGCCAACACAGTCGCTCTATCGCGCCGGAAACTCGACCTCTACTTCCCCCCTTCCGCAACGGACAATGACACCCCCGATCCAATGCGCGAACGCGTCCGGGAGCTAATTGACGAGGTGAGACCAGAATAACATGTACACCTACGTACCTCCAGACTCTAACCTCAAATAGTACATAAACGAAACCTTCGAATCAGCCTCAACCTCAATCAGCATCAACGGCATAGACTCCACCTCACCACAATTCCCCTTCCCGGCAGCATTTACCGCACCGACAGAACAAGTCGAGTACGAGGCATACGATACAGAACTTGCGTCGCGTGTGACTTCGCTGTACGCGCAGCTGGAATCGCTCAATACCACTGTCGCGCAGCAGAGGCGGGATGCGCCGAGGCGTGCGGCGAAGGAATATGCCGCGCAGCTGAACAAGATGATTGAAGAGGAGGAAGAGGAATACGAAAACAAATATGAGATTGAAAATGGCGGGAAAGACGCCGATGATACGGAAATGGGCGGACCTGTGAATGTGCAGCCGCAATCGAACAATGAGAACGAGAACAGAATACCCGGCCAGGAGTCAGATGGTATGGATGTTGATTCTATGCCGGATGGAACTGGATCAGCGCGGAGAGGGGACCAGGCGCGCTCGCGGCGCCCCCGTGGAAATTACGACTCGGCTTGGATGTTGCAGGCTGCACTCGGGACGGAGGAGGAGCAGGAGCGCTGGAAGAGTGGGGATATTGCGAGTGTCTATGAGGATGCTCTGCGGATGTTGTTGCGGTTACAGGGCGAGGGCAATGTTAATACGGAGGCCGGTGCGGAGGGTAATGCGTTGGCAACGACGGTGGGCAAAGCCGAGAGGGCTGGGCGTGCTGCTGAAGTGGTGGAGAATATGAATAAGTGAGGGCATTGAAGACTTTGGGGTTGGTTGACTAGCGTTCTCTTTTCTTTATGTTTGGGTGTTATTGCAATGTCGGGGCGTTTCGGGGCGCTGGGCTTGTCCTAGGGATCATGATACCATGTCTTGTTTATTCTTGATGGCTCTATTGAGTCGAAATGCTATTGCCTTCCATTTCTTCAGACTGAACTGTGTCTGCTATCTCTATAGCAAAGGCAAATATTGTTACGTTTCTACTCTTGGTCCTTCTACTTCTACTACTACTCACATTGTAAAATATAGGCATAAGACCCAACTTGTCTCCTAGATAAGACTACTATCTCAATATGTGCTCATTCATGTATACATACTACCAACAAAGAAACCAAACTAAACACCAACTTCACACCAACTCGCTTTTAAATTTTATCACGTGCTGACCCTTCTATACTGAGAGCAGTGGCAGCACATGCTGCTTATCTTGATAGGCAAAAGCAAAAAAACAGAAGCAAGCTCTCCATGATATCTAGATTGGAACAAAAAAAGCAAACGGAAAAAGCGAATGTAAAGGAGTCCACAGGATGTGGATGAATCGGCAAAGAGGTGTTGAAACTACCAGAGAGAAATGCTGGTATGCCTGGGGGGATTGAGGGTTGTATTGGGAGTTGTCGGACCACCAGGTAATATTTTTTGAGGTTTTCAGATTGATCGGGGTTGAAAATAAACCTCCAACATCCCTATCTGGGTGTCTGTTTTCAGTCGCCATATAAAAGGAGATTGTCGATCGGCTTGTTGGAGCTCCAACAAAAGAACACAAGGAAAGGTCGTCCGCAAGCTTAAGCGCTAGTCTGAGCACCCTGCTGACCCTCAACATCCTTCTTCTCATATCCAGGGTCCTCGTTCTGAATAACAGGCTCAGCAGCCTCCTCCTTAGGGGTCTCCCACTTAGCGGGACGGGCCCACTCAGCCTCCTTCCAGGGGCCCATGTCGGAGAGCTCACAGCCACCGTCACACTTGCAAGAGCCGCCGAACTCGACGGGCAAGTTCTCAATGGGAATCTGGGACAGAAGTTCCTTCTGGTATCCGCTGCCGAGGACGTGGATCTTGCTGACAGTAACGGGGTCAAGGAAGCCCTTGACGGCGCTGAAGACGCTGCTGAAGCCCCACGGCGCGTTGATCAAGTAAAGCTTGCCGAGGCGCTCGGGGTAGTGGTTCTGCGAGATATCTGAGGCCTGCTTGACGTAGCCGTACACGGACGGCACACTGGTGATGCCCACGCCCTTCAGGTCCATGACGGAGCAACAGGTCTCGAGCAGCTTGCCGGCCTTGCGGGAGCAAGCAGGCAGGCGCGGGTCGACCATCTTCTCATACTCGCACACCAGGTTCTTCAACATGCGGTCGGCGGTGGTGATCTTGTACATCTGGTTCAGGTCGATCTTGCCCAACTTCTCGATGTAGACGGGGCGGCCATCCTGTTTGTGTGGTACTGTGTCAATATTGCATATGGATAGAGGCTTAGAATCCACAGAAAACCAACCTTGTCCGTCTTGTGGTAGTACTGAGGGTAGAACTTGAAGACCTCCTCCTTTTCGGGGTAGTCGAAGTTGCGAGCAAGATCATCGGTGCCGAACTCCTTGCGCCACGTCTCGCTTGCATTGAACCTGGGATATCAAATTAGACCATTAGGCCTCGATAAAAGCTGAGAGCGGAAAGCCCGGAATAGAAAGCTGTCTGCCGACTGCTCCCAGAGAAGCATCCATGCCCTCTGGCGAGAATCGAGGAACGTACATAGTCTTGGCGGCCTCGACATCAAACTTGCGGGCACGTAGGAACCGCAGGAGAGTCAGCGTATCCAAACGCTCAGTGTAGCCGAGCTTTTCGAGCTCAGCGCGGAGCTGGTGCACCTTTGCATCCTGTTCGGGGGAGGTGTGGCCGGGGTGGCCAGGCTGCGCTTCCGGAGCGGTGGTCGGGAAGTCGTACTGGTCGTACTTGGGGTCGGTAGGCAACTGGGATTCTGTGGCCGCCATTGTGATTGATGGGAGGTATATGGTCGAGGGAAGAAGGGAGTTGTTGTTCTGGAAAAAGGGCGGGAAGCGGAGGGGGGATTGGCGTAAGTGGCCACTTAAAGATAATTAAAAAAATAGCCTTGGGGATCCTTGGGGATCGTCCGTTAATTTCTATTATTGAACCATAAAACCACTGTCAAATGCATTTTTAGAGACTTATAGAAGACTATTATCATTTTACATTTTGCCAGTCGACTGGTTTGGTGAGTTATTTATTGGGTTGTTCCCAAAGGACTATATTGTATGTGGCATATATAGGACATATAAGCACTTCCTATCTGGTGGTTCCGACTCCAAATCTATACTATTATTTTACTGAATATCCTCCTAGATATTCCAACAAGCAGACATACTCAAACGATCTCATTCGAGAAAAGGGGAGAGGGGCATACGTGGCGGTGTCGAGGTGTCAGTGAATCCACTCTGCACGTTAGTGGACACCAGCATTTGACATCTACGCATTCATGTAACCCTAACTTTGGCAGAGCTCGCCAGGGTCTACTAGTTCTATATACATGCTGGAGTCTCCTTTATAGCACGCTACCACGCTGCAAGAATTTAATGTAAGTCCTGGACCTGAACGTCGCATTCTGCTTGAACATGCCCTGAAGTAATAGATACTGATCATTTCGCTAGCTCCACACCACGTCTCATTGAAAAACATTGAAGGTCTCACTTTGAGATTAAGGTGTTGGGTTCAGTTCACCATCTACTTCTAGATGGCCTTCTTCACCTTTTCATAGAGTGAGAGCCTGAGCGTATAAAACAGGATAAGAGCCCTCGATATTATCCTGTCTGCATTACGTAGGTGAATGTTTGACCGAGGGAAGACAATATATCAAAGTGGCTCAGTCCCGAAATTAATTGTAACCTGCCTAGGCACTTTGCCGAGACATAAAGAGAAACCATTCACAACATAACATAACGGGTATTCAATTCAAAACAGTTCAACATTCAGCACACATCGCAAACAGGCATTATTATACACAGCGCATGAAGACCGGAGAGGCCCTGGGCGGTGATGGAAACAGAAAGACATGCCGGGATTATAGGACTCGGGGCCCCAATGAAACCAGGGGAAAAAAAAAATGGCAACAACTATGCGCTGGGTATAGACATTGAAAGGATGAGGAGAGACAATAGAAAAAGACAAGCATAGCAGGAAAGACGCAAAAGGACATAAAAGGATATACCGAAAAAATCACAGGATCATCGACATCCCCCGTACCAGCGGAGAGAGGGCCTTGATCATTCTCCATTAAGAGTATGTGCATCAGCGACATTCACAAAGGGCATTTGCCCGAAGTGCATGGGCAGATTTCAGTTGCTACATAGAGCAACATCTGATCCATTATTTAGGATGGAAAAGTTTGGCATATATTGGCGTCCATCATCATCGCAAGATTAAGCGCCTAGGGCACGGGCGATCGTCAGGTAGAAAAGAGGACCTGAGCGGCAGAGCAAAATAGGGGGAGCTGTTGGACCTCTGCTCTAGCTCATTATTCATCAAAGGGAGACTTTGGGGAGCTGGGGTATATAATAAACCACCCTTACCACCCCTTCTTTCGTGCAAATCGTTTGTTTAGGAGTGCAAGCACCTTGGTGACATTGAACTGGACATACTCCAGATCGAGGTCCTCGAGGTTGTCTTTCTGCATCTCCAGGAGATCGTCCAGCTTGAGATCAAGCTCCAGTAATCCCCGCGCTCGTCCTGGGTAATGCGTTAGTAATGATGTCTCTTTTCCCCCCAAGATTAATCTGTAAACTCACCCTTATAGTGCAGACTGATGACGAAGGTCCCTGGCAAGGGACTCTTGAACATAAAGTAGATATTGGCCCGTCGATTTTCTGGCACATTGCTGCGCCGGATAACACCCTCCTTCTCCAGCTGCTGATGGGTGAACTTGTACGGACCAAGTTCCTGGTTCTTTGGCGTCTTGCCGCCTCGCGTTTTGCCCTCGGACTGACTACGCACGTTGTGAAGGTAAGATTTGTACGTCTCCAGTTGGCCAACCAAGTAAGCATTGTGGTCGCGAATAGTCGCGAAAACTTCCTCGAGCTTGCGCGTCTCTTCCAGAACCTTCTCCTTGAGGGAGCCCAGGTGCACCAGCTCCTGCTCCACCTCGTCACGAAGCAAACTGAACTCGTCAGAGCGGTCAATCACTCCCATGTCTTGCAGTTGGCTGAGGAGCTCCATGGTTCGGATGCCCTTGCGCACCATCACGGCATCATTTTTCAAGGTTGCTGCAGCCTCGGCAATGCGGTCGAGGCGTAGAGGCCGGCGTGCAACTGAGGTGTTCTGAGGCAGGGATCGCAGGATTTGGACAAAGGTAGACTTGGCCTCCATGAAGAACACTTCTTCCTGGGTGATATCGAGAGCGGCTGTCAAATCATCGAGAGCAGTCTCCCATTTACTGAACAAAGGCACGGTGATGGTGCGATTCTCCTTGCGGGGAACTTGAGGAGGAGCACCACCCAATTCTTGGAGCAGCATAGATAGGTGGGAGTATTGGTCTTGGGCAAGCGAGGCACTGTGCTTCTCTAGAAGACCGTGCATGACGTACATTTCATTGAGAGTGATCTGGAGCTCAAGATCCCGTTTGGACAAGGCCACATAGTTGTCCATTTCAAGACTCTCATAGAAATCCTGGACTTCACACAGATCAAGCAGGAACTTGTTGACACGTTCTTTATTCTGCTGAATGAAGGGCTGTAGGCTGGCCATGTAAGGTTCCTTGGCGTAGGAAGGTTTGTTCGCCAGATTCTGAATCATCTTGGCGATCAGCGTCAGGGTACGGCGAGGCTTGTCCGTGGGCGTAGCATCGATCAGCATGTAAGAGCGGGGAGTAACGATTGCCGGGTTGATGAAGCGCAGGAAGAAGAAACCACCGATAAGAGTACAGATGGTTTGGTCCTGGGCATCGGGATACTTTCTGCGCGACAGACTACGAATCTGCTTACAGATCCATCTAATACCATACGGAGCCTCATCTACCGAGTCAATGATGGTTGTGATGAATCCGTTCGCGATATCCGTCAACATCTTCAAACGTGGGGCAATGATGGCTTGCACCTGCGCATTTTCAGCAGCATCTTCGGCAGTCACCGATCGGGCCAAGTAATCTGGAAGCGACCCGGTTTCTTCTTCGATCTGCTTAATCATGCTTTCATAAACCTTCAAGGGGTTGATCTCCAGATCCACGTCCCGCAACTCAATCAGAGCGTTAATCTGGTCTGCCAGCACCTGCTTCAAATAACTCTGACCGGGACCACGGCGCGTGTATGTGGTCATCATGCGAGAAACTGGGGTGTTTTGGCGCAACAAGGACGAGTACTCCGGTGTGTTATCGAACTGGTAGGTGAGCACGGACTGGAACATAGTAAGCAGAAGGTGCTCTTCGCGACTCTCGTACTGGTTTCCGTAGATGGTGAACATGACGGTCTGAAGGAGGGAATCGATCTCGGCCATGGAGACCAGTCGGCAGAGGTGGGCGATGTGGCGGGGTTCTGATTGCAGGAGGAAAAGAAGATTGCCGTACTTCTGGGTTCGTTCATCGTTCGGGAAGAACCCTTCCTGTGGGTCTGCGGTATCGTCGAGATGGCTGGCGACCTCATTTTGCTAGACGGAAAGATAACAGGTTAGCGAATGTCCGTCGATTTCCGCATCAATAAAATCCTTACTTCTTCCAACGCCATTCGATTCTGGATGAGCAATGCGATTCGTGAGTCCAAATATCGCACATCTTTTTCCAACACGAAGTTCTTTTTCGATTGCGATGAAATCCTTGATTTCAAATCCCGTAGGTGCTTTTGTGCTATCGGAGGATTAGCGCGACCACTGGGGATAAGCCAGAATTAGACGTACCTCGTGCCAAGTCATCGGAAATCTCCAAGTCTCGATCTTTGGCGGACATTGACAGGTACAGTGCCGTGACCGACATCCGCTTGGATTGGCGGAGCGACCGAGTATCGTGCGACGACATTGTGTTCTGTCGTGCTACGGGCTGAAACGAGGAGGAAGAGGAGGAGGATGCTCGTGACTGTCTGGATGCAGGTTGTAGCATCGTCGCGACGGACATTGTGGAATTCGGGGGTTGACGAGCAGTCGTCAGAGTTATGTACTGCGATGACAATGGCGTAGGGAGTACGGAGGAGTAAAGCGGGAAGAAGAAGAAACCCCCGTACCGAGGATGTGTTGTTCCGCTGAGTTACCACGGTACGTGTGGCGAATCAGTGTAGAAAGAGAAGAATCATCAAAGGTGAAGAAAGAGAGGGGGAATAAGGGTCAAAGTAAAGAGGGGATTATTTATTTCGTTAGTTCGCTGTTAGGGCGGTTCTGGGGAACAATGATGTGGATGTGGTCCTTTTTTTTTTTTTTTTTCCCTGCTTT
>CAJVRC010000839.1:44057-122721 GCA_911456345.1 Penicillium egyptiacum
GAAATAGGAATGATACGTATCTTGTTATGCAAGGGGACCAGAGTCTTTTCTTTACCCCTGGCCCAATGCACTTCGCCACTATTTGGAACATCCGCCTTTCTGGAGATTATGGACTGTTACGGAGTAAGAAGATCTCGATCAACACCCTTGTCCTCGTAAGGATTTGGCCAATGCGCGCTAGCTCCAAGTCCTCGGACTGTGCACTATAATTTACTCGTACATCGTACATATAAGAGAACGTCTTGACGTCAGATCTCTCTTCTTTTTTGTTTCCCTTAACGGCTTGTGAGAAAAAGCAAACCCAAAAACGACCAAAAAACCAAGAACGCAAACAAATAAAAACGTATTACAGGAAGGTGACACGGTTTCATGTATGCAGGGGGGTAGGGCTAATCGGTACCTGCGTCTATATTGTAAAAGATTTGGACCATTCAGGCTAAGCCCACGAGACCTCCATGTGGATGTCTCGGGAATGTTATTTCGTACTTTGTACTCCGTATATTGTATTGCGTTTGTATCAATCGGAATAGTTTGAAACCATATATATGAATATGGATACAGTACTTGCGTTGAACTACTCAACGCAGTAACCTGGTTTCAGGTTGATTCGGATTTGGGTAGTTAATCAAAGGATGATTTCCCATACCAACATTTGACCTCTCGGGGTTTGCCTTATCAATTAATTACGCGTATTCAATATTCTAACGTATTGGGAACTTATGTACATATTTAGTACTTCTTTCCTCTAAGAGTCATACCACTTAGTTGTAAGTACGATATACAATATAGTCGGACATGAATATGGATTGTCTCAGGCTATAAGTCGCCTCGGCTACATCTGTAGGGGTGTATTATATTTATCAAATTAATATTTTATATTCTCCCATAGATGTGTCCCGGATTGAACCAGTGGGTTGGGCTTGCAGTACCAGTGGACTGGGAAGACCGAACTTTGAGTCTTTCAAGGTTCCAAGTCGCCTTTTTCATGTGTCTAATAATAATATGTACATAGGTAACTACTCCGTATCCCAGAATTTATACAATTAATATAGTCCATGTCATTAATATAAAATCCCTGAAAGCAAACTATGCGGGGTGCACTGAACCCGCTTTGCTTTCTTTCCCCTCGAGACGTTGTAAGTTCAAAAGGTAGACAGTGCATTCCTGGTCTATGCTTTTTGCTCAGGGGTAAACGGAGAAAAGTGGAGTTGGTGGGGGCAAACAGTTCGCTCTCCGCGAACTTCCCCTTATCGATGCATGTGTATGTAGTATGCATAGTACGCATATGCAGACGCAGTAGACATGCATTTTAAGATTACAGCCAAAACATGGCTACATGGCTTCATGACTTCATCACTTCATAACTCCCTCGAAATATCATCCGGCCGATCACTCACACGGGCCAATATGCATCCCATCCCGTTATGAAACGCGCCAAAGCTCTGTAGATCACTTGCCAACCCTGATATGTATCAAGACCCATACTTCCATCCATAGTTACTTGCATATAAAAGCCAACCTAATGCACTCGGTATAAGTACCTATGTTGTACGCCACTACTCCGTACTCGATATACGTACCTTTGGGTGGGGCTTTCCTTTCCTAGCTGCCGCTTTTATGAGCTCAAAGTCAGGCTCACCATGTTGTACATATTGTAAGTAAATTTCAGTCTAGGCCCAGCATGACTTCCAAGGTTGGGTCGCTACACCTAAGTGGCTACGTAAGAACATTTAACCGCGCTAGGCCAGAAGATAATAACAGCAATTGGAATGTCCGATTGTCACTACAGCGGTATATATAGGCCATAGTATCCGCTAGGGACCACACAATCTTACTAGCAGTATCACGGAATATAATATGTCTTCGTGATCTTCGTGGCAAGATCCCCGGAGGATTAACCATGTTTTTCTACGGTGCTCACGCGCAAATATTCGAGAAATAGCGAGGGAGTCAATTCTATAGCACCACAATCAACGGTTATTATACACCTTCAAGACTTGAGTTAATCATACACATCAATACATCATGTTCTCATGTCCTTATGTCTATCCTACTACTCCAAACCTCGGAGTCTAGAAGAGACCTCCGGTTCAAATCGTTCACCCGGAAGAGGGCCCTTACTATCGCCTTAAGCATGTCAGAGCCTGATGGGAAGTCGAGTTCCCAGACAGGCTCACCAGCACCCCCACCATATTTGCAAGAACGGACTGTCGAAAGTGCTAACGAAGCAGCTCGGCTGAAACGCGGTTTGGGTGGGTGCGGTCTCGACACACGGTTCGAGCATTCTTCCATCCACTTGGAATTCTTCAGGAAAGGAAGAAATAATCTTATACCTCTCCTCCTTCAATTACCAGATAGGAATCCTTCCGCTTACGTCGGAATCCATTCGCTATCATTGCGATATAGTTTAATTCATCATTTTACTCTCCTAACCCATTAAAGCGGGTATGATCGTCGCACCATTATGCCTGTTCGGGTTCCGTTGAAGAAGATCCCCAGCTACAAAGTACGGAGTACCAATGGTGTATGTCATTTGCGATCCGTTGAACTTTGCATAGATGTTTCTTTTCTTTTTATAGCGGGGAAAGGTCAATGCGGAGGGACGGTGTCGTCTTTTGACTCTTGCCCCATAGAGTGTGTCATACAACCTGTGGGCTCAGTGAAACACTGTCTCACATTTACTATCGGGGCTTGGGACCTCAATGAGATCCAAGACAGACAGTACCTCGACCACCTCAATACTTCTTTTAACAAATATTTCTTTTAACAACCGAGTAGAAATGATTTGAAATAAAACGAATAAAAATAAAAATAATAGCTCTAATCTAATCTACGAGAGTTTGCACACTTTATATCTCATTGCCGAGAAGGACTTGATATTCTATACATGTACAATACAAGAAGTAGAATCCCAGAGCCTCCAACTGACGCACGGGTATCGCTATGCTAACTAAACAATAACAGGAAGAAAACCAACCAGAACCCCATTCGTAAATGCTTTTTCTTGACTCCGGACCAGCCGTCTATTGGCGGAACGTAAGAGACTTGCCGGGGGTTTCCCGCTTGATCTTCCGCGCGCCTGAGGGGGCTTCCATCGCTTTGGTGTACGGGTTGAAAGCCTTTTTGCGAGGATGCGCGACTGTGGCAGCAGATGGTGCATTGAGGACGGCATCGGCGGTGCCATAGTCGAAGGGAGCGTCGGTCTCGTTGAATTCGGATTTCGATTTATTGGCTTTCTTCTCCTTGCGAGACTTTTTGCTTTTCTTTTGCGTGGCGTCGGGATCGTTGCTTGTGTCGTCGAGGTCGGCTGGGATCGAGAGGGCTTGCTCTGTATTGCTGACTGGGGTGACCTTTCGTTTGCGGGGACCGCCGAGGTCTTTGACAGTGAAGTATTTCTTCTCTTCTGGCTCCTGGGCGGCTGGAGTAGGTGCGGGCTTGGGGCTAGGAGCGGGTTGTTTTGCGGTGCCAAGGTGGTCACGGATTTCGGAGACGGTCGTCGGCATGGGTGGCAGAGGGAGAGAAAGGCGCAGAGCTTCAGCGCCGGCGGCAAGAGCATATGCTGGAGGAGTGGGTGATTCTCTGGCTTCCAAGACGTTGCCCCAAAATTGAGACGTTTCGTAGCGTTCAGCAATGGGGAAATTGACAGCTTCCGTGACGGCAGCCTCCAGAACCTTTGCAAGGTGTTTCGGGGGTGCCACATCGCGCCATTCTGGACCATCAATACCGGCGACCTTGGCTTGCTTGATAACATCCAAAAGATCGTGTGATCGTTCCTTCGTAATGGGAGTCATGGGCGATAGGGTTCGGAACAGAGATCCCATGTCAAGCGGCATAACGGTGGCAAGCTTGAAGAGCATGTGCTTGGGGAAAACACACTGCCAACCCTCGTCCTCAGCGCGCGCTACTTCATCGCGCCATTGGTGAACAGCCTTGAATACGGCAAATTGCTCCTTCGGAAGGTTTCCCGAATGGCGCCACAATAGATCGTACCAGCCTCCAGGGCCATGTCCATTGACGGCATCGTAAACAGGACGTTCATAGCGTTGCAGGGCCTCATGTTTAGACCGCTCGTTAACATAATCAATATGGCTCGCCTCTTCAGTGGAGCTGTCGATCAGGTCGTTTCGTAGGCGGTCGTAGATGTAAAGAAGATAATGCGTATCTGATCGTGCATAGTCGAACATGGCCGGTGGAAGTGGGCGAGCTCGCCAATCCGCCGTCTGATACCGCTTATCAGCTTCGAAGTTGACGAACTTGCTCAAGAGGAACTTCAAGCTTCGCTTCGGGAAGCCCAGTGCAGATGCAGCGTGGAAAGTATCGAACATCCCAACCACATACAGGCCCAAGTCACGTTGCAGCCAGATGATATCCATGGTGGAACCGTGCAGGACCTTCAAAATCTTTGGATCCGCAAAAACTTCGTTCAACATCTGCAGATCTTCTCTCCAAGGTTGCAAGGTATCCACAACCCAATCCTTGTCCCGGGTGCTGATTTGCATCAAAGAGACCAGACCGTGGTAGGAGTGCACGTCATGGTGCTCCAAATCGATAGCGATTTCCTTCGCTTGCTTGAGTTCCTTCAGCATTTCCTTGACTCCATCCAAAGTATCGACGAAAGTAGCCGTAGTGCTCTCGAACGGCAGATACTCAACCGGAGGGGAGACCTGATAGACCGGTTTTGGGTACTCCGAAGCAAGTATCTCGGCCTCGTAGGGGTGAGGATAACCAATCCCACCTTCCATCCTTTTCGTCTTCAAGCATTTCTCCAACGGCACAATCGCATGAGGCTTAGACCTGAGAAGAGGCTTGAAGGGGCCAGTATCAGTGTTATCCGGTTTGCGATGGAACAGCAATTGCGGCTTGGGGATCTTGGAGGGGCCATAGTCGTAGATGGTCGGGAAGTTGGGCGCTTTCTTGATCGGAGCCTGTTCTTCCTGCGAAGGGCTGAGCTTCTTGATCACGCCAGTGAATTCATCCAAGCAGGCATCAGCCTTTTCCAGAAGCGAGTCAATCACATCCACCACGCCACGCCAATTGTCCTCGACGGAATCCTCATCGTGAAGGGTTGGTCCCGTCACATCGGTGCCTGCGGTGGCAGCTTTGATAACGGCGGAGGTCAACGCAATGATACGCGCGCTCTGTTCATCTAGCGACTCGGAAAACTCTGCGCTGGAGGTGCGATGGAAGTTCAGGTCTTCCGATGAGAGCTGTCCGACAGTTCGAGTCACCTGCACTAGAGCGGAGGTTAACTTGTCCTGGAACGGGGCAAATTCTGCAGAGTCCATGATGACTAGCAGAGCTCCAGTTCACTGGATCTGGCGAAAGGGAAAATGAGAAGAAGAAACGCGGAATAGCAGTGACATGAAGATTCAAGGTCCCGAAAAAAAAGTCGCGGCGAGAAAATGACAATGGAGAAATGGTAGGCCCGCCCTGACCGCTCTGACCGCCTTCCCAGAGTGGCGAGATTTGTATGAACTTCCGCCGATCTTTGAGTCGTCACCGCATTCTTTCCTCTCATTCAGCTAAAATACTCAAGTTTCGACCAGCAAGAAGAGTACAAGGTCTGCGGGATATTATTTGGTAAATAACCTCCTACTACGTCCAATATGGCAGCTTCTATTGCCCCCGAATGTAACGATATCAAAGAGTGAGTTCTAGTGAACACACCTAGCTTCTTCGTGTTAAACAAAGGCTAATATATCTACCAGGAGATACGACACCTGCTTCCTCAAGTGGTATAGCGAGAGTATGCATTTATGCCCTTCGGTTATAGGCCTAAATGGCAGCGACTAATTTCAGAACAGAATATCTGCGTGGTAACACTTCATCCAATGACTGTGAAGCATTATTTAAGAACTATAAGGGGTGCTTGAATGTGAGTCCTGCCCTGCCTTGTGATATGCTATATATATCTATAAGTCTCGAATCGTTCAATATGTCTGACGGAGATATCGTAATGCTTGCAGAAAGTTCTCAAAGAACGGGGCATTGACGCCATGGTGGATGATGCCCGAAAGAGCGGCAGCAGTGAAACAGATGCAGAGTTTCTTAAGAAATCTTGAAGAGGGACACCTGGCTCCTCTATAAATCCTTCTTCCTCGCGGAGGATTGTAGGAGCAGCCTGGCTCTGGCGCCATTTGTTCTTTTCAGCGATACCATGCATCTTCCATGTATACTATGTAATTTCGTGGACAGGAGTTCAACGGCGTGGCTTTTTGGATATCGGTCTCTGTATGTAGCATCTCACCTCTTAACTAAATATACTGATGTCTCTATTCTGCCCCACGAGTGTCTTTATCCATCCTACGTTATTCTGGCTAGGCAGTATTAAGATTATTATTTTCGGATAAGAACATTATCGGCATTATATACAAGAGGAGTTGGTATCAGCGATGACCCCGTCTCCGAAGATCACCCTGACCGAAATTCGCCGGGACCTTGGCTACCGGGTTACTCAAGGATCCAATACCTCCACCCATAGAGCCAGAGCCACTGCTTCCACCACTGCCTTTCTTGGGTTGGGTGAGCAATGTCCACACCTCTACCATACCAGCCCGGCGGGCAGGTAGCATGCTGTACTGCATGCTATAGAGGTTGCGGCGGTGGATGGGTGGCACAAAGCGGCCGGTCATAAGGCAGAAGATGACGCGAGGCGCGAGATAGTGTTTCCGGAGCCGATGGCCCAACTGGAAGTACTGGTCGAACATTGCACGCAGGGGAAGGGGAATAGACTAGAACTTGTGTCAGCTTTTCAGAGGCGATTCTTTTGGTTAAATATGGAGACATACCTCGAGGTGGATGTAGGAAACCAGCGCAGACGAGTCCGTTTCCGTTGGATTCTTGTCTGGTTCACTTCGAAGCTCGAATCGGATACCTCCTGGTAACCGTCGGGAGTCTTTCACACGGAGCATCAATGCGAAGAGCGGGAAATGATTCAAGAATGCGAGGCAGGTGTCAAGCGCTGCCTTCATTGAAATAATTAACATTCGGGCCGAGGCAAAAGTCAGGTAGAATACCACAACCGTAGGCAGTAGGAAGAATAGGACTGTGAAGAGGATAGTGCCAAGGAGGAGTTGGTCGAGGTCGTAGTCACATGAATCGATTCGGTTGCGGAGCACATTGCGTTTCTTTCCACGGAAAAGATGGAAAAGGGAAATGATAATGGTGAGTTGCCAGTTGAAGATGCGAGCGGAGGCGATGTAGAAGGAGTAAATGTGGACTGTCAGGATCGAAAGAAGGTCGGAGAAGAGAGCGATGGGCATGCTAGCTCCCGCAAAGCTTGAACATCCAACAATGTAGATGACAGCAGGAAGGTAAGGTTGAAGGTTGGCAATGCAAGCTGCCCAGTTTTCAATGACCCATAGGAATAAGTCACCGAGGAACGCTGCAAGCTCATTATTGAGTTTCAAGCCGGCTGGCCAATCCATTAGCCACGAAATGGTGCGCTGTAACCCCTCCACTGTCCAGCCGGTCAAGACCGTGTTGATTTGCGAAGCGACCCAGTTCGCGTTGTCAATAATGTAGGACCCCAACGCAATTCCAATGATCACATCATTGGCGACAAGCCACAAACTGTTATAGAACCGTATATAGTCTGGATGACTGGTCGTGACACTCTCCCAGTTATCCTTTCTTTGTCGAAGCTTGACATATTGAATCGGCCAGTAGCAAAACTGCTGCAACCTTATATCGACCTGTTGAGCTGTCGCTGAGATATCCTTAAGAGCAGCAGCATCAGGCCGAGCACGCCACTCGAGAACCCGCAAGACAATTTCCGCAACAGACCGGTGGCATACAAGCCCGACAACAAAGATGCGGGTGACGACGGGCCAAAGCCATTGCCAGAAAACGTGAGCAATGCAAAGGACAATAAACCCCCATAAGGTTGTGGCCGATTCCACGACACGTTCTCCGACGCTCATACTTCTCTTCGCACGAATTCCAATCAAATGGCTGTTTTTGTGCATGAGCTGCCCCATCTCATAGGCGCAGTTGACTTGGTTGATAATGAGCGGGAGGGCTTGCTCCTTCTGCGATGGGATGTGTTTGACGACTGTATGAAGCTTGAGCTTCTCAACCAACAGCTTGGGCCCAGCCTTGTCCCCCTCTTCCTCCGATTCGATCTTATCTGATGATGGGCCCCATACTTCTGTCTTTGTCGCTTTATCACCCAAGGCCAGTGAAATCGGATCGAGCGACATATATTCCATGCGCGTTGGGTGCGGGCGGTGGTACATGATAACCTGGACAGACAGGTTTGCCTCTGGTGGGCAGAAGATGCGAGGAGCTTTCGAGGATGGGATTGTAGTCACATCAAGGTGGGAAGGGTTGAAAGACGTCGGAGACTCGCGAGAGTTGGTCGAGCCGAGGACATGCATCTGAGAGCGTCCACATAGAGTGAAGATGCGCACAATCGGGTGAGGGCTATTTCGAAAGAGAATACCCGCCCGGAGAGCATTGTCAACATTCCGAGACTACTCAATCACAAGCACGATCAGCTTATATCGAACAAGCAGACAAGGCAATTGCAACCACCTACCTCGACATCTTCCAGCACCGTGAGCACAAACAAATCAAGCTCCGAGTTCCGCCATCCGACAATCACACCCGGGGAAGAGGATCGTGGGAGGTCATATGGCCAAAATACCCGCAACAGTCCATCGCTCATGAGCATATTGTCATCCTCCACCTGAGTCTCAGAACGAACCTCGACGGCGCAACTGTTCGCGCGCGGAGACGCCCAGGTTCACGTGGCGTGGATGCTAAATATCCCCAAAGCCGTCAGCAAATACTCCTAAACCAGCACCAAGCACTTTATCTTTCGATCGCTGCTCGAAGCTTCGGTTATTCCGGTGTTGCTCACCAATTGGCCCTCCTTAGACGCCAGATGATTGATCGGTAGAACGAGGAGGAAAAAGAAGATGGAGAGAAAGAGAAAACCTTTCGCGGTTCGTGTCTATGAAGCATATTAGCAACGTTGCATATATAACTTGCGCTGGCGCCAAGCTGATAAAGTCGCAGGCGGAGGGGAGCCAAGGACCGATGGCCGATGGAAGACATACCACGACACCGTGATCCCAGGCGAAGATGGCCAATTCGTATAGACGGGTAACAAGGTCCCACCTGGCGGTAATGTAGCCCGCGACAAAGATCCCAAGGGTGAGGACGGAAAAGGGGTGCATGAATCGAGGTGGTTCAGGCCGTCCGTATTTAAGTTGCGCGCATAGCTGGGCTGGATGAGGCGGTCGAGGGGGGTTTAGAGGCACAGCGATAGCACAAGTCCAGGATTAGAAGTCTTTGGGTAAGTGTAGGTCTCAAAGGAACGAATTAAAGACAATAAAAAGAACGATCACTTGGATTTTGGAATGAAGTTGCTTCGTCACTATCCCGCGTCGATCATCTAGACCGACCTACACGTGACTGGGGTCTATATTAACGGAGTGTACGTCGACAACCTGTTTGGTACTTTATCAGAGAACTATAAGGATAATGCAGAAATAGAATTCTGGTTCATCTTAACATATAAAAGATGAATAACAACAATGCCTTTTCAAACTCATGCCTTCCATGAACGCCAAATCCCATGAATAGCTCACATCCTTATAGAGCCGTGATACCCTGGAACACCTTATTTGCTTGTAATTTTTCATCAGCCTGAGCCAGATCACGCATGACCTGTCGCTTCTGCTCCGCCGTCATCTCTTTGCCCTCAGTTGCCGCCTTCCATTTTAGCAGCATTCCCTTGAGGAGCGCATTGCCCTCCTCCACCTCTTCCTGGGAATATTTGTCAACCGAGGGCGCAGAAAGCTGTGCCTGCCCATCTTCAGCTGTCGCAGAGGTGAAATCTTCAAGCTCCTCAGCCTTCTGACGGGCCATGTTGACAACCTTATCTGGGAAGCGCACGAGCTCGGCGACATGAATACCGAAAGACTGATCACAAATCCCTGGCTCCACACGGTAGAGAAGAGTGACTTGGCGCTTTTTCTTTTCTTCGGTTTCAGCTCCACTCTCGCCCTCATTTCCGTTTCCAATGAATGCCACGACGTGCAGATTTTTGACGGCTTTCTGATACCGGTCTGCCAAGGCAGTGAGCTCGTGGAAGTGAGTTGCGAACAAGCCAAAGCAGCGGATTTCGGTGACAATGTGTTCTGAGATAGCCCAGGCCAGGCCGAAGCCGTCATAAGTGCTAGTTCCACGGCCAAGTTCGTCGATGATAATCAGGGACTCTGAGGTGGCGGACTTGAGGATGTTGGATGTTTCAAGCATTTCCGCCATGAATGTCGATACACCCTTGAGCTGCGAGTCGCTCGCACCAACTCGAGCAAGAATGCAGTCGAAAATGGTCAGCTCTGCCTCAGTACAAGGGACGAAGCAGCCGGTCTGTGCCATGAGTGCAATCACACCAATCTGTCGGATGTATGTAGATTTGCCGCCCATGTTGGGACCAGTGATGATGAGGAAAGATGATTCATCACGAATCAAGGAAACATCATTCGTAATGAAGGATATATCATCCTGCATCTCCATGCAAGGATGCCGAGCTTCCTTCAGGACGGTGTTTCCAGTTCCCCGGGGGTGCATCTTTGGGCGAACGTATCCCGAAGGTGCATGCATCGAAGCATGGGCAAAGCTCACGATCACATCGAGATGTGCCAGTACACCGGCGAGTTGTTCCAACACCGGGCAATACGAAGCGGCAACGTTGACGACCTCGTTAACCAGACCACTCTGGGTTCGGTTGTAGTTCGAGGACAGTTGGTCATGCTCTCGGCGGAGGGACTGCATGTTGGGCGTGGTGAAGTATACGCCATTCTTCTGCGTCGAGCACTCCTGGTACTCTCTCTTATTGCGAATGCAGCCCGCCTCATTTCGAGTGAGACGGAAGCACCAACCGTGCACACGGTGATTCTCCATAAAGAGCTTTTTCTCCATGTCTTGATGCAAGTCCTTTGAAACTCGTTGGTGTTCCATATTCATGTCGTATCGTAGCTTGTCCAGCTTCTTTCTGATGACTCGCAAGCTATCGTCGAACTCGGGTTTGATAATAAATTCGTGATTCTCAAGAGCAGCGAGATCAACCGTCGTTTCAACCATCTCCTCGAGCATGGCCAAGCTGTCGGAATAACCACGGAGCTTAGATGTGTATTCTGTCTCTAGAGGGGTCTGGTACTGCTCGTCCATCACATCACTCAGCGCGCTCACAAACCCAGGCAGACGAATGGAAACCTGGTATACTCGGACAACATCTTCCAAGTTGGCCTGCTTCCGCTGGAAACGTTTAGCCAACCGGTAAAGATCCGGAATGGCACGCAAATGCTCCTCCTGCATAGTCTGACGCAGCTCAGTGTTAACAACAAACGCCTCCACCAGCTGCTGTCGTTGCTCGATTGCGGCCAGATCCATCAGAGGCTGCTTCAACCATTGGGCCAACAAACGACTACCCACGGGCGTCTTGCAGTGATTCAGCAACCCGAACAAGCTCATACTCTTAGCCCCGTCCCGCGGACCAGGCATAAGATTCAGCGCCCGGAGCGCCGAGGCATCAAGCTTCATATACTGCGATAGGTCATGCTGGTAGAGCTGGTACTGGCCGAAGTTCGTAGGATCAGTCAAGACATTAAGATACTTGATCAGCGCCGACGCAGACCCCATAGCGAGTTTCAGCTCCGTTTGAGGCAGTGTACCAGCAGACCTCTCATCCCTCAACAATCTCGTGAGGTCCTGCTCGATATCTTTGACACCGAAGTCGGCAACAGGCCGCTCAGAGATGGCAATGCCACAGCTGTCCGCGATAGCCCGGATCTTCGCCAGTTCGACGTCCTTGCGAGCCACATCCATGGTCACAAGACACTCTTTCACACCGAGCTGGATGACCAACGACTCGAAATTGGAGTAGATATCGTTATCGAGGAATTCACTCACACCCAGCTCGCGCACGCTTGCATCAGCAAAGCAAACGCCGACATTCCGGGCCTCCGCTGCGCGAGCAGAGATCTTCACGGCGAGAATTATAGGCGCAGAATCCATGGACAGCGCGCCCACGCTGCCGAGCTCTTCTTCCACGTCTTGCAGATTACCGGGACTGGCTTGCTTCGTCAGCTTCCAGTTGCTCTTGCCCGAGCCGCCCGAGGCGAAAATCTCGATGCGCTTGTTCAATCGGAAGAGGGCCTCCCGGAGGAAGTTTCGGAAGACAGTAACACTCATCGTGACCGAGGGGAGGCCGCCTGTTTCGCTGCGGCCTAGGTTGCGCAGCACGGAGGTTGTTTTGTAGACGGTGCGTGCGATGAATTCGGCGTCGCCACCGTGCGAGGAGTACCAGTCGCCTCGGTCAAATACGCGGATGGTTTCATTATTATCGGGTGTAGGGAGGCCACGGTAGAAGCCAATGAAGCCGACTTCGTCGTCGACCTGTGTCCATTCAGTGTTTGAGTTAGTGGATTCTGTATGGGTGGGGTAAGGGAATATTCGATATCAATCCATACCTTTAAGTCAGGTCGGGAAGACATAGTGTCGGTTGATGTAAAAGGAAAAGTAGCAAGGGACAATGCAAATGCTGGTACCAAGGTGGTTTGGACGAGTCCAATTCGACGCGCTTGAACTCACGTGGTCCGTGCACGCGTCGCGCGTTAAGTGGGTGGGATCTACAACTCCGTATTGCCAAGGGTTTATGTTGTAGAGAGGTCTCTTCAGAATCAATTTCGGCGGTTGATTCTCTCATAAAAATTTAGTTCGTACATACGTTGTATGCTGTTTACCGCCTTTTCATCTTTCCAGCTATAGACTAAGAAGGGGAGAAGACTACCAGAAAACCACTAAACATTAGGCATGGCGAGGTCGTGTAAGCGTTTGACTTTCTTGTGGATTATGATTGGGTGTCCGAGGACCTAATCGCTAAGTACTACCTAAGGTAGTTTGTTAATGCTAAAAGACATATGGTAAGGCACTGGGTATCGAGCGCTGATGCAAGACCGCGAGCAGACCGGCTCCGCGGATGCGTGGTATCCAACAATGAAAACAAAAGAAAGAACACAACCAAAAAAACGTAAATCACAAGAGAGGAGTCTGCACACAAGATGCAGACTTCTCCCAGTCAGCCTTCACCTGGGCGGCTCTCGCCCCGATGTCTTTGGCAGAGACATCTTTGCAAGACTTCAACACAACCGACTTCATCTGGCCAACAGTAACCATACTGATCCAGTCACCAGCCACCTTTGTATCCGACAGAATTTCAAGACACATCTCCACCTCCTCACGGGGAATCTCGCTGCGGACCGAGTCACGGACATGCTCGACCATCACATCGAGCTTGAAGGGCTTGCGTTGGGCTGCAAACATGGCTTTGATGCCATTACCCACGTACCCAGCGGGACGCAACAGGGCCAGAATCCCGGCTACCTCCTCCACTCGATCGGCGGCTGCACGTCGCACGAGTTCTTTCTTGGCAGGCGGGGGAGGCAGCTTAGACTGGCGTAGCTCCTTGTTCTTAATGCGATCCAGCAGGCCCTGGCGGCGACTGGTAGTTGCCGTCCGCTGCAGGGGAGTCGTCTCTGCTGACTCTGAGCGCGTCCTCTCGGCCTTTAGGCGGAGCAGACCGCCCTTCAGATCCTGGAGTCGTTGTTGACCTTTCTGGAACACCGTGAAAGGGGTGAGAGACTCGTGGATTGTGGAGAGACCGAGAGACTCGATGAACAGAGTTACTTGGCCTTCCTCATTGGCATTCCGAAGGGCCTCTGGGGCCTTTTCCCACAGTAAGTCCAAGGTTTCTTCGAAAGAGTCTTGCAAGGCTGGAGGATGCACGTTGACATGCACGGTGCGCTCCACGCAAATTTTGCCAAGTCCATAATTTGCCAGGCGATATGAAACATGGCTCGCTTTCGAACTCTGCTCCCAGACCCACACAAGACGCTGCAAGTCCTTCATCAGCACCTTGCGCTTATTCCAGAGGCGGGTCACACTGCCAAGGAATTCTCGGAGGTCCGCAGGTGTATTTGCGCCGTTGTGTGCCATGTGAATGGAGAAAGCCTGCACAAAGGAGGAGTGAAGGTTAAGAATATCGTTGAAGAATGCAGGCCGCTCGATAGCTGGGGTTTCCTCGTGCAGTGGGATAACCTTCTCGAAGTTCAGGGTTCGTTGCTTCGAAGGGGTCGCGGGTGTCGAGGGCGCGTTCTTGACAGGGGCAGCCCGTCGACTCGGGGTCCGACTCGGGGTCTTCGCGGGTGAAGCTTTCTTGGGCGAGACATAGTGGCCGCTGCGTGGTGAGGAAACGGATAATTCATTCAGTCGCAAAGTTTTCGAGGGTGTGCCTTCCTCCTCAATTGGCGCCTGTCTGTTTCCGTTATCGAAGTTTTCGAGTTCCTGCAGTTTGCGTTTCTTGGAAGGCGAGACCGGCAAAGATGCTATCTTCTTTGCAGGTAGCTGCGGAGTAATGCCGGCTTTGGTTGCCCGAGTAAAGGCTTGGATCGCTGGCTGGGCAACGCAGCTTGACCGGGAGGCGCGCGGCATCGCGACTGCTTTGAAAAATTTTTGCCGGTCGAGGGAGGATAAATGAAGAAAGTGCGACGGATACAACTGTATTATAATAGACAAGGTAAGAGATATCGAGATATTAGAGCAAACAAAAAGTGGGAAGGTGCAAAAAGTGGAAAGTGGAAAGTGGGAGGTGTCAGAGAAGGTACAAAGGAGAGACGCGTCTCGAGGGCGCGTTGAAAAACCCACACTAGCCGTTTCGGGTTAAATGGAAACGCGTGAGCCGGAACTATATGAGCTTCAATTTAAGTATGGAATACAAAGAGCCTCGTTTGAAAAAAGGAGAAAGAAGTCTTGATATAATAAATTGCAGAAAAATGATCGAGTATAAAATATAAGAGAGCTCCAATTCCAGGCATTCTCGTCACTACGGTAATACTCCGGCATTGGAATGTTACTGTGTCCAAGCTCAGCGCCTGGACATTTCTCCGGGGGCATGAGATGTCCAATTTCCGGCGTATGACAGAAAATCAATTCCAAATCGGCCTTTACTATCGAGGACTGAATGACAAGGCTCAGTTTCATGTAGCGCCCTGGGCAGACCAGCTAGTACCGGGCGCATTATTGAATGCTTGGCACTCCAACTAACTACATTGACATTTACATTAGGAAACATAGAAACACGCATAACTTTCGTAGACATGGAAATTCTTCGTGATATTCTCGAACCGACCAGCGCCGTAATAAAGTAATAGACATTAAATCATTAAGGCTCAATGGCGAAAAGAGTTTATTTCTTGCCACCAAACCAGCCCGAGACAGTCCCCTTGGCTTCAGCAGCTTTCTGCTCGACCTCGCGATCGATCTGGTCAACACTGCTGTTGATCTTTTCGCGATTGGCATTGAACTTGTTCTTCGCTTCCTCGCGGAGCTCATCAAGCTTTTCCTTGCTCTCGTTCGCGAACTCGGGCATGCGCTTGCCTTCAGCGCGGGCTCTGGCGATCTAAAATTGGATGGTTAGTATGATATGTCACATTATCTCAGTTGTGGGTTGGTTGGGTGGGTATGGTGGAGGACGGATGCTGGAGTGACACCAAGAAACATAACATGACTTACAGCATCATCGACATTGGCACCGGCTTCCTTGCCGACATTCGTGCCAACCTTCTCGGCGTTGCTTGGACCTGGGAGCTTCTCGCGTGCCTTTTCAGCGTCGACTGGAGTAGGGGAGGAGAGTTAGCTCAATGTTGCGAGGTAATTCAAGAGCGTTGGAGAAATTTGTCAGACAGGGTACGTACTTCTCATTTGGTGCTTTGCTTCTGTAGGATTGCCGCCGGCAGAGTACAAGTAGTAGCCGCCTGCGCCCGCCGCAGCGAGACCCAGATACAATGGAACCCGGCTCTTCGTCATGATGTGTAGTGTAGTGTTGGAAGGGGAAGATGTAGAGGGTGTACTTGAAGTAAATTCTGGGTTGGCAGGTTGGAGTCCTTGGTTTTATAGGTAGTTCTCAAGACCGGGGAAACGAGTCGACTATGACGTCTTGTGCTCAGTCCTTGTCCGCATGTACTAGAACTTCCCTCTACTTTTTATTTGCTCTTTTGCTCTCTCTCTTTCTTTCTCTCCCAGATGTTGTTTTACCTATGATCTATCCATTGGCCACTGAGTCTTGTTCAATAATTGTTCCAATCTAGATCCCTCTTAAATGTCTACAACGATGTTCCCAACACCGTCCATAGAAACGTGTAGGGTTGCAAGTGGAGACGAACTCAACCTTGGAAGGCCTAGCCCCGGAAAGCTAAACTTCCCGTCGACGTCACCTGCAAGTCATTGCTGCCTCATTCCTAGCCGGTTCTGGGTTTCTTACGACTACCTAGATAGTTATGTATGCACACTACATTGTAATTCACTTAAATCTATGCTAAAGCTATGGTAACAGGTGGTTCTGGTCGATCTCGTACTCCGCATCTTTGCTCAGGCTCACCGCCCCAATGCTCCATTCCAAGCCCGTGGTCTATTTTGCATGCTCTCTTACGTTTTTCGAAGCATAGATTAGTACATGTGAACGTGTAAGGAGAGAGGCAGTATCAATGCATTCCAGTCATATTCAGATCATAACAGACATCAAAAGTCCTCATAGTTGTAGTCCGTTAAAGCATCAGGCATGATCCACCCTCAAAAAAAATAGTAAGACACGAAACGAAACGAGAAGGCGAGATAAGGAGGTGGAGAGAGAGGGAAAGGGCTCGAGATGGGAGAGATGAACAGGCCGCGGAGAAAGAGTGAAATGCAATAACAATCAGTCACAGCGCAGACCACCAAAAACGAGAGAGGAATCGATAGACAGGGTATCGTCATGCATATGACTCCATCCATACAAAACTTCCCATGCGAACGCCAAGATATACGGCTCAGGACTAAGAACTCATCCGAAAATGATTGCCATCCAGAACCATCCGAAAAAAGATCATAAACACAAACATAAGACTCAAGTAAAAGAAAGATGGGCTATATTTCCCGGTCATGTATGAGTCGTCATCAAAGTCGTCAGTTCATCAAGGGTTTCACTGTCATAACACGACAAGTATGAGAATCCCCGAAATATATAGAGAGAAATCAAAAGAATTGGAAAAGCCGAGAAAGGCCAATGGGGCTGAGTGTTCCAAGTTTGGAAGTAGAATGGGCGGAAAGAGTGGTTGATGTGGGAGTTCGAGGGAGGTGGAATGCCAAGTATACATAACGATGATCGCTCTCCAGCTAATTGCAGGAAGCGAAGATGACTTTCTTATGTAGAATGGTGTAGAATGGGTGGGCTTTGTCCAGACGATTTACAGAAATAGCTTGGCTGCTCCTTTGTTCTCGCTTGTGGCGACGGCGACAAGAGCCTCCAGGCGACCCATGCCCGAATTTCGGGCGGGAGAGTCTGAGAAGACGTCGGGCCTGGGCTCCCGGTCGTTGTTGGATTCGTAGCCGTCCGCGTGGGAGGACTGACGGCCACATATCTATGACGGCGTTAGTAACCAGCGCGATATCCGTCCGTTTGAACAGGAGTTCCTACCGGTGGAGGGTGATCGGAAGGCAGCGAGGAATCGTCAGATTCGATATATCCGCTGCTGTGCACAATCGCGGGGTGATACTCAAGCGATGCGGTGGATGGGGTATGGACACCCTCGCTGCTACTCGAATCCTCGGGGGAAGTTCGCGTTCGGCTCCCCGTTGAGAGGCTTGGGCGATGTCCCCGATACTCTTCAGGGCTTCTTTCGGCCGTTGGGCCGAATGCAGGCTGGTAAGATGAGGATGGGCGGGAAGAGACATTTTGGAGTTCTGCGAGTGTTTGTTGGCTCCATTGAGAAGCAGATGCAGTAGATGGACGTCGGTCTCGGATATCGAGTCCGGTCAGGTTATGATGCAAAGACATATCCCAGGATACATGGCCCCGTCGGTGACCAGGGCCGGAGATTGGAGGTGGCGGACGGTGGGCTGGCTGTGTGTAATTGAACCCTGATCCAAAGCCTTGATTGGGCGGCGGACGATGCTGGCCTTCAAGCTGCATTGGGCTGGTTTTCCTGGTGGGCGGGGTCATCGGCCGTTGGACTACTTTGTCAAAACTCTCAATGCCAGGGAGCCGGGGCGGATGCTCGGTCGAACCGTTCACGCCGAATGAGGCCGGGACATTGTCGGGTGTATGATGTTGGTTCAGGCCACTAGTTCCAGGACGCGGGAACCCTGTATATGACGAAGGGTGCCACGTTCTCCTCCGCATCTCCGCCTCAGCCGCGCTTAAGGTACCCTCATCACGAGATACAGAGTAATGTGTGCCAGTGGGGCTTGCGAATACGCCAGCGGCGTTTGGATAAGGTGCGGCGGGGCTGTGATATGCCAGAGGATATGCGTTGCCATGCTGTGCGAGGAAAGGGTTGCTGCTCGTTGGCACTGAAAGACGACGGGCGGCCGTCTTTCCTTCCCAGAACCCATGTGGTGTGCCAGACATGGGCGAAGCAAATTGAGGACTTCCACCGGCAGCAAACATATTGGAGGGGGTGTAGGGTGATCCAGCTGTCGAGGGACCAGGAACGCCACGGACTTGGCCTGGGGGTGTGCTCGGAGGTTCTCCCATGGAATCCATTGCCAGTCGGGATCGAGCTGCGGGGTCGTTGGCCATGATCAAAGGCGGGGGGCGTCGCCGAAGCTCCGGAGGTTGGCTGTATGTCGAAGTGGTGGATGCGATACTCGAAGTTGACAAGTTCCTGCTATGACCTCGGGTATGACCACCAACACTGCCTCCGGTGCCTGCCCGCGCCCGGCCTGGTGGCCGCACTCGGTCTGTACGGACCTGGCGCTGGAACCGTGTGCCCGTGGCCGCTAGCGAATCCCCGGGGATTTCCTCATTGACATGGACCGTTTGAGCATGCTGGCGGAGGTTATCGAGTCGGGAAAACCGCCGAGAGCAGTGGCACTGGAAGGGACGTTCACCGGTGTGTTTTCGAATATGGCGAGCTAGATGTTCGCTCCGCGTGAAACTCAGATTGCAAGGAGGGAAAGAGGTGCAGAAGAACCGTTGACCTTTCTTCTTTTTCGAGGGGGGTGCGTTACTCCCTAGGTTTTGATCATGATCGGAATCGTCGTGTTCTCCCTCGGAATCGTGCATCGGTTCGTCAGACGTTGACGGGGTTCGAGCGTGGGTCGTTGTGCGGGATGAAGCGTCGCTACCGCGGCTCTGGTGTGAAACTCCGCCCGGAAACTTCTCCGTCGAAGAAACGTCCGGTGTGACCGGCACGCCATTTGGGATCGCACGGGGTGTAGCTGCTCCATCCATCGCGTGGTCTTCAGGGGCCGAGTTGTTGACAGGGAGAAAGGAAGCCATGGCGACGTAAGAGGGTGGGAGGCGGGAGTGATGTCAGGTCTTCGGAGAGCCGAATGCGAATGTTCCTGACCACCAGTCGCGAAGCCGACAATCCGATCGGAATAATCACCCAAGGACCAGTTGGGGTTCTATATGTCTCTATGTCGAGTCGCAAAAACCGCAGCGCTACGGAGAAGTCGGACGGGATCAAGACTCGGAGTCTGGCCGGATTGACTGTGAACATTTGCGCAAACTCAGTAACCTGGAAACTACTAGAGGCAAAAAGAAGAAAAAAAGAAGAGGGAAAAAGGAAGAGACCAAAAGAGATTCGGAGAAATTTCAACACGTACGATTTGAAAATGCGCTCTGGAAGAGAAAGAGAAAGAGGGGCGAAAATAGAATGTGTACTAGGATCCCAAACGCAAGGGCGGGGAGAGGTCAAGAATGTAAGAAAATCAGAGAAAAGGGAAGGTCGTTAGCTGATCGCGGTCATCTCTGAAATCCAGAGAATAGGGTGAGATCCAGCCAAAAGAAAACAAAAAGGGAAAATATAAAGCGAGTATATATGCAGTATATACTATGAAGGTTATAAAAGAAAACAGAAAATGGTGACGATGAGAGAAGAAGAAGAGGCTGAAGGGGCAAAAAAAGAGTAAAAGAGAACAGGAACTAGGAACTCAAAAGACCTTTCCGGGGCTACCGATGCGAATCATTAAGTGTTTCACCAGATATCCGCGTGTCTCCAATTTATTCAAAAGGCACCAGGCACCTCCATGATTCATTAGTGACTTGAACTACTTGAACTTAGAACTTAGGACTTGGACTCAAAGTCTAGACCTCTTTGATCTATATAGGAATTGTATTATACGCCTGGAGACTACTGGTTGACGTTAACTATCTTTCCCAGACCCTGGAAATAGGAACTGCCAAGCCTCGACAAGTTTGGTTCTTGGGGAGGAAAAAGGTCGAGACTCTTTGGAGATCTTAGGGTTAACCTCGATATACTCAACATCCCCTTGCATCGCGATGTATCGCACCTCGTCACACTCTTTGGTTACGCGGTAGGGGAAAGAGTTCCGAATGGCCCCGATACGAAGTCTTCCATATAAGATTCAAAATGTTATTTGCTCGAGCCCTCTGAAAGATCTCACATTGGTCCGAGCCCATGATAATTTTAGATAAAAGACTGCGGGGGTGATAAGAGATAGATCTGATTTCCACATGTATGTTGTATACTACATTCTACATACATTCTATGCATTCTAGAATACCTCTTTCGATATTTACATATATTACTTGAACTCAAGAAAATTAAAAAGAAGTACTCGTCACTTAGAAGATCCGGCAGCTCCGTTGAAACCGCATTCAGGCAACTCATCTGAAACTTTCTCCCCCTGGGACTAAGCCCGTTGGCCCATCGTGCCTGCGTCGCTACTAAACTTTCCCCCCACTCCCCTCGACAACTGCAAACGGCAACTCCCCATGGATTTCAGTCTAAAACATCCTCAGATCCCTGGTTCTCATGTACTTTAATGTACTCTATTCACTTGACTTGGGCCTTTCAAATACCTCATCGGAAATCGAGATGTGACGCCACGGTCGATGTAGATGATGTGCTTATTCCCTTCCAAGGTTGTGTTTGACCTATATTGTAATCAAAAAAATTCTGACCATGTACGGAGTACCGCATTGGCCCCAGACCGGCCCCATGGAAGTTCGGTTATGATCCAGCGAACACGATTGGCGGGGGGAATGGAGGCGATATTCACGACTTTTTCCCTGGAGACATGGTTCCCCTCGTTGAGAAAGTGCGGCATATTAATGTACATTACGTATATATAGTTTGCGAGATATGATTTGGGGATGTGAATAGGTGCTATACCTGAAATGGGTGAAGATGGGGCTCCTGCCGCTAGTTCAATGATCAACAGTTAGTTGACGTCGCCCACGGGAATAGCTCACGAGTACTCCGTACGGAGAAATACGATATGCAGCTCGTGTTGTATACCCATACAATATACATGTACACCGTGGTGGCCTAAGAAAAGTATAGATAGATCATCGCTACAAAGTCCCTACAAGGTAGAAGAGGGGAAAATACCAGACGGGTACCTGTAGGTACATCTGCAGGGCTGGCAGAGAGGCGCCATGCCAAGTATACCCGGGTACCAGACTGCAGGGCTTATCGATAAACCTGAATTATAGCCCTGGAGATCCAAGTCAAAGACGTCATATCTACCGGCCCTTCCACCGATCCCTCCAGGGCTACGGCTAAAACTTCCACCTTCCACGCCTTCCAGCGATCGTCGATATTTTTCTTTTTGTGTGGTATTACTCCGCTTCGCTCTTTTTTCGCCCCCTGGAGAGGCGATCCGTTTGCCTTTCTAGCGGTCTGCTTATCTGACTGGTCATTGACCTTTTACTGGCCAGTCCAATCATAGGCCATGCGCTGCATCTCATACCAGGTCCATCCATGTAAATTGTACCTGATTATGTGTTGGGGTGCGTACCTGAGCCTTATAATGTGACCATATGAATTTAAGAAAATAATATCACTATATTAATAAATTTTTGTTTGGGTGTCTTATATCATATAGCAGTATGTACTCCGTAGTGAGATAGATAGTATGTACCGTCACATCATCTAAAGCATCAATAAGCCTTATCAGCCGCGGGCCTCAAACCAACGTGTACTGCCCATACTCCATACTCTAAGGTTGCCACACTACTCCGTACAACAAGTACTATCAGGAGGCTGAGAGTCCAATTCACATGTGAATTCCAGACTGGACGAAACGGACAAAGCGCACTATCTCTGTATCCATACCTTTGCCATTCCCCCAATCCAATTGGACCCCAACCCCCTTCCTCAGCAACTGACCTTCATCTGTTCCCCTCTGTAACCTTGGAACTATCCAGGGTGCTGAGTCAACATGCAGTGCGCACTCTAACTCCCAACCACTTTCAGAACTGCCTAGAGATCCCCACCACTGTCGTGCACCGTGTGGGAGTCATCTGACTCCTCTGGAACATCCACCGCGTTCAGGTACTTGTACAACATACTTGCAGATGTATATCTACCCGATCTATCCGCTTATCTGCGGCACATCCCAACGTGTATGTATATGCATTTATGCATAAGGGTTATTTTCCGATGTTCGGAGATTTTTGCTTTAGATTTTGTGCGAGCTGGCGGATTGGGTCCCGATAACCTGGTGCTAAGATGGTCGTTCCAGGGTACCCACTGGTCTATTTGTCCCTAGTCAGGTACGCTAGCCGTTTGCACCTTGGCTTTGGGCGCGACTGGTTGCTGGTACCTGGAACTTGCGTGTCTAGGTGTTGGGTGTTTGTTGCTTCCAAGGGTCTGTCGCCCATGGTGCGACAACAAGGTTCAGATATTTATAGTAGTGGTAGAATTTAACAGCTGAGGGGATATGGATGGTCATGGTTATGAAGTAGCTGGCATTATTCCAAGGTTGAATACATAAGGATGTTTAGTGTGAATAGCAAATCAAATGTTTAGAATGTCTTGTTTGTAGGAATGATCACGAATTCTGTTTGTAGCAACTATTGTCCGTAAAAGAAAAGTCTGTAAATATGGCAACACTTTGTTTGTATAGAATAGGACGCATATTGAGAGATTCTATTAGGTCATTTCCCAGACAAATAAGTCGTCCGCATTCAAACGGGAGGCTCAAATAAGCATATCCTTGTGTATATAATGACAGGGAAACTTCCGCGTTTTCCTCTTCTGCTCTTTAGCTCCAACTTGCTCTTTTCTCTTTCCCACGCACTCTAGTCCCCTCATCACACTCCCTGTCTTCTCATCCTTTTCCTCATCACTCCGTGTCTTACTCCCCTCGCTCTCCCCGAAGGTTATCACGTCTTGTAACCATTTATAATGTGTATACATCAGTTTCTTCTGGCACATCCTGGGTTTGCCCCTGGAAACCAAAACACCCCTCTGATGCATGGAGCAACTACTGTGCCGAACACTTTATCCATGACAGTTGCAACGCAAGGATCGATACGAAGGCCAACATCCTAAGTCAAAGTCGATACTCAGACTTGAATTCCTCCAGCAGCTCTGTCACAGCTGTCCAACCGACAGGGGAGATGAACGCAGACCCAAACGGACAGGCATATGAACAGTGAGGTGTGTCCTTTTTTCAATAACGATAATTACAGTCATGTTAACCTTTTAACCCCCTGCTAGGTACACCGTTCCTGGGACACCAACAAAGGATCCTTAAGCAAGTCCAGCAGCTTGATATCGATCTTCTCTGTCTACCAACAATTATCATTATCACCATGTCATCCATCGATGACCCTTCCCACCATGACGAACGGCAGCAAGGCAACTCTTCAGGCAATGGCAAGGTGGATTCTCGGACGTCGCGCGACCACAACCGGAGTACGTTTCATGGGCGTCCCTTTGGAAGACCTTTCTAACATATACTTCTACAGATTACCACTTCGAATCTATTCCCTCGCATTATTTGAACCGGCCGTCGAAAACCGCTAGATGGGCTGTGCAGTCACTCGAATCCGTGACTTGCGACTTCCAAGACGGCCTGCTTCCCGCGTCTTGGGTTTTTGCATGAAGGCCCATGGCTGCACGTTTTCTGATCAGCATCTGCGTCAACTCTATGTGGGAGGGCTCAAAATTCTGCCATAAACACTTTCTGAACTGGAAGCCAGACGTCTCAGCGAAGGTAAACCACAGTGGATGGGCTTGGGAGTTTATTTGAGGAAGCAATTCTAAGCAGCGCTGCCCGAAAAGTGAGATGATGGCAAGAGTCATGAGGAGGATGGCTTCCGGGGAAAATATCAGTTTCCAGGTCGATATTAAGCACATCGAAAGCCGAGATGATGGCTTTGCTGCCGGATTCTATCCTCCTTGGGAATTTCGCCATCAGCTCACTCTTCGGGCACTGCTGCTTAGAAGCCGCTTTCGTGAATAGACTCTAAGTTCATTCATTGCGGTTTTATCTTCGCCGAGACATCTGGTTTCCAGTTCAGAAAGTGTTTATGGCAGAGTCTTGAGCCCTCTAACACAGAGTTGGCGCAGCTTTTATGGCTGCACGTTTTTTCGACCAGCATCTGCTTCAAGAGTCGACCCTTTGATTGGAGGAGACGAACTTTCCTATGGCTTGTAGAGCTTCTTTCTCCGCTGGTCTCGAAGGGGCGAGAGTGCTCGATTGTCTTTCCTATTTATAGCGAGGGAATCATCGCGCCTCTCTATACTGGCAACTTGGCGGAAAAGAAAAAAAAGAAATGATCAAGACGGGGTGCGACCAAAGGTCGACATGAGCGGAGTTTCCCCAGCTGATGTCAAACCTCGTTTGTTATACCAACCAAAGTATCGTCCTTTGTCTCCCCAATTCTTTCGTGGGCTAGCAGCCAAACAGAAGTCTTCTCTTGGCGATTAGCTTCAAGGCCTGCAGTATTAGGCTCACCTCCCCAAGACTCGTTATCCCCGAGCGTGCACCCTGTCTCGATCATTTATTCTTCTCCGTCTTTGCGGCCAAGTTGCCGATGCAGAGAAGCGCGACGAGGAAGGAGATGATTCCCTCACTATATACAAGGGGGAAGAAGTCCCGAGTCCCGTGAGCTGTTGCAAAAGCAAAGCAAAGCAATCTTGCTTGTTGGGAATATCGTTCAATAAGTAGGATTTCTGTTCGGTTCCCTCGCAAGGGGAGGAATCTACCTGATGATCTCGCTTGTGGTTAATTCATACTTGCCAAAAATCTGGCCACCCGTTTCGCTCAGACAAAGTCCAGACTGTCGGAATGTGACTAATATTATCTTTTTCCTGTCTCTATGACGGTATAATCGTGCGGCACTGTGTTGTGACGCTAGGGCTGTGTTGGGCCAGAGAGAAGACATGGCCCATTGGTTATTGCGGCCCTGCTATAAAGACTAAGAACTTGGCGGACAACGAAATATACACACTGTCTCATGTGTGCTGCCGCAAAAATCCTTCTTGCTGGAAGCTCGTTGAAAAAGAAGGGTTTCTGTCAGTATCCCTCACAAGGAGAGGCGTGTGCCTGAATCGACCATCGAAAACTGCTTGGCTGTCTCTATCATTTCAATCTCAATTGTCACTCATCCCTACAAGTTTTATATCTTCCCTTCAATCCTCCCCTCAGCCCTTTACGGTTCTCCAACTTCCATCTTCTTCTTCACGTTCTTCTTCGCCATCATGCCGAAGCCCTTGTCAACTCGCCTTCAAAGCCTCGTCACGGCTTCTGCGATAACGTCGAGCAGATTTTGTACAATATAGAGAACACTGAGATCATGAGCAAACGAGCTCAGTGCATTCTGATGCAAAGCCCAAGCACACCAATTTGCCGTACTACGACAAAATCCAGTACGATTCAAACGGCAAACCTGTGTCCGCCCAACTTCAGATTACATTGACTAAGAAAGTGAACGCTTGCATCGTGTGCGCAATGACACTGAAGGCGATATTTGTTGTTCCACATCATCTCCGAAGGATAAGGATTTCTCTAATAGGATGACCGGCAGGCACAACTGCAAGCCTGGAACTTCCTATTTCGCGAGTGTTGACAAATCTTCACTATGGCGCCGTAATGACTCAACATCTGTTCTCAATCCGGAATACGTCAATTTTATTTGCAGCTTGGTCAGTCAGATGACTCGGAATGGAATCGCGGCGAACGACTCTTTGATCCTCAGGCAGCACTATCTTATGTGCCTTAAGCTGGGGCCTCGCTGGCCTCAGCAAGCAGGATCTAGTTGAAGGGCAATTCGTGGATCTCAGAAAGTCCGCTGAAATCCAAATGCATTTTCGAACATGATGATTCGGAACTGCCTTGTCATTAAGTACCAACTTGAGCGATGGAGTTCGCGGGGTTTAATTTGGCATGTCTGCCGGCACGGGTCTTATTCATCGAAGACCGGAATGTAGGGTGCGATGGCCGTGGTGCCCATGGTGGCCCACTGAGTTGTCGATTAGGCCGATGGACTTCGTGAAACGAGAATGGATGATGGTGGGACTCCCATATAATTTGGTTCTACACTTGAGATGAACTGTTGGAAGATGCGAGATGACTTAAGTCCAGCAATCCCTGAATAGAGCCGATGGCCCTCGACAGCAGAATCTCTTCGCTGACAGGAAACTTTGCCTGAGCATGACATATTCTATGGAATGACTCGCCCTTGTGGAGTATCAGCATTTACTGGTTGGAATGTTGCGCCTTTTGGCATTCGGTGCTCTTGGCTTGCGGTTAGCTAGTGATAGCTTGCTGCGTTGTGACTCGATGCCAAGGTGACGTGATTGAACAAAACTGGCTTGGTATGGTTGCTATGCCTCATCCCACATTGGCCTCCTACCCTCCTACCATTTTTACGCATGTCGCTCTGTTACACAACCGTCTCTTTTGGGCATCTGTATTCTCTCGTATTCTCTCTCGTTGAGAAACATGCTGAGCGCGGCTGATGGGTGATTCAGTAGCTCAAGCTTCCATCACGACATTTGCCCCACAAACACCGTCTACGAGCTATGGGTGTTAGGGACGTTGCCGCCATATATGGAAAGATGAAAGCATGGAATCCGAATGGAAGCACGCCTGGGAGAAAATTTAAATGGCGACAAACTTGCACACATTCAGGAGGAAAGGCCCATACGGCGATCATGAAGAGCCTACAAAAGGGAAGAAGAACAAGCGTACGCACAGGTCAGATCTTTGGGACTCGTTTCGACCGAGTCTTTTGGTGATGAGACGCAGCGTGTCGAGACTATCTCCTCCTCCCAACACTACAGGCAGCATCAGCAGGGCTGAGAAAGTTCCAAGCCATGGCTTGGACTGCCAGCGTGGAACAACCCTGCCATTTGACCTTGTTGCCAGTTCTCTCGCATCTTTGGCGGAATATTACTCATTCAACTTTCAATCATGTCTTGTCGGCTCATTGCGTGCGTCAACGCTTTGCGGGATGTAATTCCTACAAACTTTATTATTATTGTAGGCGGCGCTGCAAACTTACAAGGCTACGGAAGAGTCACACATGATGTAGACATTCTGATCCGGAGCATCAAATGATCTCTGTCTAATTACTCATTCCAACTTTCAATCATGCCTTGTCGTCTCCTACAGTAGCATTCTCAACATGGAGTATAGCCCGTAGCCCGTACCCCCATAGGGATGTAGGTGAACCTAGCCTACATCTGTAAATAGGGAAATAAAGTCGCTACAGGGAAAAAAAAAACTTTACGAAGACATATTCAGATCATTAAAGACATATATTTCAGCTATCACAATCCTCCTCCTTCCACACTGATATCTCCTTAAAGCAAGAGTCCTCAATTCGGACGTAATCCGCAGCTTGAGGTCTCAAATGTGATACCTTGGCTTTTGCATTCACACCAGCACCGGATTTCAATAACAGCTTTATAACTCGGACATTGGCAACTGGACCTTTTACGACTGCTCGATGGAAGGGTGTAATTCCACAAATATCAGCTGCGTTGGCAACGGGCGAGATAAATCCCAGTGAGAGCTTTTCCTTGCCTACCAGCTTCTCCTGGCCAACTACCGTCCAGCTTTTGCGAGATGTAATGGCGTGCGCCCGAACTCATCTCGTGCATTGACATCCGCAGCATGATGAAGGAGTAGTTTGGCTACCTCGATCCATCGAGGGTTGTCTTGCCAGGAAGGCCACGTAGGAATCAAATGTAATGGAGTTGCGCCGCTATGATCTCGAGCATTCGGATTGGCTCCATATTCAAAAAGCAAACTTATAGTATCCTGCTGCCAGTAGAACACAGCCCAATGTAGTGCTGTATATCCATCGATTCCATAGGCAATGTCCGGATCAGCACCAGGTTCGAGAAGTAGCTTCATTGTATTGTAGTAGCTGAAGGCGTTGTGCTTTTCCTACACAGGTAGGAATGATCTTGACCCCTACTAATGATGATTTCAGCAAGAGCAGTTTCTCCATAATCACTTCTGCTGTTCACATCCACGCCGTAATCGGGCATCAGTTTGACGATAGTAAAGTATCCCCTCGTTGCGACAATATGGAATGGACTGCGTTCGGCACTATCCAGCCTGGCCCCATATTCAAGAAGTAAGTCCACGACTTCTTCATGGCCATTTTCGGCAACCCCGCATCCTGTACAAGTGCCCAGTCATCATCCTTCGCACCTTCTTCTAGTAACAATCGGTCTATAAGGGTATTTCCAGGTCTACCGTATGGTCTCCCAATATATAGAATTAAGTGAGGTCTGCAGTTGCGGAGACACTGGACTGAAATCTGAGTGAGATCGGGCTGGGTTTTGAGGACTGAGATGACATCTTTGACTTCAAGTTCTGGTAGAATAGCAATCAACAGTTCATTTGGGAGTGAAAGAAGTGAAAGTGACATTGCCTTATAGCTTCAGCCACCTGGTCAGCGACGGTCTCTGTCTCAGTTTCAGAAAGTGTAGGCCAAGCATCTTCAAGAGTTTGACCTTCCACTCGTTCCATGAGAACCATAGACCGGTTTTCATTGTCAACCCGTTCACGTAATACTGTTGGGACCGGGATTTCTGTATGATGCGTGAGATATTCCATTGTTTTGACTTCGGTTTTAGGAGGCCCGTTCGGACGGTCTTTCAAGATGATATCCGAACCAATAGCCCATACACCTCGCTGGCTAGCCCCATAGAAGAGTTTAATGTGGCTAGAATAATGACACTGCTTCTGTTTCTCAGTGGACCAGCCACAAGCTGCGACATTGTCGATAGGTCTTTCTGCCATATCTGGGGCCCATAACAGACAAACAAGGGTCGAGGAAGAGCAGAGAACTTGGTTGGCATTTGGCTAAAACACTGCTATTTGAGTGCTGCGAAAACGCGGTGTGTTTGTTTCTGGGACACGTCGCCCTGCATCGGAGTATACGCCGTAGCTCCCAACCCTGAACCCCAAGCCGATCCTTATGCAAGAAAATGGCTTCTGCTCTTACCAGGTTCGAGGGAATCTTCCCGATGCTGGCGGATGATATAAAAAATGCAATGCATTGGGCAATACGGACTCCCAGTTCGGATTTGGCAATGGTTCGAGAAGATACATATATTTGTCATTAGCGCTGTAGTCAATCCTTGCGGTTGACCTTATCTATCTCGTACCGAAACTCGAATCCCCCTTGTAGAGATTCGGTAAAATGTACACCATGCTTGCAATAGCCACTGGATCACCGTCCCAGGGGACCAACAACTGAGCTCACCATCACGGCAGCTTCTCGCTCCCAGTTTCCAACCGCCACCGTGTCGGTTCCTGGTCGACCCTTCTCGGCCAGCAGGCTGGTAGCAGACACCTGCGACGCACGGAGCACGCACTCCTTAATCTCGACTCTTAGTCGATCACGGTTGGACCGCAATGTACGAGCAGAGACACCGCCTCGATTGGCGATTTCCTGGACACGCGGGGCAAGAGACGAGGCGAGGGAGCGCCAGTAGTAGGAAGGAAGTGATGAGGTGTCTAGGGCCTGGAGAAGAGGCTGTAGGAGATTAGATTTGTTTGAGGGGGCTGTTTCGGATTCGGTGCCGGGTTCGTCGGTTGTGGTAGTGGAGGCCAAGAGAGGGTGTGGTGGTGGGCGGAGGTTCCTGAGAATGTTCTCCAAGGCGACTATATCTTGGCATCGTGCGGAGGTGTCGGCGAGAGTTCGGTCCATGGTTGGGAGTTGGGTAAGAGCCCGGGCGAGGGAATTTACGGATGTCATGATCGCTGTGTGCATGAACCCTTGTAATGTTGACAATAAGAGTTCGGGCTTGTAGTCGGCTGCAGTGATGGTGCCCTTTGGCGGAGGCGAAAGAAGATATAGAGTTGTGGCGGCGGTTGCCAGTCGTGCTCGGGCATCGCGGGCTTGCTTATAGCCAGATGGCAGGGATGACTGACCATTGGTGCTTGCCGAGTTCGAGGACAAAGAGAATCTGTTGATGGTCTGTTGCGCTCTCGACTTGACCATGTTCTCTGCGGGGATGACGAATTCTCCGCGTAGAGTGCGGATAACCTTCACTCGATCCAAACCATAGCCTTCCTCGCCCGGTGTCGCGGCTGAGAACATTTCTCGCAGATCCAAAATCGTGTACGTTGCTCGTTCCAGTGCACGGAAACCATCTTTTCCAGTTGATGGCGATGCTGCTCCATCCGGTCCTGCTGAGGGGGTCGGCCCTGTTGCGCCTCGGCCTGTAATTTCAGAGACCTGGCTCTCCAACTGCCTGCCCAGGGTGAAGCAGCGCGCAACTGCCCTTGCTAGGCGGACAGTTGCAAGTGAGTTTTCAGCAGCAACACGGGCTTCGTCGGCTGCTTCCCATTTTTGTATAACCTCCTTTTGGAGGCGCTTGTACCCTTGAGTCACAGAAGCGACCTGCGTCCCTGATTCTTTCAAGATATTATCAGCGGCAGCAGTTTGGCTTTGGGTGTGCGAAAGCAATGGGAGTGCTGATTTGGTTGTCAATGTATGGATGTGTGTGTCAATCTCCTGAAGATCAAAGAGCACCCGTGATAATGGTGTGGACAAATCCAGCGGGGTATCTGTTGCATTGTTTGTGCTTGTCACCAATGTATTGGCGAACGAAGCTGGGGAGAAGTCTGGGTCTAAGAAGGCCTCGTAGTCTATGTATGACGGATCTCCTTCCGCCATGATGGATCTAGACGCGTCCAATGTCTATCTCAATTGGGCTGCATAGAAGGAAAAAGAGCAATGAAGTAACTCGAGAACACCTTTTGAGCCAGCCAATCGGGGGCATGTGGAGTTCAGAAATAGTATATCTCAATGCCGCTCTCAATGTTTTGACGTCGACTTGGTCATTGGAGGAGAGAGGGATCCATGGATATTGGCCTTGGAGATAGGAAGCCCACATGGCCGATAAAGATCACGTGTCGTTCCTTAGTCATCTTATACATTCCCACCTGGGCGAGTATGTACCTAGTTAGATATAGGTCATGAGGACATTACTGGCTATGGACGATAATATAAAACGCAAAATATGAGTGCTCAAAGATATTTAATTACGTCCAGCTAATCCAGACCATAACGCAGTACATATAATGTGGTTACACAGACAATTTGGATTTGGAAGCACAGAAGCAACATTGGAAATTTTGACCAATCGTATAATCTTTTAATCTTATCACAATGGCATGATATACCTCTAGAGCCAATAGATATTCATTGGAATTCTCTGTACTTTGAAGCGCCTTCCAACAACAGAGCGGGGTCTCCATAGATAAGAAGCTCGGAGGTAAGCCCGAGTACCGGACATGAACATCAACTCTCAACCTTTAAAGGCACAATTCCTGAGATAGCACCTTAAACCGCAAATTCCCGCCATGTCATCTACAACAATTACGCAGCAAGAGTATTCCGTTCGCTTGACCAACGAAGATCAACTACCGCCACTACCACCAGCGGCAAACGATGCATCCTTCCAGGGTCTGGCTCGTGGAGGCCGAAATGGCGCTCTCAAACTCCGGGGTATTCCCACATTTTCGGATCTGACGGAGAAACGCAAGTGGATGAAGGAGCATATGGCTGCTGCATTCCGGTACTTTGGCAAGCTAGGGTATGGGGAGGGTGTCTCCGGGCACATTTCGATGCGAGGTAGGTGTAACACTGCGATACTTTGTATGGAATACGTTTTACTGGCGAGCAAAAGTAGTCTGACGGCTTGCAGACCCGATCCTCAAAGACCATTTCTGGATGAACCCTTTCGCCAAGCATTTCTCGACTATCAAGGCTTCGGATCTCGTTCTTCTGGATGCTGATGGATTCGTCGTCGACGGTGGAGCTCAGCTGCCTGTCAATGAAGCTGGCTTCCTGATTCATTCAGAGATCCATAAAGCACGCCCAGATGTTGTGGCTGCGGCGCACACGCATGGTATTCATGGAAAGACGTGGAGTTCATTTGGAAAGCCAATCGAGATGCTTACACAAGGTTAGTGGCTTTTCCTTTTCTCTTGAGGTGGCATTGAGGGTTTCAATTTGTGCTAACGAGCTGGATAAAGACGCATGCAACTTCTTTGGCAGAGTGGGTGTTTACGAAGACCATGGCGGTATTGTTCTGTCAGCAGAGGAAGGAAAGGCGATTGCAAGGGCATTGGGCAAGGAAAACATTGCATGTATCTTGCAAAATCATGGGTGAGTCGATTTTCGCCGTTGCGTTTTCCGTATGCGTCTAGTTCTATCTGGCTAATTCGACCTTACTCATGTACAGCCTCCTAACTGTCGGTCGGACTGTTGATGAAGCAGCAATCCTCTACTCCATGCTGGAGAACGCTTGCCGGTCACAGCTCCTTGCTGAAGCAGCAGCAGCCAATGGTCTTCCGAAGAGGATCATCAAGGATGATGCGGCCAAGTTCACCGCCGATGCTGCCCAGAATCCTGTAAGTGGGATGGACATACATGCCCAAGTGCTTAAGAATATATACGCTGACAACTTTTAGCACAACTTCTATACTGAGTTCCAGCCTGAGTTTGATCTGCTTGTCGAGGAGACAAACGGAAGGTTCCTCCAGTAAAGTGTGAGCGTTATATATGTCACAATTTCCAATTCGGTTCAAAGCTCTTTTGAATACGTAGCCTATATATTCTCTAAGGTTTAAGACAACAAGTACTCAGCCAAAAGATAGTATTCATAAAATCACTTTTTTCGAGGCTGTCGTGGAGGAGACAATTCCAAAGGGCAGTAGTGCAGCATGGAAGTCGAAAGAGCAAATCGTCAATCACAACATTTGTCCATGAGAGCCTTGAATGAAGGGCTCTGGGAGGCTGCATTGACCTCAGACGCTCCTGTAGTCAATAGGTAAATAATTCCTTCATAGTAGACAGCACAGGTTTTCGCTCAGCTGCATTCGACCTTCGTGGGGATGGATACTAGTCTATGTCCCTATTCAAGAAGTAGAGATTATACACGAATTTCTTTTATATAGCTCGTCATATTGTCTGACCGAGGAAAAAAGTACAAACCTAGCAGGTATTAATGTAACAGGAATCGAACAAAACGAATATGGAAATCAATTCCTTCAGAACAAACGCCATCTATACAGATGCAACTGCCGCAAGGGTATACAAAATGGAAGAGACGCACCAAATAGTCCATATAGACTAGAGCGTTAAGAAGGGAAAAAAGGTATAACAGGCAGCAAAAAGTCGTTCATAGCCCCAACGGGGAACATCAATGATGGGGCGAGGGTGCGAGGGTGCGAGCGGGCACGGGTTCATACAGCATGCTCGCCCGTGTGCTTCATATCATCCATTTCATATTCTTGCAAGCTACGTTCTCGACCGCGGCCGCGGCCAAAGCTCGACTCCTGCTGACCGTCGCCGGCAGACGCTTGTGATGATGGGCCTGCTTGGGTGCTGCCACCATGTCCACCAAACTTGATAGGTTCCAGCTCCCGTCTTTGGCACGCCCACATGCCGAGGAAGGTCATCATGGCTGCACTAGCGAATTGAAGTCCCCACCAGAGTAGATTTGAAGGGAGGGAGTGGGTGTACAAAGTAGTGGTGATAAGGTGGAGGAAGTGGATCGTCAGGGCGAAATCAGGGACCAGCTTTGAGCGGGATACAAAAGCAAGTAGGAACATGACGCTGAGTATCCACAAGAGGAGATTATAATTAGCCGCTGATCGGAATACCGCTCGCAATGTCGACCCAGTGGACAACTCACCTAATAAAGCAATTCAACAACCACACCAACCCCAACATCCATCCAATGGTCGTATCACCGCGCAGGGAGTCCCAGCCAAATACCAGGTCTAGAGAAAACGGTGCGCCATAGACAACTGTCGTGAACAAAATGAGCACCGTGGCGCAGGCATAGTATGCGAGCTGTAGCAAGAAGATCTTGCGGACGATCTTCAACGGAGGGAGCTCGGTGCGCGACCCCGCTGGCGGACGCCGGCGCCCGGACATTAACTAAATAGACGACGGGGGGTTTTTTCACCCTCGCGAATTTCGTTCAAGGTCGAGGTCTCAACGTGGTCAGGTTGAGCTCGGCGCTCGAGGCGAGGGCAAGATGGTGGAGGCGTGGGGAAGTGAACATGCAATGCTAGTCGGGAGAGCGTTCCAAGCGAAATCCAGGGACAAAAAGTATCCGCTGCCAGAGGCTTCAAAATTATATGTAAATTCCAGAACGTGGAGTGCGTCGAAAGTGAAAAAGGGTCCGGAGATGGAGATCGCCTGCCTGGGATCAACAGTCTTGGCGGTCACAGGCCCGACCCGCCAACAACTGGGTAACTGCCGTCACTGACACCTTTTGGCTGCACAACTCGCTACAAAGCACAGCATTCTTTACTGATTTGAACTCGACGGATCAATCGATCAATCGCTCACTCGCTCCTTCTCCGATATAATCGTCTCTCCAAAATGGGCTGGCTACCTTGGTCTTCCGGTGATTCAAACAAGAACGCAGCCTCCGACGGTGGCCGCATTGCCCCGGACCGAACGAGTCGCGCGCGCTGCTGGGAGGGCCGTGATCGATTTTTCGCCTGTCTTGACAAGAACGATATCCTGGACGGCATTAAAGATGATACGAAGGCGCGACAGAAGTGCGCGAGCGAGGTCGCGGAATTTGAGGCAGCATGTTCACAGAGCTGGGTACGTACGGCGGGATCTTTGATCGGCTGCTCAGAATTACCAGTTTTAGTTGTTTCCTAGCTTGCTATACATTATATGTACCTATTCATTGGCAGAATGCTGACTCGAGATTCTTTGCGTTTTCTAGGTGAAATACTTCAAGGAAAAGCGTGTGATGGAGTTCAACCGGGACAAGACGATTGAGCGCATTCAAAAGGAGGATGCGGCCAAGGTGAAGGAGTTGAAGGAGCAAGGTTGGAACTCGAAATAAGGAGCCAGGGGGACTTCATCGGCGGCTTTTGTACAATATGTAGCATATCCTCTCTTATCACGTACCTTGATGACCACTCATTTCGAAGGTACATACATTGCTAGAAGCTGCAAGCCTGGGACGGCTTGGTTGCTCAATTCTAATCCCTGCATATTCCAAGTCGTAAGGTTGAGGACTCGTAACTGTGACCGCAGTATGGAAAACAGAAGAGAGGAGAAATTTTCGGATTTTCGATGGAATAGGGTTGACTTTGATTATGCCTTTACATGGGCTCCCGGAAAATTGTCAAAATTGCGTACTAGTAATATGCACGTACATACATAGGCAACTTGTGCAATTATCTACAATATGACTACCCTCATAAAAGCGGTACCTAAGAAGCCCTAGAAAGCCCCGGACAGAGGGAATATGGTAGAAGTTATAGAAGTTACACACACTTTGATGCCAAAGAGAGAGATGTCATAATATAACCGAACATATGTGTCAAGAGAACATTCGTATTATGTCCCGGGGGAAGGGGGATAAACCAGTGGTCGCAATAAGCAAGAGTCCAATGGTTGAAAAAACATGTCAACTCCGTCCAACGTAGCGCCGTGCCCTAATATCTACCTAATATCTTACTGCATTGTCACACATGAGAAGCAAAGAGCAATAAGGAAAGAAAAGGAAACGCCTAGTGTTGCAAGAGCTGGTTTTTGGCCAGCCAGAAAAAAAGGAACCGAAGCAGAGCACACTAAAATCCACCAAGTAGGGATGCAAGAACGCCAGGCTCCGGAAATGAACAATGAGAAGATGAACCTTAAGTTCGAATGAGAATGATAGGGAGTAAGAGAGTCGTGAAATCATTGCTTCCATTTAGCCAGGTGCTGCATCAGGTTCTGTACCTGGGGACCGGTAGGTCCCTGGCCCTGCTGCTGTTGTCCACCTAGTCCTTTGGCCAGGAGCGAGAGCAGATTTGGATCGGTGATGACGGGTGCATTTACAGGCTGGAGATTGAAGGGTGGATGGGGAAGGGGTTGCTGTGCGGTAGTTTGCACAGGTGGAGGTCGATGCGTGTTGGTCAGGAGACTGGCGAGATCGGCCGGAGGTGGGTTTGGTGAGGCAAAGGGTGACTGAGTAGCAGACACGGGCTGCGAATGGGGAGGTCGCTGGAGCGCCGACAAGAGAGTTGAAAGGCTAGGACCATCAAGTGAACCAATGAGATTCGCAATGGTTGGTGGATTTGAAAGCGCAGGCAAGCCAGGTGCAGGTACCGACATAGGTTGGCCTGGAGGGACAATGAAACCAGGATTGGGCGCAAATGCGGTTGGGGCTGCTCCTCGCTGCATTGCTTGGGCTTGGTGGCTCAGGAGCTCAGCGGACATGTTAGGCTCGAGCTCAGGGTAATCTATGTGAAAAAAGAGAGATGAGCAAGGCGTCGATGAAGAATCAATCACATAATGCGCTTACCAAGGAAGCGGACATTATCCAATCCAGCGGTCCGGTCAAATAGCTGCAGAGGAATTTTCCGAGACACTTGATTCGGACGAGAGAGGCGGACGACCGCAAGGACACCTTCAATAAACTGACGATGCACGGCGGCGCCAAGAGGGATCCGTGGACCAAGCACCAGGACATCCACTCGCAATCCACGGTTGCGGAAAGCGTTCTCTACATGAAGAACGAAGTTTCTTCGCAATGTCAGTGAGTTTATTCAAACAGACATCGAGAGATTCAACCAAAACCAACCTGTCAAGTTCCTCCAGCACGAGGAGCTGCACCTCCGGTACATCTCGCTGAGCTCGTCGAGGCACGGGTAAATCCGCTTCACCTTCATAGATACCACGTGGTCTTGGGCTGATGCTGCGGTAACGTCGATCTCTGGAATAGGGAGAGCGAGGAGAACGTGGAGAGCGAGAGCGCCTTCGCTCGCGGCGATCAAATCTTTCTGGGCTTCTGTCTCGCGACCGATACCCATCTCTAGACCCCCGAAAGGGTCGCGGGGAAGGCGATCGCGGCGGGCGATAATCGTCGCGTCTGCTACGGTGAGAAGGTTCATCCCGGAAATCGCTAAATGGAAGCCGACTTGGCTCATATGGCTTAGGCCGGTCGTATCGATCGGCCGGGGCCCGGGCGTTAGTTCGCCCAGGAGCAGCACGGCTGAACTCCGGTGACCGGGAACGACGTGGCGGCGGTGCACGGGAAGAAGGTTCGGGTGCTTGAGACGGTCGGGTCGATCGCTGAGGCTTTGAAATTTCAAGATCTGGGAACGGTTAGGTCTTCGAGAAGAAAAATTGTTGAGCTATGGCTTGGAGCACTCACGTATCTTCCTGCCCCGTACAATGGCTCCCTGTTCGACGCCGAGAGCCGCATGGCAGGAACTCGCCTCTAGGAACTGTATGAAGCCGTACGCCTGCTTGATCGATATCTGGGCCAGTTTGCCGTATTTATGGAAGATATGGAACATGTCGCGCTTGGTGACTCTTTCAGTAGGGAGGTTGCCTGCATATGGTAAAGCTGTTAGATCGACGAAGAGTAGACATAAGCCGGAACAATACTGACCAACAAACAGCCTGGAGCCCATGGGGAATCGATCCCAAAGACCTTCCGTCACATAGATCCGTTCATCGTGCAGGAACTCGTCATATTTCTTTTGGACCTCTGGACCCCATGGCGAATCGTCGTCACCAGGCTTGGTAGACCGACCCTGCTTTTCAACACGGCCTTTCTTGGAGGCTACAAAAGGCTCTTGCAAGGAGCCCTGAGATTCGGCACCGGTAGATGGGGTTTGCGGGAAGGTGGCAAAAGGAGCCTCAGCCCCTCCAGGAGCAATGTTAAATGGCTGAGACTGGGTTTGGGGCTGAATATTACTAGGTTGGGCTGAGTAGGCAGGCGACGCAGTGGCAGCGGCATCATGGGCAGATGGAAGTTGGTGATATGCCACCTCGCCATTTGAAGTATAATGGGCCTGAATAGAATCGAGGCTTTGGGCATGAGGGTGGGCAGGGATGCCCTGGGATTCGAGGGAATCGGCAGCGGGCGCTTGGTGGAGAGATGAGTTCTCAGCCGAACAAACGGCGGGGTTGGTTGCACCAGGGTTAGGATGAGAAAGATTGTCGAGGAGTTGCTGGAAATTGACACCTCCCCCGTTATGTCCCACGCGCTCCTCAGCAGTTAGGTGGTCCGGCATCCTTGACTGCTCCGGGTTGTGGGCATGATCTACTTCGCTCCCAGTGGCAAAGCCTTGGGATACCGGAGCAACCGGAGCGGCGTGTGAATAAGTGGAATCGGAATGAGAAAAACCTGAGCTCGGATGGCCGGCGCCTTCGGACCCCGCCGCTAGGTTGGGAGTGTAGTATGCAGAAGCAATCATTTCATTCTGCATCCCAGGATTCGGCTGCGAGCCATGAAAACTACCAGCATCTTGGGTTTGACTCGGTCCCCCCTGACCATCTTTTAAACCTCCGTGCAACCATCCATCGTGTGTTTGCGGGACCTGTTTATACACCGAGCGTTCATAGGTGGAGGTATCGTTGAAGACGGGGTCCATTTGGTTCTCTAGAACTGGGATATTGGACGGCTCTGGGATGTGTAGGGGTCGAGGACTTTCCGGAGTCAGAGTCTTTCCGCGAAAGTGAAGCGCTTCATCGGGACTGGGCGTCATGTAGACTTTGAGGAGGAGGTGGTTTCATCTACGGAGAAAAAGTGTCGGGGTGAAGAAGAGGGTCCTTGGAATTTTCGCAATCGCAAGCTAAGGTGGGGCGATGGGAAAAGATGGGTCGGATTTCTCAGACCTCACCCAGAAGGGAAAGGGGGGAGTTGAAAAGGAAGTAAAATAGGCGATGAAGAAGGGAAATAGGGAAATAGGTGGGGGGTTCTAGAGGTGCCCAGGTGAGAAGGGGAAAAGTTTGGTCAGGTGAGCGATTGGAGGCGTTGAGATTATGGATTTGCGGGATATGTCTATCACGAGGGCGAGTTGGTTCTTTTGATGTTTCTGTTTATTTAGAGAGATTCATAGAGAAGAAAGAAGATATTCCAAGTTTATAGATTATGTAGAGCAATGGTCGTTACCACAATAATCACTATAACACTCTAACCCTATGGAACTATAATCACATCATTCTAGCCACTCTAACCACTTCAATTACTTTAAACGCTTTAAACACTCTAAATCATTTATTTAATCACTCTTAACTAAATATCGCAGCCAAATAAAAGCTTCTGTTACGTACGCTAAGCGGGGCTAGACCTGGCGAGAAACGGCATTTCATTTTTAGAGATTTTAATTAGTCACACTCCGCCTCCTGCTTCTTCTATACAATACTGCACTATGCACTACCTCATGTATTGCCAATGGCGTATACACTGCTTTCCGGCACTACCATTGAGAAGATTTGCATCTCAAGCTGACCAAGATGTACAACTAGCCAGGGACTGGCTCAAATCCCTCAACTCCAAGACCATCCCCCGCAATATCTGCGAGGTCTCCTTCAGTCGGTCCAGCGGTCCGGGCGGGCAAAATGTGAACAAGTCAGCGCCCCCACTTGAAGATCAATAGTGCTGAATGTTGCAATGCTAACCGGGAAATCGGGGAAATAGGGTCAACTCCAAGGCTACCCTGAAAGTCCCATTGGACGCGTTGCTGCCCTTAGTTCCCCGTCTGATACACCATCCACTACGCGCTTCCCGATATGCCGCCGAAAGAACCCAATGTCTAATCATCCAGTCGGACGAGGAGCGGAAACAGTCTAACAATGTGGAATCCTGCTTTGATAAGCTCTATCAACTATTGCAGAGCTCGGCCAAGGAGGTGATCCCTGGGGAAACATCCCAAGCGCAAAGAAATCGCGTCCAAAAATTGTATGTTTACTCTTTCCACCCGAAACCTTTGAGCAAATTTAACGAGAAAAAACCAAAACAGACAAAGGGCTCAAAATGAGGGTCGGATAAAAGACAAGAAAAAGCATAGCGACAAGAAAAGTAGTCGCCGGGGAAGCAAATACGATGATTTATAATGATCATGCAAACCACCTGGTGATAGCATAGGGAAATTCGCCAGTGGACCCTGAGTTTTGATAATATCCGATCAACGCCTAGGTGCTATGTACAAATACTTGGGTATGCTATGTGTATGCTACTCCTGTGCCGCGCGCTCTGCATTGCGGACGGTAGCTGCAATAACCTTTTGCAACGAAGGATCCAAGTCCTCTGTTGCCTGAACAGGTTGAAGCCAGTTCATCACTTGGCGTGCGAGGTCCTTGCCCATAGGGTACTCTCTGAGGCGGGCAAGCGAGCTACCGAGCGCACGCGGGAATTCGGCCGAAGTGGAGGGGATTCCAGCGGTCGGGAACTTGATGTAGCAAATCTGCGTCCGTGGGCTGGAAGGCTTGTTGGCGCGCATCGTCTCAATCGCATGTTCCAAAATCTTGCGAAGACAAGGCGCATCCTGGAATTCCCAAGCCATATCAAAGAACTCCTGACCGAACCGATCATCGTGGCTGAAGTGCTTTGTAGCGGTATCAAAGATAGCGAGCGGGATGGCACCGCTCAGAGCAGGTGTGGAGTTCAGGTTTTGCAGCGCAACCTGGTCTACTTCTCCGTCCGCTCCGGTGCTCGGGTTGATGTCCTCAGCTGTGAGTGCCGGGAGCGCAATCATGTCGGCATCAGTGTCGTCGATTTCTGCTTCTTGAATCGGCTTGGGTTTTTGGCTCTCCCCATCAAGTCCGAGAATCCGTTGGCGAGCCACCACTTTTGCGATGTAAATCAATTCCAGCTTTGCATATTGAATCCAAATTGTCCTCGCACTCTTGCAGAACCGTAGACCGCGCTGCATGTAACTCCGAGCCTGTGTCATATCTCCATGGTCATCAAGGACATGCTTAGCGGCATAAACCCATAACTCGGCGCAGGTAGGGTGTAGTCGCAGGGCATCGGTGAAAATCATGAGGAGCTTCTTGTGTGCCTTTTGTTTGCGAGCATATTCGATGTACTGGACCCAAAGGTTGATATCGCCGTGGAACTTGCGTGTAGCTCGGTCGAGAATGAAGAAAATGCGTCGCTGGCCGTTGAATCCTGCCGACCGAATCCCAAGTCGCTTCACCCGCTTCTTTCGCAGCACATCGAGGTTCATTTCGTATTCAGCGTAGCGCACAAAATCTACCGGCTGCGCACCACGCGCATTGAGCTTGTGCTCGAAATCAGATCGTTTTTTAACGATTGAGGAAATTTCATCCTAGTTATCCTGATCAGCTGTCATTCTGATGGAAGAACTCCGCTTTGCGGGCATACCTTGGTGAAAATCTTCTTGCGCTCATATTCCTTGAGCTCAGGCACTGACTTCTCGAGGAAGAATCGAGCCTTATCTGTTGCCGCGGACATGATTGCTGTTCGCTGAAGAGTCAAAAAAAAAAAAAAGTCGGCATCCCGCATTGAAAAAACACCGATCAGCCCCAGAGTGCGCTTAGCCGCATTGGGTTAGCGCAAAGGACGCTCACAAGCACCGAGGGATCCGGACGTTGTTTTCATTTCCCTCAGGGGCCCTTTGCTCGTGACATCTTATTTAATTTGTTTTTCCTTCGTTCTTTTTCTTGTCACTCTTTTCTTTCTCGGTTTTGCTTCTTTTTTATCATATAGGTGCAGAGATTGCCTTTACGTCTGTGCCGCCATGGCTCCCCGATACAAGGACGGAGATGCCGTGGTTGCCGTAAGTTCTCAAGCGCCATGCGATGCGGATCGAGAAACGCCACTGACTTGACATCTTTGTAGATCAACGGCAAATGGGTCGCATGGACTCACACGGTTTTTGCATACGCAGCGTTCATCAGCGCGTTGATTGTCGGCGTCGCTTTGCACTACCACAAGATTGTTCAAAACGAACATTACGGCTACCCCATCGAATGGTTCCCCTCCGTGTCTGCGACCATCGGTGACCGATATCCTGAACGGTCCTTTTTCCAAGTTTTCATTGCTATTACTTCCGGTCCTCGCTTCGCCCTCGTCTTCCTGTGGTATATCCTCACGTCGCGTCCGAACTCGACCTTGCCCAAGTTGGTTGCCGGCGTGGGCATCTTCCGGACATTGACATGCGGTGGTTGGACCTATGTCACATCGACCGATGACCACGACTGGCATGACATCTTCATGATCTCGTACTTGGTGGCCACCTTGCCGTGGACCCTGGGTTGCCTTGCGCTCAGCCCGATCAACCGCCGTGCCGTCAAGTACCGCAAAATCATGGCCAGCTTGTTCTTTGGAACATTGGTTCCGTTGATCTACTACTTCATTCAGCACAAGGTCCACAAGGTTCCTGGTGGTGAGTACTTGCCATTCCAACTGGGGGTTACCGCATGCTAACCAGTCAAACCTTTAGCCTACACCAAATATGCCTTCTTTGAATGGTCCCTAATCCTGTTCGATGTCGGTTTTGATGCTGTCACAGCTCTTGACTTTGAGAGCTTCGAACTGGTTGTGAGGGATGTTAAGGGGGTTAGCAGAGGGTATGTACCGTGGCTTCCAAAATGACATTGCCCGCATCAAATGTATAGTGCCAAAGGCTATATTGGCTTTGAACAAAGAAAACATTGTCTAAGTTTGTGCTCATTAGGCAATTGGAAACGACTGCAGATGCTGTCTTGGAGAAAGAGTGTGTACAATCTCATAACCAACTACAACCATCCCGGAAATTAACCACATACGTAGGAAGGGCAAGCCAGTGGGCAACACCTTTGGCGAGGGCTTCTTCTGGACCGAGGTCATCGACGCCGCCTCGGATGTCTACAATGGGGTAAATTATACCAATCGATCATTGGTCTCTTGCGTTACTGACAATGGACTGTAGTTTGTTTTCTGGACCATTGTGACTGCTCTGCCTGTCCTTGTCTGGTGTAAGTGACATGTATTCCCTGGTACGGATGGACCCTTCTGATCTTGATAGACTTCCCTCTTTGGCACATGGGTATCTCCGGATACGAGGTTGCCATTGTCACCTGCACATCTCCGTTGCTCTACGTTATCCCATCCCTGCGATATGCAGCGGCGAAGAATCTTCGCCTTCTTCACCTGCTCTCGCTCGTCGGTCTTCTCGCATACAAGTTCCAGGATCCTGCCAACCGACTCTTTGTGACTGGATTCGCTCTTGCTACTACTTGTGCAGCATGGACCGCTAGCTTCTTTTCGGAAAGGGCCAACACACCTCGTCTCGAAGCCCGTATCATGGCTTGGGGAATCGGACTGATTATGTCCGTCGTTGCTAAGTTCGCATGCAAGACAAACAACCCCCTCTGGCCAATTGTGCACGCCGAGAATGGCGGCTGGAACAAAGTCGGGATCTTCATTGCTCTGTTCGCTGTTTTGAGGTCTCAGAGAGGCTCAACCACGAGCGGTGGTGATTACTTGCCAGCAGGTGGTAAGAAGGGCTCGTCCATTCTTGCTGGTGTTGGATTTGGCGCTCTGATGTTCGCCATCGTGTCACTTTTGACTGACTCGAGTACCATGATCTCGTGGGTCTGGGACGGATACCCAGTACGCGGACCGCTCGCAGCTCCTCACGGTGCCCTGACGATCTTCGCAATGGGAGCCGGCCTTGTGTACGGCATCTTCCACCCTAGAATCGCTGGAAGCTGGACTGCCTTCGGTGTCGGTTCCATCGGTGCTGCTCTTCTTACTTGCTACCACCACTGGACTGGATTCTATGGTGCCCTCATTCTTGCGTTCTATATCATGGCCGTTGCTCCCGTTCTGATTGTGTCAAGCGTTCGTCACTCTCCTGCGAGCACGTTCGGCATCGGCTTCATCGTTTATGTGGCTCTTTTGCTCTTCCACGTTTGGGTTGTCGCCTATGCCTTCGTGCCAGGTGGCCCATTGCTTCGTGAGCACACTGATTGGCTCATGACCACCACGATGCTGTCCATTGGTGCGGGTGTCTTCTCTGCGGCGACCTCGAACTCGGCTCGCTCCCGCAAGCCCCACAAGCCTGTCAACCCCAATAGCAGGAAACAGCGATCGTACTATATCTACGTTCTTGCTGTGCTGCAACTGCTTTCCGTGTCTGTCGCCTATCTCCGCTTCCCGACCAATGACTACACTCCTTATCACAAGGAGGACAAGGTTGTAACGGCTGGTATCTGGACTGTCCACTTCGGCCTTGACAACAACATGTGGTCATCTGAGCGCCGCATGCGCGACGTCATTGGTGAGCTTGAGCTGGATGTCATTGGTTTCCTCGAATCCGACAACCAGCGTATCATCATGGGCAATAGGGACGTCACCCAGTTCATCGCCGAGGACCTTGGCTACTACACTGACTTCGGCCCCGGTCCCAACAAGCACACCTGGGGCTCCGCTTTGCTGTCTAAGTTCCCCATTGTGAACTCCACGCACCACCTCCTCCCCTCGCCTGTGGGTGAGCTGGCACCTGCAATCCATGCCACACTGGACATGTACGGCGAGATGATTGATGTTGTTGTGTTCCACTCCGGACAGGAAGAGGACCCCGAGGACCGCCGCTTGCAGAGCGAGTATCTGTCAAAGCTGATGGGCGACTCCCCGCGTCCTCTGATCCTATTGAGTTACCTCGTCACCAAGCCGCTCGAGGGTAACTACAACACCTACGTGAGCGAGCGTAGCCAAATGAAGGATATCGATCCTACGGACTGGGATAGATGGTGCGAGTACCTTCTCTTCAAGAAGCTGCACCGCACTGGCTACGCCAGAATCAGTCGTGATACCATCACAGATACGGAGATTCAGGTAAGTAATGTTGTTTCTCTATTTCTTCTACGCATGCTTCGATTCTGACTCTTTCGTGATCTAGGTTGGAAAATTCGTCATTGGCGAGCCTGAACCCGAAAATGAGATGCGTATTCCAGAAGAGATGGTTCCCGTTGGCCGCCGCTTCCCTGCCTTGTTCCGCGGCCAGGGAGTGCGTGGACACCGCTACCACGTCTTCGACGAGCCCAGGTACTGGCAATAGACAGTCTGCCTGAGTGAGGGGCGTGAATATGCTTCATTGGGCAAAAGTTCGCTTGAAGAAGATTAAAATTGATGGGTCTGCAATGTTGTGACATAATGAAAGACCAAACAAGGCAGGCATCCCACTATCTTTAGTGTTGCTAATATATCTAGCGTATTTGAATGACGAGAGTATTTTCTGTTAGTCGTTTTCCTATTCTACCAATGTTTACTTCTGGCTCATGCTCCTCGGCCTCCTACGTATTCGTACATTGCATGACCCGAAGGACATAAAGTTAATGTATTGCATCCCAGACGGTGTGCATGAGAGAACCTCTAATTGTGCGGTCCTTTATGCTCTCTTCAATACATGGCCTCTCATATGTACATGTCCCTAATTCCTTTCGGTAGTGCTGCGGCATTTTCTTCCTGCTTTGATCATGTTGCCAGTGTGAAACTCAAAAGCCGTTAACAAAATATGAATATTAACAGGGACAGTCTCAACTGAGATATGGGAATCCTAGCAGCAACCAGTTCGGCAGGTTCGTGAGACAGCATCTTCCAACACCAGGATCTTCCTCTTTGTGCCATGATGCCGGAGAGTTATAAGCTATCAAACTGAAAGGCTTGTAAGCTGGGGATTTCGTATCTTTCTGGATGTTGATTTGGGATATCCTTTGTCTTGTGCAGACCACAGGCGTCCGCTAATAATAGCCCTGACCATGTCAAAGACGGTTTGAATCCAACATAGTCAATCCGATCAATCCCGATTTTGATTGATAGAAGTTACCACGCATTCCCCATGTCTCTTATTGATTCTTGCTCTGTGGCATTTGATATTGAGCCATCGAATCATTCAACATAGGGCAATGACACCAGAGTAGCACGTCTACCCAGGTGTATTCCAGCAGCCATGCTGATTACTTGATTCGAACAACGGGCCCTTTCCTTCATGGCCACAAGGATACATCGATCCTCAAAGCTCTTTGTATCGCTCTGAATTCTGGTGTCAGACCCAGACAACAGGGAAGTACGCCTCGCTTTGTTTCAAAGGCTCTTTCGTGATAGGAATTTGGGGGGGGGGGCATTGCCACATCCGGACACGAAGTAGGTTTATTCTCACCTGTCAGCTTTTACTTCTTGGTGGAAATGGCTGATATCTCCACTTTGAAGCAAGCCCTAACCCGGCGCCTTCGTGGTCCCCCATTTCCTAGCTTGTCCGGAAAAACGTGTCGAACTTGCTAGGATACTACTTTATTGGATTTTGAAATATAAAAATATGGACCTCTGGTATGGAGTAAATGCTGGAATTTCTAGAGATACAAATCGGGAATAACGGCTCAGACTCATATGGGCTGGGAAACGAAGTATTTCGTTTCTGGGACTGATATTCGGGAATTGCTCTCATTCTCTTTGAAGCGTATTTTCAAATTAAATAAAATTAAATATTGATTTTTGGTACGGAGTACTGCTTCGCTTCTTGTGGTTCCTGTCCTTCATTGTTTCATGCGTTCGAAGTCTGATGATACTCTGTTCCTTTTCTTTGAGCTCCTGGTCTCCGTGTAGATTCCTTAATTTGTCTATTGACTTCTTTCTGTTAAGTGCTGGAAAGCTACTGCTGGTCTTCTGTAGTCCCTCGGATTTTCGATTTGAAGTGAACAAATGCCCACGGCGCGAATAGTGCCAACAAAACTTATACACCTGCTGCATTACAGCTGTTAGCAAACCTGATTTATTTGAGCTAAACTACTTTCGATTGCAAGAACTGGAACTTTTTATCAAGACCGGCCTGAAACGCTCTTTGTCAAGGCCCTCGGTGTATCTGCAATAAGCTGGGCGTGGTCAACAAAGAAGAGGGCTCGAAAAGATATTTTTAATTTTCTTTGTGTCGATAAGTATCTCCACCTTGCTTCGTCTCTCTCTGATCGTGCTTTGTCTACTGGCACGAATAGGTGCCCCCCCTTCTGTCTTCTATTAATATAGAGCGAACAAGTCCAAATTTATCGTGAACCACGAGCAAGACTTTATTCACTTGTCTTTTCTCCCAAATCAATCATCATTATTATCACAGCACCAAACTGACAATAAGTACGCTCGTCGTGTTATCATTTCACACATTCTCTGGCTAACAGAATCAAATCAGACCGGAATACCATCTATCGACTCGAAAAGATGGTTACAACACGAGGAAAGGCTGCAGGCACTCGGTCAAAGGTCCAGCCTCTACCGGCTAAGCCTTCCAAGGCCGAAAAGGCCGCCAAAGCCGCCAAAATAAAGGCTGAGAAGGAGGGAAAGAAGGCCGAGAGGGCAGCAGCGAAGGCTCTAAATGATGCGAAGAAAGCTGCAGCGAAGGCCGAGAAGGACGCAACTAAGGCTGCGGCCAAGGCTGCTAAGGCTACCAATGCCAAAAGCACCACAAAGGGCACGAAGCGCACAGCTGCTGCGAAGACAAAAACCGCCAAAACTGCCAAAACCACCAAAATCACCAAGACTACCAAAACCACCAAGAAGGCGAAGGCCACAAGGAGCAGAATTAGCGCAGCTACCGTGAAGGCTTCAACAAATCAATATGACGGAGACGAAGAAGAACACTATAAACCGCAGGCCAAAAGGCGGAAGATTGAGTCTCCGGCTCCTCCCAATCTTCAAGTGGAAATGGGCCCGCCCAAAGCAAAGCGTCCGGCTTTAATAATCGGGGAATGGGAGTACATCAGGAAAACCTTTGTTCCAGAAGGTATGGAGAACGAAGGTAACAGACCTCTACCACACATATATATTGGAGGCGCTGCACCGCAGCCTCGTTGGGTGGTCACTCAAACCCAAAGTATAAGACGACTTGCCTCAAATGCCACATCCAGGAGGCCTGATGGCACGAGGGACTTCGGCGGTCTACAATGGGCCTTTGAAGAAGGCAACTTCAACAAATGGACCGGGCTAGAATACCCAGCTCTTTACGAACTTGCGTACAAGTGCCTCGAATATACGCTCATCGATACAGAGGTTCGGGAGCAGATCTATGAATCCCTTGCCCAGGGTCCCTTGCCCAAGTCTGTGACCATTGGGGACAAATGGTACCCAGCTCTGCCGCCAGTGCCTATCACACGGCACTTTGGAGGAACCTCCGAGCAAACTAGTCCAAAGTCAAGTGATGCGGCCTTTTACTTCCGCAACTACGAGCGTCCAAACATGGCAGTCCAAGTGTGTGATAATCACATGGTGAAACCGTATCCGCATTCCATGGCTGCCCACATCTATAATCAAGCGACATCGGAGACATGGCCCACTGCCCCACGGTCTGCAAGTCCGGACGCAGAAAGCGAACGGGGCGACGAGCGGGGTGGGGAAGGAAGCCAGTCAAGCGAGTCCAAGAATTCTTCTATGTCAGAGGAACCTTACCTGGAACGAAATCCAGAGGCCACTTACTCGGAACCAACGGCCAGCACATCTCTTGGAAATGAGCAGAACAGCAAGCAGGACATCGAGAAAGGCAGCGAGAAGGACAGCGAAGAGAGTCAGTCAGTCGATTCCAGGAGGTCGTCTGTGGCCGGGGAGTCTGACCTGGAACTAAATCCAGAGGGCACTTATTCGGAACCGACCACCCCTGCGCCCCTTGGAAACGATGAGAAAATCGCACAAATTGGTAGGTACGAATGTGCTTAGTTTGACGTGGTCTTCTCATTCTCTGCATGCTCCTTTGCCTTTCCCCGTATGCACCCGAGGTGATCAGATGGCTCAATCATGGGCGTGCCAATGAACCCTTTGGATTGTGCGCGCCCGCGTGTGTGTGCTAACTACACTGTGAGACACAGTGAGCTACATGGGAGCAGTCCGATCCAAGGCGTCTAGGGCGAGTCTCTTGACTGGTTGTCACGTTATGGGGAAGAGGAGGTCTAGTCACTGTGGCATTACATTTTGCATACCGGACTTATTCAGGCAAGACGCTAACTGATTGGCTTTAGATACAATCTTGGAAGACGGTTCAATCTTTGGTGACGGCGATGACGTTCAGGATGAGCGCAACTCAGCTCGGGACTCTCGAGAGCAATCACCTAGTAGCCTTTTCTCTGGGTCCCGCTCCGACATCGAGGTCAGCGCTTCTGCCAAGACCAGTGAGACTAGCAAAGTCAACGCCGCTGACGATAATAGCGCCCAATCGGCGAATAGCCTGTCCACAGTATCCCATTATGGGCTCTTCAGCCCTGGACAGATTGAGAGGTATTATAGTAAGAAGCAAAGAAATTGTGAGTCAATCTGTTTATCTTTCATCCCAGTTAATCATGCTAATGTTTGGTTTTGGTTCAAGTTGAAAGGTTAGGCGGAATTGAATACCACGAAGCCCCAGAACAAAAGCGCCAAGCACAGCCGTCATCAAATTCCGAAAGGGAGATGCTGGAGGCACTGGAAGATGCACAGGAGGAGGTAGAGATAAGAGAACTCGAGACAAGAGGGTTTACAGAGTCAAGTAAACGAATGCGGATGGAGTCACCATCAACACCATCACCACCTGCGACTCGAAGGAAGACAGCAGCAGAGATTAGGGTGGATAAAGCTATGTCGTTCGCACGAGCAGGACAAGGAAAACGGGACGAAATGCGAGCAGCTGCAGCGGAGAAAATATCTGACAGGCCGCCGGTGGCACTGCTGAAGAAGACTACAAGGAATCAGGCGGGTGCAAGATCACAGGCGGACGCACCTAGTCCTGAGATTCCGCCTAATTTGCAAGATAGGTTTCTGGAGCAGACCAAGGCATATCTCAAGGATCCAATTCAGAGGGCGAGACATTTCCCTGACCCTCTTGCTGTTCGCCGAGTCAGAGTGTGGGCAGGGGAGGAATTGGTGGGCCATGGGATCAAACCCACAGTCGACGCTATGCTACCCCCTTGGGCTGAAAGGCACCGGCCTTTCAGTCAATGGCAGGATCCGGTGAGTGCCTTAATTGATTGAGCTTTTCGAGAACCACGCTGATCATAATCGATTAGATTGGGCTAGCACCTGCGCCTGCGACACGCACAAAAATCTCGAGGTCGAAAAAACGGAGCAAGGGGCAAGGTAAGAGAAGGCCAAGACCACCAGCATCTGCAAAAGAGCAGTCAATCAGTTCAGCCCGGTGGTCATCGTTTAGATAAGCCTGTTGTGTGTCCATAGTTTTGTAGTGGAGAATGGCAATGGATGGTGGTGTAATCGGAGTTAGATAGATTCGGGGTTTGGGATATTTCTGCCTTTTTATTTGAATCTTTTGGGTCTTTTTTACTTTCATTTGACCGTCATCATTCTTCTGATGAGCATTTATTACATTCTTACAACACTGGGTTGGAGCGAAGCATAGTTGCATGTCCAAGTCCGGTGATATAATCGCAAGGCAATTGGTTGCGATCCTCAAATAAATTTCGGAAGCCAATATAGAAGACAAGGGCGATCCACAGCTAGGTGAAGCGTAAGTGAAAAGAAAGTCCCTCAAAGGTGTTGGGGGAAGGACTTGGTCTATACAATAGGCGGCCTTTATATTGCTAGACGTCACGTGCAAACCGAAGCAGCTCAGCTCACCCGTCGTCTCATATCTCACGTCTTCGTTCGCGAAAGTCGGATCTATTTGACACCCTGGGATAATGGACCAATCTTGGAATTGACCAAATAACTCGAAGCATACAGCTGCATTGATCGTGACCGATCTGTCGCCGCATTGCTGGTTCCGAACAATCGCGGCTGCTGTGAGTAACGGCGAATTCTCAAGATGTTCACTTTCACTCCCCTTCTTGGTGCCCAGTCGTCATCTTCGAGGGCATCGCAGTCTATCCTGGAGCTTGATGGGGGTATCAAGATTCTAGTGGACGTCGGTTGGGATGATAAGTTCAATACCCTTGATTTAGCGGAACTTGAGAAGTGAGCATGCGATCAACGCGTTTCCTTGTTTGAAATTCGACGAGCTAATATTATCATCAGGCATATTCCTACACTTTCTCTCATTCTCTTGACACACGCGACGCCCGCCCACATTGGCGCTCTAGTCCATTGCTGCCGAACATTTCCCCTCTTCACCCAAATCCCAATCTATGCAACCAATCCCGTCATCGCTTTCGGCCGTACGCTCCTACAAGACCTTTATGCCTCGGCCCCGCTTGCTGCCACATTCCTACCGAAGGCTTCTGTTTCAGAGCCGGGCGCATCGTCAGCAGGATCTGCGACTGTGTCAGGCGGAGATACCGAAACCGCTGGCAGCACAAGCCGAATACTGCTTCAATCGCCGACAGCGGAGGAAATTTCTCGATACTTCTCTCTCATTCAGCCACTCAAATATTCCCAACCCCACCAACCGCTCCCGTCACCTTTCTCCCCGCCCTTGAACGGGCTTACTCTCACAGCCTACAATGCCGGTCACACCGTTGGTGGGACGATATGGCATATTCAGCATGGGCTGGAATCTATTGTCTATGCAGTGGATTGGAACCAGGCTCGTGAGAGCGTGGTCGCGGGTGCTGCGTGGTTCGGTGGCTCTGGTGCCAGTGGAACAGAGGTCATTGAACAGTTGCGGAAGCCCACAGCGTTGATCTGCAGTACAACGGGAGGCGATAAGTTGGCACCTTCGGGGGGTCGGAAAAAGCGAGACGATCTCCTGCTCGACATGATCCGAAGTAGCCTTGCAAAAGGTGGAACAGTTCTCATCCCTACAGACACAAGTGCGCGAGTTCTTGAACTGGCCTACGCACTAGAACATTCTTGGCGCGATGCCGCGAATGGCGACAAAGAGGATGTCCTTCAAGGAGCCGGTTTATATCTGGCTGGCAAGAAGGTTACCAACACAATCCGACTCGCCCGAAGCATGCTGGAGTGGATGGACGAGAACATTGTTCGCGAATTTGAAGCGGCGGAAAGTGCAGATGTCACAAACGGGCAAAGGGCGGGTGGACAGGACAAGAGCTCTAATAAGGGTGGGGGCCCATTCACTTTCAAACATCTCAAGATCATTGAGCGCAAGAAGCGACTTGAGAAGCTCCTGGAAGAACCCGGACCTAAAGTAATTCTTGCATCCGATACATCAATGGACTGGGGCTTCTCAAAGGATGCGCTTCGACAAGTGGCCGAAGGACCCAACAATCTGTTGTTGATGACGGAGTCCTTCCGCAAGGACATGCAGACTCAAGAATCGAAACCATCACAGAGTTCGACCACAATTGGAAGCATGATTTGGCAGTGGTACGAGGAAAGAAGAGATGGTGTGGCTCTAGAGAAAGGATCGGATGGCGAACATATCGAGCAAGTCCACAGCGGTGGACGAGAATTGTGTTGGACAGATGTGCAGCGAGCCCCTCTCGATACCGGGGAGCAGTTAATATACCAGCAGTATCTTGCGACCAAGCGCCAACTTCAAGACACCTCACAAACACTTGGCCAGGAGACTCTTGAAACTGCCGCGGATGCCCTCGATGACGGATCGAGCTCTACCTCTTCTGATGACTCGGATCCTGAACACCAGGGTCGCGCGCTGAACTTTTCGGCCTCACTTGCACACGCTACTCGAAGCAAGCTTGCCGTGAGCGATGAAGACCTTGGCATCAACATCCTTCTTCGTCGAAAGAACGTTTATGATTACGACGTGCGTGGAAAGAAGGGCCGCGAGCGTATGTTCCCTTACGTAGCACCGAGAAAGAAGGGAGATGAATATGGAGAATTCATTCGCCCAGAGGAGTATCTCCGAGCCGAAGAACGCGAAGAGATTGATATGCAACAACGGCGTACCGATGCCGAGACTAAGCTGGGCCAAAAACGACGATGGGATGATGCCGCCGGCCCGCATGGACGCAAGTTGTCTGGCGGCGCAGCTGGACGGAAACGTCCTCACATTGATGGCAAAATTATTGACGATGATGATCTCAGCCTTGTCTCCGATGGTGAAGACGCCGATGTAGCTGCGGAGTCCGAAGACGAAGTAGAAGGCCACTCATTTGAAGGTCCCGCGAAGGTTGTTTATCATACCGAGACCATCACTATCAACGCTAGGATTGCGTTTATCGACTTCATGGGCTTGCACGACAAGCGCAGCTTGGAGATGTTAATTCCACTGATTCAACCTCAGAAATTGATCCTGGTTGCCGGCATGAAGGAAGAGACGTCAGCGTTGGCAGCTGAATGCCAGAAACTGCTGACAGCTAAGCTGGGCGCTACGGTTTCTGACCCTGCGTCTGACTCGGCTGCCATTATCTTCACTCCGGCGAACGGCGAAGTGATCGATGCAAGTGTCGATACAAATGCCTGGATGGTCAAGCTGAGCAACACGCTCGTTCGACGCTTGAATTGGCAGCATGTCCGCAGCCTCGGCGTCGTTGCTCTCACGGCACAGTTGCGAGGCCCGGAGCCTGCCGAGGCCGGGGAGGTTGAAACATCAGGCAAGAAGGTGAAGCAGCTGAAAGACGAAGCAGCCTCTTCCGCTGTCGCCCCAGAATTGGAACAAGCAGACAAAATAGTCGACAAGGTGGAGGTCTATCCTTTACTTGACACTCTTCCAGCTAGCATGGCCGCAGGAACCAGGTCTATGGCTCGCCCTCTTCATGTCGGTGACTTGCGATTAGCTGATCTTCGCAAGCTGATGCAATCTGCTGGTCACACTGCAGAGTTCCGAGGCGAGGGAACACTTCTCATTGACAAGTCCGTAGCTGTGCGCAAATCAGGAACGGGCAAGATCGAGATTGAAGCAACGGCGCAGTCTTCACTGGGTCGGCCTTCTGGGCGTGGATTAGGGAGCTTCCTTGCTGTCAAAAAGAAAATCTACGAGGGCCTGGCTGTTGTTGCAGGCAGCTAAGGCCATACACGTGACATGTATTTCTATCTTTTCCTGGTGTATAACTTCATGGTCAACAAAGCAATTATAGCCACTTCTTTCTTCCAAACACAAGAGATTTATAAATGAAACAAGTTCTCTCTAATCGTTTCCTGAATTAATGCCATAGATAGTCTTCTACGCAAAACAACATTACCATCGACGCACAGTTTAACCCGAAACCAACATGACCCCTTTCTAAATGCTTAAAACTAACAAGCATGAGTATAATCTATATCTAATCCATAGCCTGAGAAACGAAACCACAAGTCGTCGTTGTGGTGTAAGAGACGAATCCGTCATCTAAACAGCGATCTCGCCTGATCCTTCGGAATCGTCGCCATCGTCCTCAGTGGGAACTTCTCGTATGATATCATTGGTTTGAGGACCAGTGTACTTTCTGCAGGAAGGAGGTAGGACATGTCAGTATTCACTTGAATGATGTTAGAAGTATGGATTAATTTTAGGTGTCTCTTACCCTCGAGCTGCAACCCACCACCATATCAAAGCAAAAGCCGCAATAAAACCACCGACACAGATGGCGTAATTCCTGGGTAGAGACATGTTAGCATGCTTTTGCATACCTGGACATAAACTGGGTTCAAGCGTCTTACATATTCGCGGGCGTCACAGGAAGCTGCGGCGGGAAGAAAAGAATTGTACTGATGAACAAGACCCAGACAACAGCAATGTAGTTAATAGGAGTACCCCATTTGCCGAGCGTAAAGGGGCCCTCGATGAATTTAACTTTCGATTTGTAGAGCTGATGGGCGAGAATGACAGACACGTAAGACAGGTCTAGCGCTGGAGCAGTGATATTGAAGATTGCGGTTGCTGTTTGCGTGGAGCCAATGGCGATGCAGTTCAAACCTACGCTGAAGATAACCACAAACCACACTGCATTGACAGGGGTATGGGTGCGAGAATTGACCTTGGAAAGGAATCTATAATGTATCAGTGCGGAACTTGAATCGGGTGCAAAGTCAGAGGCATCTTACTTGGAAAATGGAAGCGCATCGTCTCGGGCAAAGGCATAGGCCATCCTTGTGTCTGCCAGCATGGCTGAACAACCTGTGAAGAATTGAACCAAAATGGCAAATGCCCACATGATCGTGCCACCTCGCTTGCCACCGGCATTTAGGAAGATCTGGGCTGCGGGAAGGCCGGTAGGCGAGGTTAGAATTCCCTCAAAATCGGTTATACAGAAGCACATTGAGACGGTTAGGAGCCATCCAAGTGCCCCAGATACTAGGACGGCTGTTTGGATAGCAACTGGTCCTCGCACGGCTGCATCGTGAGTTTCTTCAGACATACTACAATAAGGGTGAAAGGTTAGAACGTTAGAATGTAAACTACTAAAAGTGGATTTTGGGGTCGCATACTGTGTCGTCCCATCGTAGTCGGTCATTGTCCAGGCAACAGATAAAAAGCCCAGGAAAAAAGAAAAGACTTTTGAGCCCCATCCTGAGCCATCAGTGAAATGGCCAAAGACCCAGGACGCTGGCTGTAGATTAGGCGTAAGGGTAATCAGCGCAATGCAGATGCAGATAGTCGCACCAACTGTGAACGCATTAGTAAAAATCCAATAACAAGTTCCCTGATACACACTATTTATGGGAGCAAACCAAAGAATAATTCGGTGCAAGGATTTCGTAGTCAATGAACAAATCACCCCAAGGATGCATAGAATTGCGATTGATACTAGAACGGTCTCCAGCGCCGTCCTTGAATGATATCAGCTTAGAAACGTAGCAACTGGGGTTGCGTGACTTACGGTGCGTACGAATACTTGCCATCGATAAGATCCGAATTCATACTGATACAGGCCAGCAACATCTGACTGACCGTGTATGCCACACTGGAGACTCCTGCTGTCTGTCCAAGGAGGTTACACCAACCCTGGATCCAGGAGAAAATAGGGACCTGGTCGGGAGGTACGACGTGTTTTGTGACAAAGTACATCCCTCCAGCCGTGGGATATGCCGACACTAACTCTGCCACGGAGCTTCCAATGCACATAGCCATGCATGAACCGATCAACCAGCACCATACAGCTGTTGCTGGGCCGCCAGCCGATAGCGGCGCACCAAATGTCGCCGGCACGGAGCCGAGGACTCCCAGAATAGAGATAGCATATGAGACGGTCGACCATTTGGAGAACTCTCGTCGTAACTCCTAGTGCGAGTAGATCGTTATCAGATTGTGCCCCGCTATGATCGTCACGGGGCGTTGGGCGCCAGTACCTGCTTATAGCCGATGCGAGCCAGCAACAGCTCATCATCATCATGAATAGTCGCCATTGTAGGTTGAAGAGGAGCTGTTGTATCTACTCTTTCTCTATTAAGCTTCCGATCCGGGTCTGGTTTTACGGTCAGGCCCATGATAAGGAGTATGTGACCAATATGCAAGGAGCTTTAGGGGGGAAAAGATAAAGGGGGGAATAAAAGAAAAATCTCCGGACTCACAGCAGTCTTGTCTATTATATCTACGGTGTACGGAGTAATAGTAGTCGGCTCAGGAACCCGGGCTACAGGGGAGCCCTCAAAGCCGGGAAAGAGACGGTGAGATAAACAGGCCAGGAAAGGGAATCTAGACCCGAAGGAGCTTGAGCCAGAGCTAGGTTTGGAAATCTGACGTGATTGGAGAGAATATGATAAGCGTGAAATCGGATATCGAAAATGTTGCCAAGCCTTGCAAAGACGAATTGCTTTGCCTAAGGTGCTGACACGAGGACAAAGCCCTGGAGAGGAGGGATGTTGACATATGCGCCAACCATGTACGGAGTATGAGTGGGAGGTCTCCGACTAGTCTCTCTCCAACACGGAGTCATGCAGAGGTGACAAATAGCGACTCATACTACATTGTATTTAAAAAGGACGGGTTAGCAATTTCAAAGTCATTTGAGGATTCTTTCTTCTATAGTAACATTTGTGGAAGACATCTGGAGGAAGAGGAGGAGAAAGAAGAACGAACATCCAACGAGTACAACAGTCTTGGACGGGCCCACGTGAAGAACCTCGGAAGTACATAAATCCGAGTGAGTTTAGGTGGTCAATCCGGTATATCGTCAACATAAGAGTCTCTTGTTATATTCGTTATTCCCTAATTCTGTTCCATACGTGATGATTTGTTGAGACTTTGTATCTTATCTCTCCATTTCTCAATCCCACCCTTGTGTGACCTCTCTCGCCTTTTCACACCCCGCGGCATGATCCACCATGGCCGACCCTTCAATGTATAACACAATGGGCCAGGGCTCCGGCGAAGATCCCTCCAATCCGCAATACATGGCTCAGGCTCCCTCTCAGCAATATCCAGCTGGCTATCCTACCGGCGCCGCACCTCTACAACCAGGAGCGCCGTACGCCAACCCAGCGCCGAATCAGTGGCCCGCCTACGGCTCACCACAACAACCTGGTTTGGCGGGTCCTGGCGCCGCATATAATGCACCACAGCAAGCAATGGGTGTAGCGGTAGATCCTGGTATGGCAGGCCTAGCCTCTCAGATGAGTGGCTTAGGCATTGCAGCAGATGCGGGGGCCAGGACGCACCGGAAGAAGCACCGTCATGCTCACCACGACATTGGGGGTGGTGTAGCACCCCCCGCGCAAGGATTCAATACTGGCACGGATCAAGGAGGCTTGCAACAGCTGCAGCAACAACAGCAACAACAATCGCAGTTCCTGAACACAGGCTTGAACCAACACGCTGACCGACCAGTTTCCCCAGCGGTGGGGTTGGTATCTGGGCAGTCTGTCGCTGAGATACCTGGCATACCAAGTGGTGCAGGATCTGTCCCTACTTCAGGTCGAATTGACCCAGAGCATATTCCCAGCATCCCGCGATCGCGCGACCTACCCGCTCAGTACTATTTCAACCACGTCTACCCGACAATGGACCAACACCTCCCCCCACCAGCGGCGATCCCGTTCGTGGCTCACGACCAAGGCAACTCCTCTCCTAAATACGCTCGTTTAACGCTCAACAACATTCCCTCCGCCTCTGACTTCCTTAGCTCGACCGGCTTGCCATTGGGTATGATCCTGCAGCCCCTCGCGCCTCTGGATCCCGGCGAACAACCGATCCCCGTGCTGGACTTCGGGGATGTTGGTCCCCCACGATGCCGACGATGCCGAACATATATCAACCCATTTATGTCCTTCCGATCTGGTGGCAGCAAGTTTGTTTGTAATATGTGCACGTTCCCGAACGATACGCCTCCCGAATACTTTGCGCCGCTGGACCCATCCGGTGCGCGTGTGGATCGTATGCAGCGTCCTGAATTGCTGATGGGAACTGTGGAGTTTACGGTCCCGAAGGAATACTGGAACAAAGAGCCGGTAGGCCTTCAAACCCTCTTTTTGATCGACGTCAGCCGGGAGTCGGTTCATCGGGGATTCCTCAAGGGTGTTTGTGCAGGTATCAAGGATGCTCTGTATGGTGATGATGATCAAGCATCAGAGGGCACTGAAGGCGATGATTCTTCACGAAAACTACCTGTTGGAGCGAAGGTCGGCATTGTTACGTATGATAAGGAGGTGCACTTTTACAACCTGGCCGTATGTATTCTTCACTCTGCGGTAATTTCATCTATTAACACATTCACAGGCGGCATTGGATCAAGCACAAATGATGGTTATGACCGATTTAGATGAGCCATTTGTGCCGTTGAGCGAAGGTCTCTTCGTGGACCCATATGAATCAAAGTAAGAGATCCCCTATTCCTGGTCTCCTATGGGTCACTAACTATGCCTAGGTCTGTGATCACTTCTCTTCTCAACCGCATACCCAAAATCTTCTCTTCTATCAAAAACCCCGAGTCGGCTTTGCTGCCAACATTGAACTCGGCGCTCTCCGCACTGCAGGCTACAGGTGGCAAGATTGTCTGCGCCTTGGCTAGCTTACCTACCTGCGGTCCGGGACACCTGGCGATCAGAGAAGATCCAAAGGTTCATGGAACGGATGCGGAACGGAAACTTTTCACCACAGAAAACCCAGCTTGGAAGAAGACGGCAAGCAAGTTGGCTGAAGCTGGCGTGGGCGTGGATCTGTTCATGGCAGCCCCTGGTGGCACATACCTCGATGTGGCAACAATTGGTATGTTGAAAGTGTCATTGCGCCCTATACGGAGCATCGACTAACCTAGTTCATAGGACACGTCTCTAGTCTCACCGGAGGCGAAACTTTCTTTTACCCTAACTTCCATGCCCCGCGCGATCTACTCAAGCTGCGGAATGAAATCGCTCATGCCGTTACTCGTGAAACGGGATATCAGACCTTGATGAAAGTCCGATGCTCCAATGGACTCCAAGTGTCCGCCTACCACGGAAACTTTGTCCAGCACACGCTCGGCGCTGATTTGGAGATTGCCGGTGTTGATGCCGACAAGGCTATCGGCGTGCTCTTCAGCTACGACGGTAAACTCGATCCCAAGCTGGATGCGCACTTCCAAGCCGCCCTACTTTATACTTCTGCAGACGGCCAACGCCGTGTCCGATGTATCAACGTTGTGGCGGCCGTGAATGAAGGAGGCCTGGAGACAATGAAATTTGTCGACCAGGATGCCGTGGTCTCGGTTATTGCCAAAGAGGGTAAGTTGGATCATCTGTCAGAAGACGTTGACTAAGCATACTGAACCCATTATAGCCGCCTCAAAAGCCCTGGATAAGAACCTCAAGGACATCCGAGCCAGTATCTCAGAGAAGACAGTCGATATCTTCAGCGGATACCGCAAGATCTTCTCTGGCTCGCACCCGCCCGGACAGCTAGTTCTACCCGAGAACCTGAAGGAGTTCTCAATGTACATGCTCAGCTTGGTCAAGTCGAGAGCATTCAAAGCTGGCCCTGAGTCATCAGACCGACGGATACATGACATGCGCCTGATCCGGTCAATGGGATGCACGGAAATGGCCTTGTACCTCTACCCTCGCATTATCCCCGTACACAACATGCAGCCGGAAGATGGATTTGCGAACGAGCACGGACAGCTCCAAATCCCGCCCACACTGCGAGCGAGCTTCTCTCGTACCGAAGATGGTGGTGTCTACATAGTGGACAACGGCCAGGCAATTCTACTCTGGATGCACGCACTGGTCTCACCCAATTTACTGGAAGACCTATTCGGGCCGGGACACGACTCCCTGCAGGGTCTGAACCCCAACATTTCGTCCCTGCCTGTGCTCGAGACGCACCTGAACGCACAGGTGCGTAATCTACTGCAGTACTTGTCGACGGTGCGCGGGTCCAAGTCCGTAACGATCCAACTGGCCCGACAAGGCATGGACGGGGCGGAATACGAGTTCGCCCGACTCCTGCTGGAGGACCGGAATAACGAGGCCCAGAGCTACGTGGACTGGCTGGTACACATCCACCGCCAGATTAACTTGGAGTTGGCTGGTCACCGGAAGAAAGAGGAGGGCGGCGAAGGCGCATTGGCTAGTTTGTCGGCCATGCGTGCTCCATATTGGTAGATGTCTGACCCGGGATCCTCCGTCCAACCCGTCCCTTGACAGGCACCGTTTCCTGCTGGTTGGTTCCCCTGGCAATCTAGACTGCAGGTAAGCTGCAAAGAAGGAAAGCGGAGGGGAGTTAATTGGTGGCGGGGTCGATAGGGGCAGGGGCCCAGCTTGCCCCACCCAGACTGGGAAGGCCCACGGATAACTCCGACGCTGACTTCAGTGGCTTACAGAGGCAGCGATGGGCAGTGGATTAGCCTGAGCTCAACGAAGAGTGAAGTTAAGCAAAAAAGCAGAATAATTATGGGACATCGGAGAAATCGTTTGTGTATATCAGAGGTAGTTTCTTTTATTATTGAGAGTTCTTTGTGTCACAGCGTGCGCATGGCGATAAATACCATGGTCATACATTCCACAGCTATTGTCCAAGGCCTATTTAAGGTGGTTTTAGTGGGCTCTACTAGTTCAAAACTAAAGATCCCGAATCTGGATCGGAACCCTAATTTAGAACCACTCAGGGTAGCATTATCAAGAGAATTAGTACTATGTACAATAACGTACGATGCAGAACATGACTTTTGCCAAAATGAATCCAGACTCGGTCGCCAGGTACGGTTAGTTGTCCAGGGTCCAGACCAACGTCAGAGGCGTCCCAGACGGTGGGGGTGTTACTAAATATGTTATTGGCTCAGGGTCTTTAATACAGGGGTTCAGGACTATTACAATACATGTTGTACATAGTATTTTCGTGTAGAAGGCCTGAGTTGTCAGCTCCCACCTACCTAGTAAGGATAAGTTTGTATAGGATTATCAAGCAGACATGGAAGGGCCACCTGGGCAGGCCGGTCGAATTGTTAACTGCAGTAATAATCTGTAGGAGATATTATTATTGGCTCCATTGGCATTATTTCGGCATACGTCCACGGGTATATTGGACAATATGGTTGTCTGCTTGGTAATGTCCTACTTGCCATCATTATGATGTTGAAGTACAGCGCACACCTTTGTCTTCGACGATATTTGCCTCAAACCTCGTTAGACTTTAATTCTAGATTTTGGATTTTCATTTTTCCCTATTCTGCCATTATTTCCCCGAATGTAATCCGACGGATGGGATAGAAAGGTTGTGGTGGCCAACACGACATCCATAGAAACGAGCTCCAAAACCCCAGTGGTTCCTGGCGAAAGTGAGAGCTAAGTGGCTGTACAGCCACGCTGCCGAGCTTCTTCCATGTTCTTTGCCATGGAATTTTGCTGGTTCAAAGGTTTTCAACCCAATTCCTCTAATCTGTTTGGAAGAACCGCGGATGCAGCCGGCTGGCCGTGACGTGGGGTTCAAGGGGTCGTGGGCACTATTGCCACGCTGTCTGTTGTAGCTTTAAGGGGATTAGTGGGGCAAGTTCGATGGCGGTAAATTGTATAGACACGCGATAAGTCTCTAATCGACACTCCCAGACTATGGTCTGCAACACATCGTATATAGGATATAGCACATGCGACGTACGGGTAGCGGTGATGCCCTAACTGGTAGCAATGCAGATTATACAGTCGATAAACAGAATAAAGTTATAGAGAGTATTTATCTTACATATGTTGTATCTGATATATCGTCTGATTCTACCCAATCTCTCACCGGTCCGGGCTCTCTCTCTCTCTAGAAACTCGAATAAGGCCTGGAGGCGAGACGTCCTGATTCGGTTCCACTCTTTTTTTTCTGGAATTTCTTCTTTTTCTTCATTTTTCGCCTTTTTGCCTTTTGCCTTTCAATTGCCCCACAATTCCCTGATACGATCCATGGATCGAAGTAGGGGTGGCTTTGCACGTTTTCTTTCAGTCACTGGAGGTATGTCTCAGTGTCTGTATGCACTCATTTCAAAATCTATATAAACCCCCCTCGTTCACCCGAAGATTTTGTTCTTCAAATCACATTCACTTGGAAGTACATTCTTTATATCCATTCTCTTCAATCTCGAGATTGACTCTCGTTGCATTCCTTACATCTGTCAACCAGACTCAAATCAAATCACATTCCAACTATATCATTCTCTACAACTATATCGTTACCTTTCAAGATGATGTTCACCAAGACTCTCGGCCTTGCTGCCCTCTTCTCCACCATCGCCTCAGCCCTCCCATCGGCCATTGCCCGCCGTGACGGTGGCGGTGTCAAGGTCACCAACAACCTCGCGCAGGACGTTTACGCCTGGTCCGTGGCCGGCGACGTCGGCCCCATGCAGACCATCAAGGGCGGTGGCGGCGTCTACTCCGAGACCTGGCGTACCAACCCCAACGGCGGCGGCATCTCTATCAAATTGGCCCTCGACCAGGACCAGCACGACGTCCTCCAATTCGAGTACACCGAGGCTGGCGACACCATCTTCTGGGACATGTCTTGCATTGACATGGAGGCTGGCAAGAACCCGTTCACCGACTTCGGCTTCTCCGTCATCCCTACTGATGAAACCTCCACTTGCCCCAAGGCCATTTGCAAGGCTGGTGACAGCTCTTGCTCCGCCGCCTACCTCAAGCCCACTGATGACCACGCCACCCACGGTTGCCCGATCGACACCGCTCTCGATCTCACTCTTGGTCTGTCCTAAATTTGTTAAATTTGTCCAGTGATGCTTGTTGTTTTGCCGGTTGAACCGTGCATCCTTTCTTTTTATACCTTTCGAACTCATCGCATCTCGCCCTAGCTGGCAGATTTGATTTTTCTTTCATACATCACCCGAGATGGTGATGCTCTTTAAGATGAGATTGGTGATTTTTTGTTATGCAACATGTTCGGTTGATTCGACATGTCTTCTCCCCATCTAGAGCAGGTTGATTCCCGCTGGGGCAGGATGTCTCGTCACGAGCTATGATTTCTTACGCAAATACCCCCCACACTTGGATTCAATGGGAACATATGGGAGTTTATGGTGTGGGAGAGAAATAGATAAGAAATAGATAAGACTTGCAGTATACACATGATCATCAGATCTTGAACATACACGAAATATACGATCTTTACTTAAACGCTTTCCTAAAAGTATCACATCGACTCTCCAAGCTATTTGACTCGGGACCGAACCTGAAAATATCCTTGAGCAAGAGCACGAGCGAAGGCAAAACCGGTAAAACACCCTGAATCCACAGATGATCACATACGAAGCGAATAATAGTGGAACCCACGAAGACTGCCCAACACACCAAGAACAAGTACAATCAAGATCTAGAACAAGTGATAGACAGGGACTTCATTCGTAGATCTGGCTCCACACCTCAAGCCCGTTGCACAGAACGTCGATCCTCCGCCAGTCGGATGAGCGGATGGCGTTTAAAGTGTCCACTTGAGGGGTTGAGTGGCTTCAAGACTTTTTTTTCGATAAGAGATTTCCGACTCGAAGTCTAGATCTGGAATTTGTTGGATGTTTTTCCTTGAAAGGACCAAGGCGGAGCTTTGATCTGCAGGCTTTGCGGTTACTCAGGTTTTAGTGTGTGATTTCATCATATTACTTTCGTCATAGGGCTATCGATTCATGTACAACGCACAATGTACACATGGTATGGACTCATAGCAGTCAGGTACACGACAATCACAGACAGGTACGCAGGTACACAAGTGCCGAGTTACCCATTCACATTTAGCGAACAATGTCAGGTTCCTATTGAGAGGCGACATTGGTCTGAACCACTCGTCATCAACCATGGAACGTTCGGTTAAATATCTGGGAAGAACTAATGGGGCAAACCAGCAGTTTTAAAAAGAAGCTGATTATTAAGGTTATTTCGTCCAATGGGGTCCCAAGGTTATGCTTAAAGGGTTTCCCCTCTTTTGCCGTTTAGTAACCTTTTCACTTGCCAAGACGCCGGGTTTCAATCCTTAATTCTTGGTGCAGTCTAGAACCATCGTTAAAATGGTGGTGATTAACTGCTATCTCTACTGAATAAAATTATGTATTTATGTATTTAGTATTTCAAGATGAATTTAATGTTACCTATTACGGTCTAAAAAGGGCAGACCGGGTGCTCTCGGGTAGAACTGTGAGTTACAGGCTTCAACGTTCACCAGAGATCAACATGGCAGGTCATATTTGACACTACATCAAGCTTCTATATTAGTCAATAATATGTTTCTTTTTACGTTGTACAATAGATATACAACAGACATAGCGTAGACTGGTTTACACCTGATCACGTGACCGTGTGTGAGACCTCCAGCTTTGAATAAGCCAGTGTTACCTCTGTTCAAACTGGGTGTTTTAATGTCCAAAGTAGTAAGTGAGACAGAGTTTCTGTCACCACCTTTTTGGAGTAATATTGGAAGCCAAGGCGTCTAGGCCTCAAAATTTTGAGGGCATCAAGATCAAGTAAATCTAGATTTAAGTTTCCAATTGCTGCCAACATTGGGCTAGAATACGGGCTTTTAAAAAGTTGGTATAATAGGATCCAAAGGATATCCATGGTTTATCTCCTTGGTATACCTGAGGACAGTCAGAACTAGCCGAGGTGTCGACCTTCACATGGAACCGTTCGATTGTCGAAATGGAAAGGTTTGTGTGCAAATTGGCATAAGATGCAACAAATTTTTGTGAATTCTGGACGCCTCACAAAGCAGAGCTATCATTATATTGTGTGAAAAAGGGGCAGGGCAAAGAAAGAGGAAAGCTATCAAAGACGCCGAAATGCCTCAGGCACCAACTAATGAGGCTCTAACACTTCGAGGATAGAAAAGAGGATGAAGAAGGAAAAAATAAAAAGAAGACAAAGCGACAACGAGCAGGGTCAAACCAGAACAGTCAGATAGTGGAAGATCTTCGACACTTCCCTCATAGTACACATGTGCATGTTACCACTAGGCCACCTACCGTTGGGTCTGCAGTATTAGTTTACTCTTCCTTTTCTCTCGCACTTTCCAATGTTTGTTTCTTTATACATAGAGACACAGGGCTCACTATGTACATCTGAGGCGTGTGCATGTCCTGGTGAGTACGATGGGCTTAGTGCTCAAGCTTAGATTGTCTTCTCGAGATTTTCACTATTTAAGACATAACGTAGCGTACATACGTATGTAGAATTTGGAAAAGAAAGAAAAGTGCACTTGAAAGGGTATCTCAAAGTTCATCAAAAAAGAGACCATATCTATCTAGCCTTCCTCTGAGCCCGCCAATCCCTCCACTGTTCCAGGAGCCTATTCGATCTCATAACCTTGAGAAACGCATAAGCAACAAGCCGATATATGATCGTGCAGACACCTAATGCCATGACATTCATCGGCCCACTCTTATCCAGATTGTAGAGCTTAAGCACCTGCTCACCGGAATCAACAGGACAACTCCCGTTAGCAAGCCTCTGAGCATCAGAGCAATGAAACACCTGACCATGCATTGAATATGGCGCCAGATTAGCAATGGCGTACTTGATTGGCGAGAGATGGTTCAGCGCCTGCAGCACATCGTTGACATTGAGACTCATGACGCCGCCGAGGATGGTCGAGATAGAGAGCAGAATGGAAGTCACATTAACGGCGAAGCCAACGTGCGAGAACAGTGTGCAGAACATTATGCCCACAGACTCGCCGCAGCTGATTATGCAGAAACAGTTGAACGCGCTAATGAGGAACATCGTTGCGGTTCGTTGCAGGTTATCTGCAAAGGCGGCTAACGCGCCGAAGATTAGTGACGAAACTATCTCGAAAGGGATTTCGATTGCGGTGTAGCTAAGGATGAATGTTGAGGCTGTGTAGCAGTTGTCTGCTTCCTCGCGGTAGAAGACATCGCGTTCGCTGGGGTAAATTGCGATATTTTGGAGCATACCTGCTTGGGAGATTAGCATGCATGTGCAAAAGGGACGACGACCAGCAAAGAGAGTTGGCAGGGAATAGAGTAAACTTACCAACAAAGTACAATGCCGCAAACTCCTGAATAAACCCCATGCGTGACTGTACAGCTGCATAATCATTCTTCAGCGGCGCAAAGAAAAGCGCCATGATAATGGCTATCCCTGGGATCTGCATTGACCGTGCCATAACCAGCGGCGGCTGGCGCCAGAAGTTGACAACCGAGCGGTACAATACCAGCGGGAACGTCACGCGGAATGGCAGCATCTGGCGCTTAAGACTTCCCAGTTCCGCAGGCGTGGCAATCTGCGATGTCTGTCTGTCTAGCCCTAGTTCGAGAGCGTTATCTTGCCAGCAGGAAATGAGGCCCTGCACACGCTTGCGTGTGACGAGTTCACGGTCTGCTTGCTGGAGATCGACCGTGATGAGATCCAGGACGAAGTCTGCTGGGTTGGTTGTGCGTGGACACTCGTGGCCCTGCTCGGCGAAGTGCGCGAGCATTTGCGTCCCGGGGCCTGCGTAGACGGGGTAGCCGCCGCGGGCTAGGAGGAGGACTTGGGAGAAATGGGTGAATAGGTCTGAGCGGGATTGGTGGAGGGTAAGAACTAAAGTGCGGCCTTCGGCGGCGAGGCTGTGAAGGAGCTCGATTATTGACATTGCAGTGAAGGCGTCGAGGCCGGAGGTCGGTTCGTCGAGGAGGAGGACTTTTGGGTCTGTGAGGATCTGGATTGCAATTGTTACGCGTCGCTTTTCGCCGCCGCTGATGCCTTTGATGAGGTCGCTGCCGATGAGATTATCGGCGCATTCCTTCAGACCCATTTTATAGAGGATTTCTTCTGCGCGTCGGTTTTTTTCTTCGCGTGACATCCAGGTTGGGAGACGTAGACCTGCGGCGAATCGGAGACTCTCTCGGACGGTTAGTGAGGGCATCAGTGCGTCGTCGTCTTGCGTTACGAACGATGTCACTGAGCGGATCACGCTTTTTGAGGGTACGGCGCCGTTGTATAGCATGTTGCCATGGACGCGGTACTGTGTCCCTACGGACCCGTGCAGCCTGTGGGCTACGGAGTTGAGCAGTGATGTTTTGCCACTTCCAGATGGACCCATGATAATGTTCAGCTCTCCCGACTGAAACTCAGCTGTAATGGGCCTCAGAATCTGCAGTGTTTTCGCGGTTTCCCAGGGGTATTGTCGCTTTCGAATGTCCAACGCGTACTTGTCAAGCGATATTGCCACCTTGCGCGCCTCCTCTGTTGGGCGGATAGCGAGCTTAGATTTCTTACCAGTTGGGTCTCCTTCAGTTCTTCGTGCTTGAGCAATATCTATGGCGAAGCGGTTGTATTGGAGCAACAGACCGGCGAAGAGGTAATGACCAACGGCAAACGCGACTAACACCACGATAGGCCGCCAGATCCAATTGGATGGCATTCCTAGGCTTTCCATAACATAGCGCCCGGTATATTGCTTGCAGGCTGGGTCTAGAGGGTCATCGGAATATGGACAGGCGTAGAACTGGCCCAGCTCTGAGCCATTTGGTCCGATAAACTCGTTTGCACATAGAGCGCCAAAGATGTAGAAGGTGTAGGCACACCACTTCAACCACCTCACGTAGACCGGGATCTGGTTAGACTGGACAAAGTATCCACACGCAAAGGATTGCAGTGTAAAAGATAGGTTTGCCACCAGACTAGCTCCAGGGAAACTCCGCGCTACACTAATAGCCACCGCTGCAAATGTTACGGCAATGTAGTGCGTGAGCAGGGTGAGGACGAAGAAGATAAAAAACTGTCCCAGATCCAGACGATATCCCACCATGAAGTAGAAAATGAGAGAGAATATCAACGGCACGGGAAGGTCCTCCAATGGTAACCGAGCTGCTCGTCGACTGAGAAGGAAAGCCGGTACACTAACCACGCCCTCGTTGCGTTCACGGTCGAACAGACGAATGTCAATCGTCAGCCGATAGGTCTCGTAGAGCAGGATGAGATAGCCGTTTAAACTGCTAGCAGTGTATAGACTGCCCTCTCGCGAGCGAATCCCTGCCTGACTTTCGTCGAGCTGCAGGAAGATCCACCCATTGATGACAGCCATCCCAACAGCTTCAAGAAGACTACCAGCAACACCCATCGGGTCGCGAATGGTAGTCTTGAAAGTACGAGACGTCAGAACGCGGAGCTGTCGACGAAATGAGACCTGCTTCACAGCTCCAGTCTCGAAGCTACCTCCCTCGGGTTTCGGTGTCTCCTCTTCTCTTTTGCCTTCTGCCTCCGTGTCTGTAGCTACGGTCTGCTTCGACCGCCACACCTCCCTCAGCCGCTCGACACGGAAGTTCGAAGCAGCCTCAAGCTCCTCCGTCCGATTATCAATGGCAGCAAGATCGATTAGAAACTCCGCCGGGTTGACGAACGGCGGAAGAACATGTCCGCACTGTTCAAAGTGCACCAAGGACCCTTCCACCGAACCACTGTAAACCGCCGCTCCTCTGGCCAATAGAATAACGTTGTCAAAAAGACGCCAAATCTCAGAGCGCGGCGCATGAATCGACACGACAACCGTCCTCCCATCCAGCGCGAGACGCTTCAGAGTCCTGATAATCTGGAAGGCACTGGTAGCATCCAAACCAGTCGTAGGCTCGTCGCAGAAAAGCACAGATGGATTCGCCAGGAGCTGCACGCCGATACTGGTGCGCCTTTTCTCGCCGCCACTGCAGCCCTTGTGAGCTGTCGTTCCGATACGGGTGTCAGCACATTCTTTTAGACCCAATTCGAGGATGACCTGTTCCACGATTGCGTGGCGCTCTGCTGGAGTTGTTGGTGGTGGGAGGCGGAGGTCTGCCGAATAGCGTAAGGTCTCGCGGACTGTTAGCGTCGGGATGAGGACATCTTCTTGCATAACGTAGGCGCTGCGAATGCGCGTGATGTCGGGGTTGTCGTTGAAAGTTGTTGTTCCACGTGTTTTTGCTCGGGAGAGACTCATTCGGTTGGCCATTAGGTTAAGTAGGGAGGTCTTGCCTGAGCCACTGCTTCCGATTATGGCGGTTAGGCTACCGCTTGGCATGGAGGCGGATACATTGTCCAGGGCTCTTTTGCTGGTTCTTGAAGGCCTTTGGCCGCGCATGCGCTGCCAGATCTGTGATGGCGATGTCTCCCATATTGGTGGGGTGGTGTTGACTTCGAGTGATAAGTTGCGGACTTTGATGCATACTGGACTTACCGCACGCAGAGTGAGGTTGTATGCAGTATCTCTCACATCTGCAGGGAGAACCGTTTGCTTTGCGCTCACTTCGGTGATGGTCTCGCCTTTTTCCATGGTGGATTTTGCCGGTTTAGCGAGATTGGGGGCGAGTCATGTGGCAAGTCATCTTCCCAATACAAGTAAGACTGCCCTATTCGGGTGTGCTATGCAGGTGGACTCGAGTTCACAAGGAGATGGGATGGATGTGATGACTGCAGGATGATGATCCCCGGATTCCGGAAAAAGGAAAAATGAAACGGCTAGAGCCTAAGCCTAGTTCGACATCAGATCCTTGCAATTCGCCTGAACAGAGTCAGATTAGTCCGAGATGAATTTTCCTCCTACCCCGGACTATACTTAGCCTCCGAATTTTTTAATGCGATTGGTCACCCCGCAGCAACGTGGTCCTTGCATAACACGAGCTGTCGGGGGCCACCTGTTATGACTAGGTGCATCACAAATGTTACATATATTGCAAAAGTCGATCTTGATGGTATTCAAATAATATGTATAAATATACCTAAGGACACAAATATGTTCAGGCCAGAGCCTCTTAGAAGTCGTAACTTCTCGGATTTATACCGCCGGATGTATACGCGTAAGAGCATTAATCTGACTGCATTAGAGTCAAGGACGTCTAGAATAGCCAGTGGAAGGACAAAGAAATAAAGTAAGGAGACGCAAGATCCAAACCTAGACTCTGTGATCCTCCCCAATATACCTGAGAATACTGTACACGGATGAATACCCAATTCCTATTCCACGCAAGAAACCCCAAGGGTAGTCTGGATATATACAATCAAACCAAAACGAATAAGACCAGACCAGGTCACGTTCCTCCAGAAAAACGGCCTCGATCAACTCATGAGATCATCCACTCGATATCACTCCATAAAAATAACACCAACTTGGTCCTTTTTTTTAACTTTTTTTCTTTTCTTTTTTGAATAGAGGCTTTTTGGAAGGACCGGATTGGCGCCTATAGCGGGCCATGCAATGCAGCCAGAGGATATGCCTTGGACCTGGTAAGTCCGCGGCGCACCGATGCTCGCAAGCCGAAAAAAAGCAATACAAAATAAACGCAAACGTAATAGTAATACCCCCTCCGAGATGCCCAGGTGCAAATACATATGCATAATCATCACAGTCACAATAGCAATCAAATCAGAACGCCACATGGTACAGCCTCGTCTGAGGGGTGATCTGTCCTCGATATAGGACAAAAGGCGGGGAATCCCCTTTCCAAGACGGTAATAATCAACAAGGAGAAAACGAGAAAGTAAACGGGGTAGAGTAAGTAGAAAATAACAGGGTATCAGAAGAGTAAAAGGGGGGAGAAGAGAAAGAAGACTGGAGAATGGGAGAAAAGGATATTCAAGTAATCAAGAAATCCATATTCATATCACGTATGATCTTTTCCCAGTCCCAACTATCCTGCATCCGGGTGTCCATAATCTCCCAAACCCGCGCAACGACCTTGAAAGCAGGCTCGATGTTTCGCAGGTTAGAGTATGACTTGAGATTCTCGAAGCCCTGTCTAATACGTTCGCGCTGCTCGGGCAGGAACGCAGAACAACCAAGCAGGAACAGCGGCATCAGCACAATACTGAACGCGGATGCATCCTGTGGCAGTTGGTCCATGTAGCCGAGACCGTCGTCGACAACCTGCGCGATCTTATCGCTCGGTCGCGAGGGCCGGATCGTCCGGTATAGGTATACCCAGGTTGACTGGCGGTATAGCTGGGCCAGGCACCAGTTCGGGGTGTCGGGCTCATGGGATGTCTCCCAAGTGCGGATGGCCATATCAATGGAGACCGCCTCGCTCAGCGTCTGGTAGTCCACGGCGGGCTCATAGCCCTCGTTGAAACGTTCGCGGATACGGTCGCGGAGCTTGGTTATCTCCGAGATGTAGTTGAAGAGACCGTCGAATACACCGACAAAGATCCCCGCTGATACGCCGGGTACGAAGTTGGGTATGTGCAAGTCGTTGTGTAAGAGGTTGGGACGGCGGTCGAGCGAAGTGAGGGAGTTGGAGACGTCGTGGTACTGGAAGAACTCGACGATAAACTGGCGGAATTTTTCGTTCCGTGGCTGCTGTGACAATAGCAGGTATCGAGCGGCGTCCATATGCGGTCGGTATTCGCCGTTGGTTTCACCCTCGCAGATAGTGTTCAAGCTGAGGGCGATGGTGGATGCGATGATCGGGTCCTCGACTAGCAGGCCATCCTCGTCGGGGCTCTTGGCTGATGATGACGCATTGATATTATCTTTCAGGTCTTGGATAGCGTGGTGGAAATGAAAGTACTTTCGCTCCTTCAGCTTCGGTTCAGGATCCAGACCTGAGAGATGCGATCCGGACAAGCACATTAACGAATGCATCAGCCCCCTGTGTTGTGTCGCCATCGGGAGAAGAATCTCCTTGAAGGGATTCGAATCATCATTGATGAGGGTGAGCACGCGACTGAAACCGTACACAAAATGGTCCAAAAAGCGACGGTCGACATCCGTTTCGATGCCGTCGATGAGGAGGGGTAAACTGCGCGGGACGGCTGTAAGAGACTGGGATCGAGCTATTGCAAAAAGGACGATGTTAGTGTATCAACAGTCAAAATCAAAATGTAAAATGCACCTACCATCAGCCAATCTCTGTCTCCCACTCTTCCAAATCTCCTTGAGTGGATAGCCTTCGCAGACGACCGCGTTCTTCTGGCAGTTTTGACAACTATCCTCTGTTAGACAAAAGCAACCTGACGGAAAACACACAACTCACGAAGGCTTTGTCTCGTCACACTTCTTCTTTCTTCTCCGACAGGTTATACAACCAGTCTTGGAACGACCTTTAGTGATCTTGGCCTGACCTCCGGGGGCAGGCAGTGGATGTTTGCGTGGGCGACCACGTTTCCGTGGAACAGCAGCGGGAGCGCCCGACTCCACATCCGCCGGTTTGATACTCAACAAGTTATCGTCGAGTACTTCCAGTTCCTCCACCTTAGGAATCTCCATAATATCATCTAATTGTGCTGAGTCGAAATGCGAATATCCCTTCACCTGCTCTTGATCTTGGTCAACCAACGGCGAGTGCTCGCCATTCCAATCCAGTGAATCGACCGACGCATCATCGGTGCTAACACCGGTGCTGGCGCTGGATGTACTGCCTCGGACGACGGAGCCGCGGATCCCTAATGAAGGTATGGGAATATCCGATCGGTCGTGACCCTCCCTCTCCCGAATCTCAGAGTCATTCAAATCCGGATGTGTGAAGAATGAGTTATGCATGGACAACATTGAAGAAAGGGCATCCGATAAGAGCCCAGATGCGCTCTGCTGACGAGAGGGGGGGCTGTCGGGTATAAATGGAGGGGGAGGGAACTAAGTAGGGAAAGTGTGCTTGGTCCACCACAGTCCGTGTGATCAGAGAATACACTTTTCTGTAGAAATTCCAGGCAAATGGAGAAGAGGGGGAAAACTAGCCTGATCTGAAGGATATTAAGGATATTAATATATACAATGAGAGCCTACTAGGTAGCTACTTAGGTAGGGCAGGGTATAAGGCTTGGGTAAATCAAATGCGTAATGAAAACCTAGGCTACATTAGTTTCTAGCTACGCATTAGCCTATAAATCATAATCCATTAAGGAGTCATTAATATTTAAGTCATTTGAGCTATTAAAAATCATAAAAAATCAATTAATAAATATTCTACAATATTCTACTCCGTATTTATTCCCTTATAATCTAACTTTCTATGCGGGGGAGGCTGCCAAGCATGTCGGATCTATATCCTGATTTGCAGTGAAGAAGTCCCAAAGAAAAAGGCAAATTGACCAGGGCATCGTTATGGGGTTTTGGTTTATTTGCTTTTTCAGCTTTTCTTTTCTTTTTTTTTGGGGAAAATTTTTCGCATCACCAAGTGACTCGTTGCCTTCCAAGGTTGTGATCGACCTCTAATCCATATCCATCAAGTCCTGCTTCAATATGACTCTGGACAGAAGCTCCGTCTAGTGTCCTGCATAGTCTGCAGAGTACATAATGCAATATTGGACGCTACATACATTGCTACTAAAATAACGTGGGTGATTCGTCACGAGTTCTATATGTACTCCAGACGTAAAATCTGTAAGACATTCCCCCTTGATCCGTTGGGAGGCTTGGGCCAAGACAAATGACCCCGGATGTGATGATGTCTGGCCCCCGGAACCTTTGGGTAGAATGATGCGTACTAATAGAAATTAGTTGGCGATATTACTTCTCACGAACCATTTAGCTGATGACAAGCCACCCCCCACACTATCGAAGCTTTCCTCATTTCTTTTTACTTCTCTTTTTTGGGAAGGAGAAGCGCGCTGGTTCGGGCGAAACCGATAGGAAGATCTTCTATTCTCGTAGAACAATTCCCACATCGGGTCTAAGCGCCCCATCCCCCGTCCATGTTGAAATTTTCATCTATTTTCGTTTATTATCTCCCTTTGTGTAACGCCAACAAATCTGGGGTAAAGAGTGGGCCAGATCTTCTGGTGCGACCAGCACGGACATCCGCTGCAGGGAATTGACAAGGATCGGAATCCGTAGCCATCATTCCGCCTATACAATATAGGCTCCTGTGGGGGATCAGTTTTCTTCATTCGCTTCTTTGTTGCTATTTGCGTCTGCCCTTTTCATCAATGTCCAGCTCACTTTCTGTAGCCTGTGACAGCCCAAAGGGGTGGAATGTGGCGAGGGCAAAAGTACTGACTGCGCAAGGCCCCATGGATCTGCCGGGAGACTAACAAGGAAACGCACTCGTCTGGAGTTAACAACGGGCTAATGTTGCGACCCTCTTTTTTATCCTTTTTATCATTTTGACTCGTCAGCTGAGACGCGGCAGAGACTGATTTTCATACCCCTGCTACAACATAGTTTCCTGGTACTTCGGAGTACGAGCTTCTTTACTTCCAGTGTGTGGAAGTTTCCTACAACATATGGAGATCATGCACTAGAGTCGGGCTAGCTATGTGAGTAGGTCAATTAAGTTTTTTTAGTTCGTTTTGATTTCTCAGTGCTCATTAGGATCGACTATGCAAGCACATTGATCTGACGGGGTGGACCAACGATATGGGCCAATCGCTCGATGACGGTATGTCACTCTACCCCCCCTGGTAAGAATTCTGTCAATGTGGCTCCGCCAAGAATAGACTAATGCTCGCGAGCGGGGTGTATTGCATATACCATTAATGAGAGTCTGTAATTGGTTATTAGTATAAAATACAGTACTCGGTTGTTATAAAAGAAGAAAAGTACTAGTTCAAAAAGATCAGCGAGATCTCCATTGACAGAACTCTTACCAGGGGGGGTTAACTAGTCAGGCAATGTATACGGGATGCTCTAGCCTAAAAAATATGGGGAACGCGCGCTGGACTCCCTTTTCGTCTTGACGTCGCATCGAGACCCCTGCCTTACTCCGTACTCCGTCCGGAGCATTGTGTTTCTTTTTCTTTCTACCATATGCTATTTATACAATGTCTCCAACAATGAAATACATATCCGCTTCCAAGGTTCAAGGCGGGTCAACGGTTATTCCCGTCCAGTGGGGCCGAAGACAAAGGAGCCATGGATGATTGATTCAACTTGTATAACTGATCTTGTTCCTGGTAAGGGAGCAAGGGGTGTGATGTGAGGCAATGAGCTATATGTATGGAGTACCTACGGAGAACGAAATACGAAAGGACAAAAAGATTTCCAGGTTGAGATAATGGCACGGGACCATAGCTATGACCTTCTTGGGCGTAGACCAACATGGTAACTAAGCCGAGATTAAGGTCTAGACCATCTACTTTTCGTACTTTTCTCTTTTACTCAGTCTCTCTTTCTCTCTCTTTCTCTTGATCTTTGACCTCGTCCCATACAGATGTGCCCAGGTGGAGTGATGCTATTGCCTAATCAAGTTACCCCATTCAGCCTCGGGGTTTCTCCGAGAGAACGCTTGCACGCCAACAGTGGACACGAGGAGAAGTTGTTTAACGGTGTTTGCCGCATAAGGGAAATCCCGCCAGGCACCACCAGAACTGCTACACGACCATTACTCCATACTGGGCCGATGATGCTGAATATACCAATCAAAGATAATGGGAATGAATTGCCTGAGCCTTGCGCAGGACGCTAGTCAGATCACCCGGCTTCCACTTTCCTATTGGTGCACACAGGCTCCATTCAACTCGTCCGGCCGATCTCTCCAATTAAACAATCCAGAGTAAGCAGCTTGTTGGTTTTTCAACATACTTTTACAACGTACTGGAAAAATTGACCTCGCTTACTCCGTCCGCTCCACTTACTTAGCGTCGGTTCTATTCGGTCTCTTTCAGCCCCAGGGGCAATCTGGGCTAGCTTTGTGATTTAGTGGGAAACTATGGAAATCTGAAACATGCCTCTTTCGAGTGATGACGCACAATATGCGAAAGAAGAAAATCATAACATCCTGCGGCTGGCCGGGCAAACAAAGTTCGGGCTACTCCGTACTCCCGAGGTCGGATGCAGGCCTAACAAAGCAGGCCGCCAAACCCTGCCCAGGAGACTAACTGCCTCACAATCCTTTTATGACCCTCTCATGACCACTGAATTACGGAGATTACCTGGACAACCGCTCTGACTTAGGTAAGAGAAAGCAAAGGTATCGCCCCTGCCGAGACAACCGACGGTTGGCTTTTGTTTGTCATATGACACGGGTTAGCTCATACCTAGTGTGATCGGCCTCCAGGCTAGGACTTAGGGATCGTGGATAGGACATCTCGAGGATTTGGTCTCCATGAGGTTCCTCTTTCTTTCTTCTCAGATCCGCCCGAGATTTCTAACAGACGACCAATCATGACCCAGCGTATTTTGCTTCTATTGTGAGATTCGAAAGCTACACATCTCAATGCTTTCGGATATGGAATTCAGAAACATGAGCACTGAAATACTTTGATTGCAATGGATACACCCACTCTATAATTGCAAATTCTTGAAACAATGCCAGATCTCAGGCATATGTCATAGTCTGTGAGGAATCTATCCGTCCCTTACGCAGAATGACTAGTAGGAAGTCTCGTTGCTTGATGTTAATGAGACATCTCGATATCTGCTCTCGGGCAGACACAGAACCCCAGCTTATCCATCTATCGGCGCAGCCTAGCAGCCCGAGGAGCGGCATTGCTGTTCTTCTTTATATTCATCCCTGATCTCGTCATTGGAAGCCGTCATTATGTCCAGTTGGTTCTCTCGCATGGCTTCAAGGCGCATGCGATCATATCGGATGGAGGAGTAGACTTGCATTGAGCTGAGTTTGTGCAGAATGACATTGAAGGCACCAGACTACTTCCCCATCGACCATGGCACACAAAATCCAGTCGCAGTCACACATGTCCTCTCGGTATCTTGAATGTGCCATAATCCCTCCTCTTGGTTGCATTTGATGGGTCTCTCGGTCATCAAAGAAGTATCCTCTCTGTAGCAGGAGATATGAAGCTCAGACTAACGGATAATTTATGGGACATGACATAGCGTCTACACTGCTGTGAGATAATATAACCAACACCATGAAATCAGGTATCTCGAAAAGACTTCTCATGATCCCGGAGACCCTAGAAGGAACGAGTGTATCTCGCTATTCTTAGATATAATTGAGTTTTTCTATACATGGTGACTTGAATAACTTCTTGCGGGTTGACCGTGACTGTCTAGAACGATGTAGTACGAATCCTTGGATTACTCTCAAAAGTCAATATTCGACAGTTTCCGAGCATCCCATACTAGCGGTGGGACCGAAGACCGAGCTTGGGTGCTCCCGAGGTCTCTCGGTGTGATCACGACAGCACTGTACAGCCTTGGCATTCTAACAGTCGGCGGTATATTCTGACGGTCTATTTTCTTGAAATTAGATGATGAGATATAAACACAACGTATACCTATGTCACAAGAAACAGCATGAAGGCGTCGTCTTTCTGGGCCTTTCCTTCATATCACGTAGTCGAAGTCGACCAGCCAGACAGAAAGTTATATTGGTTCTTTTGCTAGTCAGGTCACCTTTTTCTTCGTTTTCTCGAAGTCGCCTCCAAAATGAAGGCTTAACCCTAGGTCCAGGATAAACAAACCTAAATTGATCAAGATATTGGGGGCATTCGCATTATCGTAGTTCATGAGGGTGATTTCCTCATCTAATTTGAATGATGTAGCACATTCCTATCTCAAAATTATACCTCCGGAGAACTTTATTGTACCTAGGGCAACTGGATCGAGGTGATTTCCTTTAGTGGCCCAAAATAACCGTCAAACTCAGAAGTGTCGTTTACTCCGTCTCTGTTCCAAAATGGGCACCTGGGACGTAGTGACTGTCATTCCCGATGCCATATACCGCGCATAGTGGGCATTCGAGAGTCGTATCAAGCCAGACAGTGCCATTCTCAACTAAAAGAATCAGCTTCTGTTTGGAAACCACAGTTGAACTAGAATTGTGGAAGAGATCCCATCCATCCACGAAACGAATATCCAGAGACTTTGGAACCAGGCATATCGCAGATGCTGATCCGATATTCGTTGGTCGAGAACGCATGAGTGAGGCTACCAGGATCAAGTAAAAGGGGCGCAGCAGTCATTTACTGAGTACTCCGTAGATATTATCCCAGTTCGATGGTGACGCTAAGGACTGCAGTGACAGAGAAATGGATCATGCGGACAGTTCACTAGTTTGTCAACGGGGATCGTCGTGGACACGCCATTCAAAGCCGAATCTAGCTTCAGTTCAAATTGGGAAAGGCTATACAATGAACCCTTTCCAGCGTTGATCTGCCATAATCTTCAGGGCTCTTTCGGTTTGTTGTTGGTAAATGTCTTCCAAACTTTAATACGTTTGGTGACCTTGATACAACCCTCACATACCTCCTAAAAGCTGACTCTCGAATAGGAGGTCCTGTCAGACTAAATTCCAAGTAATGAAAGTCCTGCAGGATTGAGTTTTGGAGTTCTGCGGGCTCTTTCGAAGGATTGGTACCATCGAAATGACAGATCAGAACTTCGTATTTCTCTGCGCCAAGGTATATTCATAGGCGAAATAGTCGGTAAAGCTGTCTTTGCATGACATATGCACATACCCGGCCTGGGGAAGGCTCTGGGGCAACGCTCGTGACGATCCTATTCTGGGTGTTCTTGAGGCCAATGTCACAGCTCGTACCGGATGAACTCCCTACGAGTTTTCTTTTTTTTTTTTTTTCGCATTAGATGTCCACAAGAATAGCTGGATCTCATA
>CAJVRC010000839.1:125442-181348 GCA_911456345.1 Penicillium egyptiacum
AAAAGGAGCCAGGATCCGAGTCAGTATGGGGTAGCCTGTAGACCGGCGTGGGTTGGTAAAGGCCGAGCTTTTACGTCACCCAAGACGGTTAGACCGGGGGGATTTTTTTTCTGTCTTTCTTTGTCTTTCTTTTTTTCTTTTTTTCCCTTTTTTGACTGACTCAAGACTTTGTCCTAAAATGGAAGAGGAGAAGAGAACTGCAGAGATTGATGTGGGCCAAGTGGGCTTGAAGGCGTAAGGATGCCGAACAGACAAGGGAGAGACACAAAGAGACAGTGGGGGACCTACTTTATGACTCCACAAGGTTTATGAAGGAATGCCTAGCTGTTCTTGTCTCGGGGACTTTTTGAAATCAAAAAGAGTGAGAGGAAAGAGAGAAAGCTGGAAGAATAAGAGAAAGAAAAAAAAATGTAAAAAGGAGGGAGAGATCTTTCAATTAAATGTCTCCAAAAAGCTTTATAAGAAACAATGAAGAAATCATAAAAAGAAGGTTAAATAAGGGAAGCGGAGAGAAGAAGAGCGGGCCAAGCGATCCAAGCGAAAAGATCGAACGGAACTTGTTAAACGCCGAGGTTCCAAGAATGAGAGAATTTATTAATTTAATATTTACTTTACTTTATCTTATTAGGTTCGGTAATACATATGGGACAGAGTAATGAATCTCTTTGAAATCCACTCGAACTATTTATGCATGGGAACCTTGGAAAAGGAAATGAGTCTCGACATGGGGCTGAAGTGGCACGGCTATGGATACAAAGGCTTCAATATTGTGTAGCCTAGGTAATTTATGTGTTATAAATGTGCAAAAATATAACTATATCGTAATCACGTCATTGATCCATGGATATTTCATGTGAGCCTACCCAAATCCTATCGAATGGAGTTTAGATTTCAATTCTCCTGTGACGGGGAGTGAAACAGTTTTCCGGATTGGCCAGTTAATTCCATGTCGGAACTCTTGGCTCGGCTTTACGGGGTTTGGAAAACCTTGGAAGGCAGTAAGGTTAATTTGGCCCCTTCAAAGGCCCCCATTCCTGTGATAGATTAAACTAAATAGAGATAGTTAGTCAACTAGAATAAAGGATCAGCATTAATAATAGATAGAGTACAATCTCTTCGTACTGCGTATGGTAATAATGTGTAAACAAAAATCAATACAAAAAATAATAATAAAAAGAGTACATAAAATGGTCTGTGTCAGAAAAGTGGCGCTCTGGTCGCAAAAAAAAGGTTAGTGCGGAACTCTTAAGCTTAATCCAACACGAGGAGGCCGGCGCTGAACTTTATGCTCGCTTAGAGACACCCCTCCACTTTTGGTTTATTTTTATTCTTGGCAAAGGGGGGGGAACTTCATTCTATATTGTAATGAGACCTTGGGTTATCCTTCAGATGTCATCTGTACCTACATCGTAGTCAAACACATATATTACCTGGAATCCTCAAGCCCAATGGTTACAATCCTTAGAGACGAGTGCGCCTATCAGTGAAAAGAAACAAACCCACTTGACTATCGGGATTTCGCACTCATGCGACCGAGGATACCCATTGATTAATAATAGCCCAAACAGGGTTTGGGCGGTTCTGTCCGATGTTTATCCAGTACCCTATCTATCCCTTGGCGGGCAAGTCCCATACGAGTCACATCCAAACAAGGTTGATCTTAGCGAATCTGGCCCGGAGCTTTTTTAATTTATATCCGATATCCAATATCTCATAGGCTTAAAATGATAAAAAGAAGCCACTGTGGCCATATCCTCGTGACTCGTACTCGTATTAGGTCCAGTGACGTTTTGATTTTTACTGCGCTGACAATAAAGCTTGACAAGGTCCTAGCCCAGATCAAAGCAAAGATGCAAATAGAAAGAAAACATGAACTAAAATGATGCGACGTACATACTCCATACGGAGTATTGTGGATCAGACAAGAAATCTCTAGGTTTCCTACTCCGTACATCGTTTGCGCACGTAAAATGATGCACGGTGAGATGCTAAATAGGGAGCCACGTAACAGGATCGCCATGGACAAGCATAGGGCGGGTTACCACTAGCTACACTAGGCTATGTATTCGTAGAAAGTGCACTGCTTCGCATCTGACTTATATCGCTCGTGTTCGACCCAGAATAACAACAAATAATGGCTGCGAAACTGACGTGGTTCGTCACACTAGCAAGCGGTCGGCCAGAACATGATTCGAGTGAATCATGTGCGCTGACACCTTGACTTAGGGCGATAAGGTTAGCTGGTGCGAGTCTGCGCTCCATGCCGTTCATGTTGGTGCAGTTAGCCTTATATCTAATTAGCCTTGCAGGTGGATAGGGCCTCACATTCTAGATCCAATATCGAACCCCTATATATCCCATCATCCCATGAAGCGTGAAAGGTAACAGAAACATTCGGAAATGCCCGCCATATTCATATTTTTGGTATGCACACTCCTCATTCTTCCTGGCCATCCATGAACTTTTGAACTTTCTGCTATAACTTTATTCTGGTTCAATATGTCACGCACGGGCCGAATAATGCAAGCCAGTGGAAGCGTATCGCCAACAAAGTCCCCTGTTGCACAAGAATCACTCTAATAGGGTTCGGGGGAGCTGGTTAAGCTTGGCAGCTGATTTTCTTCTTGGCTCAGCCCTGATTCGGATTTGGAGTTTAGAAGTCTGGGGGGCCCATGTGTATCTATTCTAATGAAAGAGCATGGCACAAGCCGATCATGGTGTCAGCGTACTTCATACATACACTGTATCGCCTGCATTATATGTCTCACATGGCGCCGCCCTGTGTGACTAGAACATCACCGTCGTAACCCGGTTTTCCATCTACCAGGTCTATGGAGTGTGCAAGGTCGCACTGCTTCCTGGCTCTAGGTTCGATGGAATAAGAAATAAGGCTTGGGTGACCAAGGTATGGAAGATATAGTGTAGTGCGTATGATTTAACATGCAAGCTATAAGGATTAGCGGACTAATCAGTACAATTATGCTGTGTTCTTGTGCTGCACTGGCAAATTGTTCAACAGTTAATGATAGGCTCTGGGCAATAATCGAGGTTAACTAGCAGGGCCCAAGTTTCAATCAGACTGGTGCAGCTGATCATTATAATGTCGAAACGAATGGTTGCATTTTATTTTACATTGGCTCTATCTTGGTTATTTTCTAATCACAACGATGAAACAAGCACCAACCGCACGAATCACCACTTGTATTCCCTTGCCTGGAGCATGTAAGCATGTATAAAGTACAATCGCTTCAAGGTTAGCGTAGAAGCTCAGGCCCCGACCGAGTTTTTTAAATTTTGAAGATCGCCTCAATCCGCCATTACCAACTGTAATCCCGCAAGTCTTACTACATTAGGATAGTGTGGTGTCTCTCGTTTGCCCTAGGCGGAAAATCATCTCCAGCTTATTAGATATAAGACACCCCCTAGTTTATCCACATCTAAGGCATAGTAACACCAATGTCCTGATTCGGAGGTTTCCTATAACAAAGAAAAGCAATATCGTGCATTTCGTATTCTCTTAAGGTCCAGCCGATTACCCGAAGACTCCTTTTTGGGAGTGGATCCAGCTCCACATCTCGCTAACTATATCTCACCTGCTGATAGTACCCTTGCGGAATAAACCGACTGTTTCGCCGACCGTGGTTTGTGTGGGCCTTCTGCAACTGTATTCGTTAGTTAGCTGCTATTCCATTATTAATGGTCCCGGACTACTCGGATTGTTGAATATACGTGGGAGCTGAGATGTAATTCCGCTACTCCATACACAGCATTGCGTTCAAGAATAATCTCCGATTGATGATCCGACACGGGCGGCCTGACGTTATAAACGAGAGCCCCAAGCCAGCCAAGATATTTGAGTTTGATTCCTCCAGTCAGAGACCAGAGCAATCGAATGCAAGCCAACTTACACCAAAAGCCCCATAACAGAATGGAAAATGACGTGTGATTAAATGTTTCTTGTATTGTCATGCATTCATTGCAACCCTGGAATTAAAGGTTGCCAAGAATTAATTTTGTGAAACGTCACACGAGCTTATCTCCACTAGCATAATTAAAGTATCCATTGTCGAGATGAATGGGGAATGTGCTGGAATGGCTAAAAGGCTTGGAATTACTTTCCCTTTTTGCTTTTATTTTTTAATCTTTATTTACAGTATTATGGTTGTGGAGTACTCCGTATGTTTCATTGAATTGGGTCAAAGGGTTGCATTTTATTCCGGTCCGATGTTTGTATGTAATATTGACCTCTTTTTACTAATATATTCAACACATCATACCCCATAGCGGTCCAAGAAAAGGCATTGCACCGACAAATGCTGGTGCCTACCTAAAAATGGCAAGAAATAACCCAGGTAAATCTTGGGGCCAAGACTTTGTGAATGCCCAGGTGCCAAGATTATGCCAACTTTGAGTGGTTAGACTTATGGCTGTCTGGAGCGGGGGGCCAATGTCATCGAAGCCTAAAATCCAGTTTTCCCCTTGCGAACCATGGAAACTGTGGCTGCAGGTTTATGGTTAACGTTTATTTTGTACCTTTATTTTACTTAACTTTACTTTACTTTACCTAGACATTTCCAAGGTTCAAATTTGCTTTGACCCATCTTACATAAACCATGTGGCGGAATGCATTATTTTCTCGGGGAGTTTCTGGAGCCGAATACGAAGATTGATCGGTTTGAATGTAATATTGTCTTAGTCTTGAAGTGTAACCTTAACTTACAGGTAGTAATCGTCCTATCAATTATGGATCAGTTACCCTACCCGTGCATACTAAAATAGTTGGATATTACTGCGTGACGATTATGATTGCAAATCACATCTTCGTCCTGTAGGCTATTTGCAATGTGATACGTCAGGCAGGGATGCCCTCTTGCATGACTCGTACAACGCGCACTGCCCGAACTTCTTTTTCGCTTATGCTTAACCCTGGTAAGGTTGGGGCCCCTTGGCCTGCTGATCCTGGCCCCCTTATTGGCATGCTTATTGGCATGGAAGTAGTGCTCACTTTGTCAAAGTCAAATATATTAATTCAAGGCTGTGCGCTTCCTTCGAAGTTCTAATGAGGCTGTATTCGTCTTTCCCATACAATTCTAATCCGATGTTGATCATCTTTTATTAACCATATAATCATTGCCTCTCAAAACAATAATAATCCTTGAAGACAAGTAGCAATCCAGAATCTATAAAATCTAAACTGAAACTACCATGCTCGGCATAATACGCGAGGTCCGAAATAAGGTAACTCACGAGTCAACAAGTAACTCTAAATCCGCTCGGAGACCACGTTTCTTCCTAATCGGGTACGCCGAGACTCAACCTTGAATTCCATTGCCGTTGACCACATCCGCCTCGCTGTCCTGTTTCCGAATTAGGGTACAGATATGTATTTACTTTTCCAGCAATCATGATCAACCTATGGAGTACTGCCCCCCAAAGGCTAGTTCCACCGACGCCCCATTTTTTTGCATTTGGTCTGTGGGACGCCTCGTTTCCAGACTATAGTGCTTGGCTTTGCTTGGGGTCCGGACCTCCGGTGCATAAAATCAGGGATAAGATCTGCCGTACATGTATTCCGTATACAGGTTGACTTATACGCCAATATGCTACCCCAGCTATGTATGCATGTAACAAAACGTCCGGTCTACTCCGTACTCCATACAATATAGAGCTACACCTATCGTGAAACGATCGTCTACGCCTGGCGCTCTGCTAATGCAGCAAGATCTGTGCCTTAATTTTATTCCTTCGGGCGCCAAGTTTAAACTTGAGAACCCATTCCGTTCGTCCGTGCGGTGCTTGGTGCTTGTTAACATATATTTTTACACTCTAGTTCCTCCAGTGTCTAACTCCTGGTTCCTTCGATGCTCAGCCCTGTCTTCGTACACAAATACCCGAAGTTCGGAGCGTCCACGGGTATGGAGTAAGCATACGTAAATCCGACCCTGTGTTCAGGCCGGTGCCATCATGCTTTGATATCATATAATGAGGTCCGATCCCATGCCTGGTATGAAGGCACTGGTGCCGGATGTAGCATTTTCTCTTAACTCCGTGGCATTCCTTCGGATTCTTAGCGTTGCTTCTTCGGCAAGCTGTCTAGGATGATCACTTGGCTGATTCGTTGGACAGGGGCCAGATCCAATAATGTAAAAAGATTAACTATAACCCACACCTGGACACTATCTTCCTTTTCGGCCGGCCATCCGATCATTTGTCTTGAGTACTGCGAGATCATAATTTAAAATTAGAATCTCGGACTCGCAAACAAGATAGGCAAAGTGGGTAAATCAATAAGCTCCAGATATGTAACCTTGAACCTCCTAGTTCTTATAATCCGACGGTGTTCTCCGACCTGCATATGAAGACGAGAACTTAGTCGCCAGTCGTTTTCTTCTCTTCTCTTTTCTTGTTTTGTTATCATAGAGTACGTAAGGCGCCCATGTACAACTACTATATGTTTCTATCAAGGTTGACTTTGGGGGCCTAACAATTGTGCGATGGTTAAAGTAAGCTGAGCCGGGCACTGCCGGTTAGTACCTACAAGCATACCTACATAAACGCACTTTTTAGCTTCAGGTGGTAAGAGACTTGTATTTTCACTAGTCGAAATTGGGCACATGTGCCACAGAAGCTCCGTTATGCGGATGTCTGCGGATAACTGCCCCCTATCTTTGTCCTATTCGGGAATCAATCGGCGACTTTATTCCTGGCACCGTTGAAAATATAGTACAGCTCCCCGGTTGATACAGAGGATGTTGTACTTCGCGTTTATTGGCAATGGAGCAAAGCCAGGCCCAGTTATGAGTTACACAGTAGATCGGCTAATGTTGCTTTAGGTTGGGTTGTTGTCAAATTTCTCTCTATTCAAATATTTAGTTTTCATGCATATTATATTACAGATCTATCATACATTGGCCAAGTGATACCTCTGATCGGTCTCAGCAATCAGCACGACCGAAGTACCGCGGGAAGGATACGATATCCCGAACACTAGAGACACCAGTCAAATAGCCCAGGAATCGATCGAATCCGAGCCCAAAGCCTCCATGAGGAGCAGAGCCCCAGCGTCGGAGGTCAGCATACCATTGGAGGTGGCTCAGGTCCTCGTCAGGGGTGAGATGAGGATATAACGACTCGCCTGAAGCTGAATCACCAGACTCGGGGATCTGTCGGGGCTTGATCAGACCGTGCTCGCGCATGTTCTGGATGAGATTGGGCAGGCGATGCTCGCGCAGGGATCCCCCGGCGACTTCGCTGACTTCAGGGAGGAGCAGGTCGAAACATGCCACTGTCTCCCCAGGCGTGTCGCTGCCGTCGGCGATCTGTGAAGGGGCCATGTAGAACGGCTTGACGGATTTCGGGTAGTCTGTCACAAAGACCGGACGCCCTTGATGGAGAACCTCGACGACATACTTTTCATGCTCAAGTTGCAGACCTCCATTCCATGTCGGGGAATGCTCAAATGATGCTCCCTCTTCGGCGACAGCACGCTGGAGCATCTTCACTGCTTGGGTGTATGTTATGCGGTGCCATTTTGGTCCATCCATTAGATCGTTCCATCTTTGCCGTAGAGATTCCGTTTCCTCGGCGTTGGTTTCCTGGCCTGGCTCGCCAGACCGTTTTGCCGACAAGATCTCTTGGCCCACAGGAGTATTGTATAGACGACGCGTCAGATCGCGAAGCAGATATTCCACTAAGCCAGTAAGCGAGTCAAGATCGGACATGAAATTGACTTCGGCTTCGAGCATGTAGAACTCGCTGAGGTGGCGTGGTGTATCGCTCTTCTCTGCCCGGAACACGGGTGTCAATGTCCAGACGTTTCCCAGCTCCGCTGCGTAAGCTTCAAGGTGAAGCTGCGACGATACGGTGAGGTATTTTGGCGCTCGGAAGAAATGCTCGTTCTCAGTAGTGGGTGTAGCGGCACCGCGCGGTGCCAATGTGAACGTCTCACCTGCGCCTTCACAATCCGAGGATGTTATAAGAGGAGGCTGAACTTGTGTAAAAGCTCCGTCCGGATGAGAGTGGAAGATATTGCCAAGTTGGAACATGCACTCGGATCGGAAGCGCGAAAGGAGAGAATTGAAGGGTGTTCGAATGCGGAGGTGTGGAATCTGGCGCAGGAAGTCGGGGCTGTGGTACTTCTTCTGGATCGGAAACGTCTGTAACCATAGTATCGTGGTTAGTGTGAGGTCTGCGACAGCTGGGGAAGGGGTCTTGGGCTCACCTCCGGGTCAGATGCGCCTACAACCTTAACATCGCTTGTTCGGAGCTCATGAGTTTGCTCTTTGCCCGGTGGACAAGCTTTCCACATGCCCGATATTTCGATCGCAGTTCCAGTTGATAGACTAGACAAGGCGCTCGAGTTAGTCTTCATGGACAGACAGGTCGAGGATCACAGGTCTCACGCGGTTGAACATACTCTGCTGCTTGCGCGGGTTTCAGAATCGCCTGTAATGGCTCCACGGTCGAGCCATCGGATATTTCTGCGAACGCAAAGCGTTTCTGTTTCCGTACAGAGCGAACGAACCCATTCACTTTGACTTCTTGGTCCTCGAAGCTGCAAACTCCACCGTTCTTGCTAGCTTGGAGGAGCTGTGCGCATCGCACAATAGAGGGGCGGGAGTTAATTGAGCTATGGGTAAGTCTGCCCACAGACGTGGCGAAGGTCCGCCGCCATATCTGCATTGCTGAAGGTGCTGTGGGTTGGCTGATCGGGGAGATCGGAGATTGCGGCCAGGAAACTTATCGGCGCTCATGTCGGTCCGATTAGCATTCCCGGCTCTTACCATCGGTATGTACATTATTGGAGACAATTGATTGTATCGATCTATAGCGCTAAGTCTTGTGTTGGCTGCAGTTTTCTTCTTGGGGAATCGAATTTATATCTAGATATATCGCTGACTATGTACAGTCTGCTACCTAGGTATGTTCTCGAGTCTTGTACAACGGTTTATATATAACGGGCGAATCCTATCAATTTATTTATACATTTTGTCTTTTCAAGATAGCCCGAGGACATATGAAAAGGATATCTAACAAAATAACCAGGAAAGTTCCCTTAAAAGGTGGATATACTAACTTGCTGTGAGATATATAGTAGATTGAGGCCTCGAAACATCCATGGATAATTGGACTAGCAAGCCATTACAGCAAAAAGTGAGATTTCAACACTACCGAGAGTAAATGACGCTACAAGAGTCCCAGTCAAGTTAAACCGTAGCTGAAGGAATGGCTGGGTCGTTATATGACCCTGAACAAAAAAGCAAGCAAATATTTCATGCCTCACTGCGAAGGCCGCCGTTCGTAGACCAATCTTTCCTCTTCGATCATATCAATCGCATCCATGAGGACACCATTTGCCATTGCCGCATACACAGCCATTCTTGACCGTCCACCTTCTTGTTCAACCCCGTAGCCCATGTCGACAAGGGCAGAGACACATCGTTCGATCGCCGCATCATCAGACTCAGGAACATTGCTGTCAAGAATATGAGAGAGTTCAGCCCTCGTCGTATCTTCCACCGGGAAGCTTCCGGGAATTTGCTGGCGAGAAGACGCAGCATTTCGTTCTCGCCTAGACAGCCTAGCCCATGTATCCGTTCCCGCTGGACCATGCGATCTGTCCCCAAGATGACGCATACTTGCGGAATGCTTCAGGAGATGATGACGACCAGTCTCCGCAGTGTGCTGATGATTTGGTTTGTGAGTTTCGTGCTCGGTGACTCGACGCTTCAATTTGGCCGCATACTGGGGATCATTGGGATTTACCACCGGGCGCACAGTCTCCTTGGCACCGGAAGAATGGCCGCTTTGATCCCGCGTCGCTTTGCTATGGTCAGAAGATCGGCTAGCATCAACGACCGATGACGGACTGCCGGCCGCATCCAGATGAGAAGCTGGTTGAGACCGACCAGACTCCTTCGGGGAAGGATGCAAGGGTAAACCGTGAGTGGAGAGTCCCCCACGGTTCTTTGCGTCGGTTGGTGATTGACTATGCAAAACACCAGTTATAGGTTCTGTTCCACGGCGTTCCTGCCGATTCGCAAGAAGTTGAGCCTCCCATTGAGACACAGGTGGGAAACGAGACTCCGTGTGCGAATACGAGGAAACGCCTTGACCACTCAATGGATCGTTATGCTGTGCGCTCGACTCGGGTAAAAGCGAGGGAAAACGTGCACTGAATGCAGGGTCCTCGCTTGGAGAATCAAGTAGTGCGGACGATTCCGTCCGAGCTTGATCAGGATCAATATTTTGCGTGAGGTCTACAAAACTGACAGATTTCCTCCGACTATCCGTATTGCCAGGCTTGGATGGATTCCTTTGTGGCTCGACACCAAGCGGGGCCCAAAATGACGCCGATATGGCACTGTTTCGTTCAGACGGAGCATTGTTTACACCGCTGGTCTCAGCCAGAGGGCGGTATGTCTGAGTATCTTGTGTAGTTGTACTGGCATTGGGTGAAATATGTGCTGGACGCACACTTTCGATTGGAGGATGATGCATAGGCTCAAGGTTTATCGAGTGACCGTCAATGACAGCACCTTGCAAAGCTTCCATTGCAGCGAAAGCCGGATAATCCGAGGGGAAGTGCACATAGCCAAAGCCTGCATGTCTTCCTGATGCGGTATCTAGCGGGAGATCCACCTTGACAAGGAATCCCTTGGCAGCAAACACATCCTGTATCATCTTGTCGGTAACCTTGAAACCCACATTCCCAATGAACAAGGATTTAGTTGCTAAACTGCTTTTCGATTCTCTAGGCTTGACTTGTGATGTCTGTTTAGCATTCAACGGGCGATCGAATGCAGGAGGAGGCGGAGGTGGCCCTTGGGGCCAGAAAGTGAAATTCGGCAGCGATGCCGACGGTGGAGGAGGACAGGGAGGCGGGGGTGGGTTATAAGTGTGGAATGGATTCCAAGACGGAGCAGGCCATGACGGAGGCGCCCAATGATTTGAGTGAGCGGGTGTGGGTTGACCAGGACGACTGTGGATAGGGGGTACTCCTGTTTGTGCAGCATTAGATGGGTTCGATCGGCCTGGGTCTGCTGTTGATTTCTCATTCGCGGCTGTCGCGCCTGAGCTCTGGGAATACAGAGTGGCTGGAGGCGCAGATTCATTGCTTGCAGTAGTGTTAAAGAAAGGCCCAGATGCTCTAGGGTTTGGCGCCTCAGAAGTTGAGGTCGACGTAGAAGCTGTTGATCCAGCACGGCCAAACTCGTTTTCGAATGCGGCAAATAGTGTCCTTCCGACCTCGTTGAGTTCTGTGGCCATCATACGAAAACCATCAGCGGCGTTCTCAGCGACAGGTCTTCCTGCTTGGAAGGCATCTTCTGCCATTTGCCTTCCGCCATCTGGAAGATTATTAAAAGCGGTCCTTAGGTGAGCCTCAACAGTGGCGAGTAGTGTCCGCAATGACGCTTCCACGTTCTCAGGCAGAGATCTCTGTGCAGCCTCAAATTGTCTCTGAGCATTCTGTAGTTGTCGCTGTAGCTCAGGCATTTTGGATCTCCATTCAGATTGTACCATATTAGCTCCGTTGATCAGCTGATCTAGAACCTGCGCCGCCAAAATCTCAACAGGATGAGGGGATCGCCCAGAGTTTGTGTTGGCTGATGGCTCATTAGTCGGTGGTGAGTTAGGCTGAGGTACTCTACTCTCCGACGACTCAGAAGCATTGAGTATCTCTGCTAGCTCAGCCTCAAATGCTTCCATAAGAGGCCGAGGCTGGTCCCCAGATATCGCTGGCGGGGTTGTAATACGAGGAACAGGGTCTCCATGTTGCTCTTCGAGGACAATAGCCTTAGAAGTAGCTTGCGTGTCGTTATTCTCACCAGCCGAGCCTTGTTTGGGGACGTTGTCCTCAAATCGCTTCCACAACTCGGTCACAGAGTTTGATCGACGAATATCAAATATGTGCATCGGACTGATGCCATCGGGAGAAAGCTCGACGGATCCAAGCTGTGTATTAATGTCTAGGGGCTCCTCAAGGCGCTGACAGAGCTCGAGAGCGGATCCAACCTAAGGGAAACAGTGAGATTTTGACCATAGATAGCCGACAAATTGCTATGGACTTACGGTGATGGTTTCCTCATCATCATCGTCATCCATATACGTCAACCTTGCGCGGGGATGGTTCGACGCTAAATCATCGTAATCTGTAGCAGAGATCTGGACCACTCCTGCAGAAGGACGAGAATCCGCAAGCTGCTCTGGTTGGTGCTGAGTGGATACCCGAAGGTTTCTGATTTGGAAGGGCTTCAACATCGTGGAGAAGATGCCCTGTGAGCCCTGCGGATCGGGAACACAAACAGGTGGGGCGGTGTTACAGAATCAGAAATCAAAAATTGATAAACTAGAGTTGATAGAGTTGATAAAGAAATGAAATGGTTTGGAATTATGATGCCTCCGGGGCTAGTTTGGAGACGGGGGAGATGATCACGAGATTCATATGTTGCTGCCTGTGGCAACACTTCCGATTTTTCGAGTTCGGATCTTCCAGATACAAGGAATGCGACAAGGAATTTAAGAAATCCAGGAGATTCAAGAAATTCCAAAAAGTACATGGGGGGTTTCAGGCAACAGGATAAAGAGAGCATGAGAGCAATGATGAAGCTCTCTGGATCCCCGCTCCGATCACATGACACTGTTCTTTTTCCGCCTGGACTTCGAGGCGTCAACCCTGAATTCAATTGAATCAATTGAACGGACAATAAATACGTACTAATTGAGAATTATGTCCACATAACGTCGCCCGATGTTTGCGCGACCGTGTCCACTCTTTTCATCTACCTCCAGCTTTCATTTCCACGATACTACCAATGGCTGGTCCATTGGAGACGGTACATCGCATGAACGCCCCCGAAACCTAGCATTCCGACAACTTCGATATCACGGTCGCGGCGCTAAATCTCCATAGACATCAATGGCGACCCCAAGCTCTGCCCCATTGCAGACTCCAGCTGATCGCAACGTGAACAACGTCGTATTGGGCGATCTCTTGTTCAAGCCATGGAACCAATCCATCTACCCTGAAGACCTCGTCGCCAAGGATGCCGATCGACTCTATGTCTGTCACTGGTGCTTTCGATACTCATGTGACGTGGATCTCTTTGAGCAACACAAACGCGCCTGCGAGCATCGCATAACCCCACCAGGGACGAAAGTCTACGACCATGGCGGGTATGCAGTGTGGGAGGTGGATGGGCAGAACCACAAACTTTTCGGACAGAATCTGTCCCTTTTCGCAAAACTCTTCCTCAACCACAAGACAGTCTTTTTCGATGTCGCAACCTTCCTGTACTACATTCTCACTTTCACCGACCCGGAAGACTCCGACAGCTACTACGTGCTCGGATTCTTTTCAAAGGAGAAACTCTCATGGGATGCCAACAACCTTGCCTGCATTCTGATCTTCCCGCCTTACCAACACAAGCAGCTTGGGAAGTTGTTGATGGGGGTCAGCTACAAGCTCAGCGGGTGGGACTCCAATGGTGGGTGCATCGGTGGACCAGAGAAGCCACTGAGTGAGCTGGGCCACAAAAGCTATGTCCGTTTTTGGGCCGAACGAATTGCCCGATTCTTGCTCCGCGGCAAACCTAGCGGCAGCTCCCTTGAAACCGACCAACGGAAGCCCAGCTCAACCCCTAAAGGCTCCCGCAAGAGACCCTTGCGCGAGACCATTACCGTTGAAGAACTCGGCCTGGGAACCGGTATGTTGACCGAGGACGTGATTACTGCACTCAAGAGCATGGGGCTGTTTGAACCCCAGGCCACCCCCAAAAAACGTAAATCTACCCGTACAGCTGCGGAGGACAATACCACACCACCAGGTCAGATGGTCACCATTTGCAAATCTGACGTGTGGGAGTGGGCTCAAGCGCACCATCTCTCCCTGGACGACCCAGTCAGGGAAGAAGGCTTTGAGGGACTTTGGCCCCCCGAGAATGTGTCTGATGGGGATGGCCAAAGCGTTACCTCGGAAGAAGACTGATTCTCCCAAGGAGACAGCTTCCCAGTTTATGCACGATAGCGCTGATTACTGTATTTCCATTTAACGACGACAATGAGAAGCAACGTGAAGTTTGTGCATTTTTGAATAGATTGGCTCTTGGCCCCCAACTTTATGAGGGAATCAAGTCTTTAACCCTTTTAAACTTTACATGAACCGCCTGACTTCGTAAAGAGAAAGTGCATTACTCTTCCTGACCACCGGGCCCACCGGCACCGGCTTTACCCATCTGTCGAGCCTTCAGTAGCTCATCGCACAGAAGGAGGTTAGATGCGATGCCCGTGCTAGAAGCGATGCAGTTACGCAGAACACGGAAGGAATCGAAGACACCTTGTTGGACGGGATCCATGGGCGCGCCAGTGACCAGATCCAAACCGACAGTGTTACCATCAGTTGCCTCATCGTGAAGAGCAGCCAGCGAATCCTGGATATCGTGGCCTGAGTTCGCAGCAAGAGTTTTAGGAATGATCAGAAGGGCATCAGCGAACGCACCAACACCCCACTTGGCCTTACCCTTGACGGTCTTGGTGAAGGCCTGGGACTGCAGGTGTGCGGCACATGCAACTTGGAACGCACCAGCCCCGGGAATGACGCAGCCATCGACAATGGTGTTGTAGACAGAGCGCAAACCATCACGCACGGCATCCTTAACCTGGGTGATGGTGTGTCCATTGGGACCCTTAATGAGGATAGTCACAGACTTAGGATCCTTGACCTCTTCAATAAAAGTGAACTTTTCCTCACCAAGCTGGTGCTCGTAGACCAGACCAGCCCACCCAAGAACATCCGGAGACAAATCCTCGACACTGTTCTGAGCAGTTCCACCACAGACTAGCTGCAGACGCTCCATATTTCTGCGCTTGGCTCTTCGCAGAGCGAAAATGCCGTTCTTGACCAGAACATCCAAGCTGAGGGGATCGATACCCTTCTGGTTGATGATAACGAATCCCTTGTTGGGGTCGTTTCCACAGACCTCCTTCTTGAGGTCCACAATCTTCTGCAGCTTCGCATCCACAAACTTGCGCTCGCTCTCAACCAGCTTATCTCTCTGCTCGGCGTTGGAGTAGTAGAATCCGGAGTTAATTTCGGACTTCTCGTACTCCAGACTGACGTTCAATGTCAGAATGAAAGCGTTCTCCACCCGCTTGGGCATGTCGGGGTGTCTGGCACCGTGGTCCAAAGCAAGACCACGAATAAGCTGGGTATCCGATGACGACCGGTGCTGCATAGTCATAATCTCAACCATGTGCAAATCAGGCTTTTCAGGGGCTCTGTGGATAGCGAGCACGGCATCGACGATGTCTGGGGTAAGCTTCTCGGCGAGGGCGCCGTTAATCTTGGTGGAGAGGGAGGTACGGGCGACAGAAAGCAACAGCTCTCGGTCAATAGGACGCTCGAGCTTGAAGTTTTCAAGGAACTGTGGGTAATGTGTTAGAATCCATCTCGAGATTTAACTTTCAATCTCCATTACATACTTTCAAGGCCTCAGTCTTGGCAATCTCGTAGCCATCAGTAATAACACGGGGATGCAGACCCTCCGAGATGTGACGCTCCGCCTGCTTCAAAAGCTCTCCCACCAGCAGAACGACAGATGTTGTTCCATCACCGGTAATATCATCTTGTGCGGTCGCAGCGCGAGCGATCATAACCTTTCCATTTCGTCAGCAACATGTAGGAGGGCTTTGAGGCAATCTTGTCTTACAGCCGTGGGGTTTTGAATTTGCTGTTAGAGGTTAGCTCAGAAGCTCCAAGTGCTGTGATTCTGGGGGCAGAACGAACCATCTCTCGCAACAAAACGTTTCCATCCTTGGTCAATTTGATCTATAATAGCGACCCTGTATTAGAAAAGGGACGTTTCGTGCCATTCGAGGGGAATTGGGGATTGCATACTGCGCCTGCACCATCAACCAGCCTAAGTTCTGTCAGCTCCATCGCCTTTCTATGTGAGGTGTATTCGTAGCGAACTCACATCTTGAGAGTTCCCGAAGGACCCAGGTTGGACTTGAGAACATCTTGAAGACCTTCACCAGCACCGATGTTCACCTTCAAGGCCTCTCCTCTCCGCTGCGTGAAATGTTAGTGCGCGGGCATATCATTGAGGGGCCATCTGGGAATATTTTCCATACCCTCGACTCCGCCTTGGGGTTAAGTAGTTGAGTTGCAGACATCTCCCAGGTAATGAATGACAGGGTATCACGTCCAATAACTCAAAAATATTAAATTAAGGGATGGTAGAGCGCTTGTTCCACGCTAGGTCTGCGGCCAAAAAGCCCACATTCGAGCATCCGTACGATCACGTGATTATATCAGCGGGCCGGGTAAACGTCTACTCCGATGCCTACCGTCATACCTCCGGTTCGGTGCCTTAGGATTCGCACTAGCGGCAAGAAAAAAAAATTGTCCATTTCCAGCCGTCGCCAACCTCACCAGAGACCCATCAAATTGCACTTTGCGAGGTTTCCTGGCCGGTGTTGCAAGTTTTTATCATTATCTTGTGATTGACCTTGGATTGGCGCTAACACGATGGCCGATTTCCTACTTTTCGAGGGCCCTATGGGTTACTCGCTTTTCAAGGTCGCCCACCAGGGTGACTCTGTCGGCAATTCCTTGAAGGAAGTCCAGGAGGGTGTTAATGATCTTGCTAAGTTTGGCAAGATGGTCGAGCTTTCGAGTTTCCTGCCTTTCGAGTACGCTTTATCAGTCCAAATGAAAAGGTTTTCAATTTTCACCGCCGACTAACAATTTGTAGGAACAACAAGCAGGCTCTTGGAGAAATCAATGACATCTCCGAAGGTGTCGCCTCCGAGACTCTAGTTTCTTTCCTTGAATTGAACCTCCCCAAGCCGAACAAGAAGAAGAAGGTGGTCCTGGGTCTTGCCGACAAGGCTCTGGCAGGAAGCATCAAGTCCGCTTTCTCATTCGTGGACTGTGAGACTGGTGATACCAGCGAGGTTGTCCAGGATCTTCTTCGTGGTATCCGTCTCCACGCTAGCAAGCTTCTCAAGCAGCTGCGCGATGGTGACATGGACACTGCCCAGCTCGGTCTCGGTCACGCTTACTCACGTGCTAAGGTAAAGTTCTCTGTCCAGCGTGACGACAACCACATCATCCAGGCTATCGCCATCCTGGATCAGCTCGACAAGGCCATCAACACCTTCTCCATGAGAGTCCGTGAATGGTACTCGTGGCACTTCCCCGAGCTCGTCAAGATTGTCTCCGACAACCAGCGCTACGCCGAGCTCGCCCTTTTCATTAAGGACAAGCAAGCCCTGACCAGCGAAAGCCTACACGACATTGCCGCCCTTGTTGAAGATGACGAGGCTGTTGCCCAGAGCATTATTGATGCCGCTAAGACTAGTATGGGTCAAGAGATCTCCGAGTCTGACATGGAGAATGTTGTCTCCTTCGCCGAGCGCGTTGTCAAGCTCGCCAAGTACCGCAAGTCTCTCTACGCTTATCTTGTTGCCAAGATGAGCGTCGTCGCGCCTAACCTCGCCGCCCTCATCGGTGAAGTCGTCGGCGCCCGTCTGATCTCCCACGCCGGTAGCTTGACCAACCTCTCCAAGTACCCCGCCTCTACCGTTCAGATTCTTGGTGCCGAGAAGGCTCTTTTCCGTGCTTTGAAGACCAAGGGAAACACCCCCAAGTACGGTCTGCTGTACCACTCTTCCTTCATCGGCCGCGCTGGCCCCAAGAACAAGGGCAGGATTTCCCGTTTCCTTGCCAACAAGTGTTCCATTGCTTCCCGCATTGATAACTTCTCCGAGGAACCTAACACCAAGTTCGGTGAGGCCCTGAAGAGTCAGGTTGAGGAGCGGTTGGAATTCTACACCTCCGGCGCCGCCCCTACCAAGAACGAGGTCGCCATGGTATGTTGAGCTATAGTTACCCTACTTAATGGACAAACGAATGCTAATCATTTACAGAAAAATGCCATGGATGCCGTGCTGGCTGACCTTGATGTCGATGCTGACCAGAGCGATGCGGATATGGAGGATGCCGAAGTCGCTGAGGCTAAGGAGGAGAAGAAGGAGAAGAAGGAGAAAAAAGAAAAGAAGGAGAAGAAGGAAAAGAAGGAAAAGAAAGAGAAGAGAAAGTCCGGGGGTGAGGGCGAGTCCGACAAGAAGAAGAAGCGCAAGCACGACACGGATGCCGAGCCCTCCAAGAAGAAGCAAAAGGCCTAGATGCGCAATGTGTTCGGACTTGGGAGTCTTCGTCATGGCGTTAGGTTTTGCTTTTGTCTTCATGACTCGATTGGTACGGCTTGCAGGTATTTGTAAATTATTACCAGGCCTTTTGCCTCAGCAGCTCTGACTTATCGCTGCTCTGATATTTTTCAATTAAGTGTTTTAAGTTGTTTATCATCTTGTCACGCACTGTATGTGTACGGAGTAGGGGGGTTCCAGTCTCAAATAAACCTATTTTATTTTATAGAATAGAAAGGCGAAAGAGACTAAAAGGACATATGTAATCCCTTGATGTGTATTGTATGCGCGGCCAATTTAGTGGCGATCATTGTACGGAGGTACCCCACAGTCTGATTCAATGCCGACTGTCCAAGACCTCCAAGACCAAAACCCCTCTCAGCCGTGACCTCCGCCGTTCGTGGGCACTGCAGAATGAATAGCTTCGTTTCTTGAGAACAACTTGGTGGTGGATACCCTTTTATTTACAAATGAGACCCATCGGGTTGCTCGGTGACGTCCCCACTACGTCCGTCTTCAGTATGATGCCGACAGGCTTACCTTCATCTTTCTCCCCAAAGCGCAAACGAGAGCCCTCAGAATCAGATTGCTATAGCCCCTCAGCATCACCCACATCGATAACCTCTATCGATAGTTTTCAAGAAGTTCCACTTCGGGACGAGGAGGAGCTGGAAAGCTACAGTCCTCGCACTGCAGTGGCTGGACGATTCGGAGAGTTAGCGATCCGCGGCGATCTTGTTTCGGACCCTGGAAACTTGATTGCCAGCCAACGGCGAGGATCTTCCGCTCTACCGGCACAGAAAGCATGCGAGCTCACTAGGCACGAGCTCAAGAATATGCCTGAAGCCCTACCGGACACTAGTAGCGGACCCGGTGACCGCCAAGCGCCGCGATTTGAGCCGCCCGCAACGCAGGATCCGACTTCCTTGCCCAATTCCCCTTCGAAGAAGAAGTCTGCAACTTTCTCCCGCAAGAATTTGAATCCATCGTCGCCATCTAAACGCAAGCAACGACTATCCCCTCCTCTTGCGCGCACTCCGTCCGAAGAAGACCCGCTTGTATGGCATGATTCAGAAATAACAGGCCACAACCCATCCGACCCGACAGATGATGGGTATGGAATCAACGGCATAGGCTTCAAGCCCACCGCCTCAATTGCGTGGGAAAGATCACAGAAGCGACGAAAGCAAGTGGCAGAGTGGAAGAATCGCGAAGCCCGGGAGGCCCGTGAAAGACGACGTGAAAGGAGGAGGGATGGCGTTGAGCAAGACAACTTGCGCGGCATAAACGAACGTGCGATTCAGAAGCGAGTCAAATTTAATGTCTAGCGAGGCAAGCATGGCTGCACAACATGAAGCCACATTTTGGATATTTTTACTTCGGCGTTTCTCTCTTGAAGGGCAGGCGTATGGGCACTTTTTTTCCTTTTTCTCCTCTTTTTCTTTTTCCTTTTTTCGGACAAAATGGGGGAATCCAACGACAATCGAACGTTTGCAGAGAGCTATGATACACAGAGATGACTTATGACATGACGTCGATCACCACTTGATCTTGATCTATCGATCAGAATATACAGTTTTCGAAACACCTCATGAACTCCACCACTCCTTTCCATGAATCAATGGCACTACCAGAATTTGTAGTTGGAGGGATTGGTCCAACTCTTGCTCTTCCTTTCCTCCTCAGCAAGACGCGCGCGCAATGCCGCATCCTCCTCTGCCGCATCCTTCTCCCGTTGTTTCTTGGCCTTCAATTGGTTCATCAGATCGAGCGCTTCTGCCATGCCACTCAATTCGTTATTTCGTCGCCAGCGGCAGTATTCATATGAGGCTAATGAACTGATCGCAAACATCCCAACAGCCCAGTTTGCAGCAGACCATAGATAGTACCGTCCTGCATGCACACATTAGCCCCATTATTCCAGTGTCCCAATACCGAAAGAGTGCAGCTATACCTTTGAGCACACCTCGTAGACCACCAACTCCAAATCCGACGCCAATGCCAGTCAACAGGGATTCTCGGGCACATGGTCTTTTGTGAAGGGTGGTCATTTCGGAGACAGGGAATGTTCCAATAATCTCGGAGTATGACACATCTTTAGGGTTCTTGCCCCGGGGTTTATAGGTTGCTTTGGCGAGCGCGTTCGCGGGTTCTTCAGGGTTTCCGAAGGCATCCCATAGCTTTCCAGTTTGTGACTGAGACGGAGTGTGTTTCGGTTTCTGCGAATCGGCCAGGTCGTTGGGGGTTTGTGTGTTATTGCCAGACTCCGGAAGAGTTCCGGGATCCTGTGAGTCTTCCGCCATAGTTATGTAGAGTAAATCGCGTCCAGTCTTCCACTTACTATCTTCATCCGCTATTGAAGAAGATCATCAATATCGGAATAATAGATAACCCAGGCTGTCCCGAAATGGATAGTTATTCCGGAAGGCTGACTAACAACCTTTGACGCGGTTCACGGGTACGCGAACGCGTTGGGACCATCGAAATCGATTTGATTAGAGCAGATCGTAGGCCATTGCTGGACCCTCCTAGAGGCACATTTAGCTCCAGAACCAGATCTCTTCTATTTGTGCCCATCTACACTTTCATCTTTTTCTTGTTTGATCTGGATTCGCCAAGTGCGCATTTCATGTTCTACTGTGGTTCCGCCCTTTGAAAGAGGTACTTTAACAAGCCCAGGTGGGCGAAGTGCCGCAATGCCTTCACGAAAGCCCAACAAATATGGAAACAAATTCCGATCTGGTGCTGCATTGTCGAATCCTCGACGCTCCAAAACGGTCCAATTCAACTCCTTACGCTCGACCGAGGCAACCTCCCAAGATGAGAAATTCGAGGCCATTCGGTTGGCCAACAGTATCGATGAGACTCTCGGCTTCCCACGGTTCGAGTCTGGCGAGACAAGGGCCGGTTGGTTGGTAAACATGCACAGCACATCGATTGAGGACTCAGACGTGCCTGGAGGTCGCGCCGGCGTGGATTATTACTTCCTGCAGGACGACGGAGGAAGTTTCAAAGCTACCGTGGAATACGACCCTTATTTCTTGATTGCAGTCAAAAAAGGTTACGAGATGGATGTAGAAGAGTGGTGTCGCCGAACGTTTGAGGGGATGATAAAAAAGTTCAAGCGACTTGAGAAAGAAGATCTCAACCTCCCAAATCACCTTCTTGGCTACCGGAAAACCTATATCAAGCTCAGCTTTGTCAACGTGAGCAACCTTTTAGAAGTCAGGAGGACCCTTCTTCCTCTAGCAGAGAAGAACAAGAAGAGCGAGAGTGCGATGGACGCATACGTTGAGATGACCAGGTTTGTTCTACATTACATGATTCGATGTGAACATTGGACTAATTCATGCTGCTCATAGTGCGACTGCTGGTATCGACCTTTTTGACGACGAAATAATTAATGAGCAACGACCTAATGGCAACCTACAAGCGAGTGATTTTATTGTTGATATTCGAGAATACGACGTGCCATACCATGTCCGGGTCTGCATTGACAAAGGTTGGTATTTTCTGTGTCTCCCGGGGAGGCCTTAGAGCTGACGTCTCGCAGACATTCGGATTGGAAAGTGGTACAATGTAGAGGCAGATCATGGCGTGATATCGCTGACCTGCCTGGAAGATCGGCTTCAGCGTGCCGATCCTGTCGTTCTCGCTTTTGATATCGAGTGTACGAAGTTACCGCTGAAATTTCCCGACGCCGCAATGGATCAGATAATGATGATTTCATACATGATTGACGGGCAAGGGTTCCTAATTACCAACAGAGAGATTGTGTCTGAGGACATTCACGACTTCGAGTACACTCCCAAACCAGAGTACAATGGACCTTTCATTATCTTCAACGAACCCAATGAAAGAGGGGTCCTTGAGCGATTCTTCGAGCATATCAAAATTTCCAAGCCTACTGTTATTGCGACATACAACGGTGACTTCTTTGATTGGCCGTTCGTGGAGACCAGAGCCAGTATTTTGGGACTTGACATGTATACGGAGATCGGCTTCCGGAAAAACAGCGAGGATATCTACCAAGCCGACAACTGTGTGCATATGGATTGTTTCGCCTGGGTCAATCGTGACAGTTACCTTCCCCAAGGAAGTCGTGGTCTGAAAGCCGTGACTGTTGCAAAGCTTGGTTACGACCCGGATGAACTCGACCCAGAGCTTATGACGCCCTATGCAAGTGAAAGGCCACAGACCCTCGCTGAATACTCAGTTTCAGATGCAGTTGCAACCTATTACCTGTACATGAAATATGTCCACCCGTTCATCTTCTCGCTCTGCACGATCATTCCCCTTAACCCCGATGAAACTCTGCGGAAGGGTACTGGAACTTTGTGTGAGATGCTTCTCATGGTTCAGGCCTACCAACATGAGATTGTCTTGCCCAACAAACACAAGAATCCCCCAGAAGCCTTCTACGAAGGTCATCTCCTTGAGTCAGAGACCTACGTCGGCGGCCACGTTGAAAGTATTGAAGCTGGTGTCTTCCGAAGTGATATCCCTACGCATTTTACCATTGATCCTACTGCGATTGATGAGCTTCTCAAGGATCTCGATCACGCCCTCAAGTTCAGTATCGAGGTTGAAGAGAAAAAGTCCATGGATGATGTGGTGAACTATGATGAGGTCAGGGCACAAATTGTGGAGCGTTTGCTCGATCTCAAGAACAATCCAGTCCGGAATGAAGTGCCTTTTATTTACCATCTGGACGTCGCCTCCATGTATCCCAACATTATGATCACCAACCGATTGCAACCAGACTCGTTGATTGATGAGTCGAATTGTGCCGCCTGCGACTTCAACCGACCCGGGAAAACCTGTGATAGACGCATGCCTTGGGCATGGCGAGGTGAATTTTTACCTGCCAAACGTGACGAATACAACATGATCCGACGTGCCACAGCAAATGAACGTTTCCCAGGCCGATACCCAAAATCCCCAATGAGGTCATTCAGTGAGTTGAGCATTGAAGAGCAAGCTGGAGTGGTCAAGAAACGACTGCAGGAATACAGCAAGAAGATTTATCACAAGATCCACGACAGCAAGACGATGGAGCGGGAGGCTATCATTTGCCAAAGAGAAAATCCGTTCTATGTCGACACAGTCAGAGACTTCCGTGATCGACGATATGATTTCAAGGGCAAGCAGAAATCCTGGAAGAACAAAGCCGATAGTTTGCAGTCATCGGGCGGTTCAGCCGCTGAGATTGATGAGGCGAAGAAAATGATTATTCTGTACGATTCTCTTCAGCTTGCACACAAGGTCATTCTCAACAGTTTCTACGGATATGTAATGCGAAAGGGCTCTCGGTGGTATTCCATGGAAATGGCCGGTGTCACTTGCCTGACAGGCGCTCACATCATTCAGATGGCGAGAGAGCTTGTGGAACGCATCGGTCGTCCCCTGGAATTGGATACTGACGGTATCTGGTGTATGCTTCCGGGAGGATTCCCCGATAACTTCTCCTTCACCCTGAAAAACGGGAAGAAATTGGGTATCTCATACCCCTGTGTCATGCTCAACCACCTCGTCCATGCAAGATACACCAACCACCAGTACCAGGCGCTTGTTGATCCGAAAACTTTCAAGTACGAGACTCACAGTGAAAATTCCATCTTCTTCGAAGTGGATGGACCGTACCGGGCAATGATTTTGCCAACGTCGAAGGAGGAAGACAAGAACCTGAAGAAACGATATGCAGTCTTCAATCATGATGGTTCTTTAGCTGAACTCAAGGGATTCGAAGTTAAGCGAAGAGGAGAGCTGAAGTTGATCAAGATCTTCCAGACGCAGCTCTTCAAATTCTTCCTAGAGGGCTCCAATCTTGCTGAGACCTATGCCGCTGTGGCCCGAGTTGCGGACCGGTGGCTAGACGTTCTATACGAACATGGAACGACATTGGCCGATGAAGAGCTGATCGATCTCATTTCGGAAAATCGAAGCATGTCCAAAACCCTGGAGGAGTACGGCTCCCAAAAGTCCACATCCATCACGACGGCAAAACGCCTGGCAGAGTTCTTGGGTGAACAGATGATCAAAGACAAAGGCCTCAACTGCAAATACATCATCTCATCACGCCCACGGAATACACCTGTCACTGAAAGAGCCATTCCTGTGGCTATATTTTCGGCCGAAGAGAACATCAAGCGATTCTTCTTGCGCAAATGGCTGAAAGAGGATCCTGGCGATATGGACCCTCGAACTGTGATCGATTGGGACTATTACCTAGAGCGCTTGGGATCCGTGATCCAGAAGTTGATTACCATTCCAGCCGCGCTTCAGAAGCTTCGAAACCCAGTGCCCCGGGTTGCCCACCCCGATTGGTTGCAGCGTCGGATCAACACAAAGGATGACAGGTTCAAGCAAAAGAAGATGACTGATCTATTCACCAAGTCTGAGAAGACGCCACTTTCCTCGACAAACGCGAATATCCTAGACCATCGGGTTCAGCACGCTGGCGACTTAGATGAAGCAATCGCGGGCTCGACTCAAAAAACGAAATCGCCCAACAGCAAGGTTGCTCAGAAGAGAAAGCATCCAGAAAATGCTCCGAAGACAGCTCTTGACCCCTTCGCTAGCCTTCCAGCAGTCATGCCATCGATGTCGGAAAACTACGAAGGATTCCTCAAGTATCAGAAGCAAAAATGGAAGATCCAAAAGCAAGCACGGGTTCGCCGTCGTCAGCTGTTTGGCGAACGAACCAACATTGCTTCAGATTCGTTGGGTAACTTTTTCCGCAATCAAGCTCAAATGCTGTACATCAGCACATGGCAGGTCTTGCAGCTTTGCGACACGGGCGTCCCGGGAGTTGTGCGAGCTTTTGTACTGATTGACCAAAAGATCCATTCCCTCAGCGTTAGAGTCCAACGGCAATTTTTCCTGAACTTGAAACGGGACTCTTTGCCGGACATTGACGTGCCAGATTGTGAAGTCGAGAAGGTCAACCATACCCTACCTAACGGACATCCCTCAGTTTACTTGTTCAAGCTGTCTTTGTCTGAAGAGAAATATCTAGAAGAAGCCGAAAAGATGGATATTCTCTTCCAGCACCCTAGCGTTGAGGGGGTTTACGAGGGAAACATTCCGCTAAGCACTCGAGCGGTGCTCAAGCTAGGAAGCCATTGTACCTTTGATGAACAGCAACGTGGTGTTCTAGGTGACGGCTTGGACAAGGGCTTCGACCTTTCAACATTACTTCACACATCCTCTGACCAGCCCTATCTGACAGACTCGTCATTAGTGTTCCACTACCTATATCACATTGTCTCTGGAGATAGACAAATCTTCGCAATATTCTCGACATCCAAGAAAGAGGCGCACATCATCGTTCTCAACCGCACAAGAGATGTCCAGGGCCTTCCCAATGTGGATAAAATCTACACCGAGCTTCTCGCACGTAAGATGCAAGCCGCATCGGGTGATGAGTCGCAGCATGCGTTCGATTACCAGGACAAGATTCATTTCAAAACTACCCAGGTGATGACACGAAGGAAGGCTCACCTTGAGGTTGGTGATCTGATCAGGAAGATTCGAAATGATGAAAATCAGCCTGCCGTTCTTGTCATTCAATCCCAACAAAAAGACCGCCTATGTCACGACATACCGATCTTGAAGGAATATCCAGTATTATCCGTGAAGCCCGAAGCGTCGGACATGGAACTTCCACCACTGGGCTGGCAAGCATTTGTTGCAAGACGTCTCGTCACGCGCTATCTATACTTGTCTTCGTGGATTCAGCACTTGACCATGCTCGCTCGGTTTGGTGACGTTCCGCTTTGCAACCTGGAAAATGAGGATCCTCGATACCTCATCGATATCTCGTATGCCAGGCGGCTTCAACAGAACAATGTTGTGCTCTGGTGGTCATCCGGCCCACGTCCTGATCATGCGGGCTACGAAAGGGATGACATTCTAGGTGCTTTGGACAAGGTCAACATGCCATCTGTCAATGTACCAGGTGCTTACTCCACAGTGTGCATTGAACTCGAGGTTCGCAATCTGTCGATCAACACAATTCTGACGTCTTCTATCATCAATGAAATGGACGGCAGTGATACGCTACTGGCACCCTCTGGGGACGGTGAAGACACTGGTGTTTTCTATTCAGAGAAAGCATTTGCCTCTGCCGGTGTTGTCGTCCTCCGAGAGATGGTAAAACACTGGTGGACAGAGGCCTGTGCAGGAAACAATATGGCCGATATCATGGTCCAACATCTGATCCGATGGGTGGAAAGCCCTGTGTCCTGCCTCTATGATCGGTCTCTGCACAACTATGTGCGATTAATGTCACGGAAGTCATTCCAGAGATTGATGGCAGAGTTCAGACGTGTTGGCTCCCATGTCATCTTTGCCAGCTCTACACGCCTCCTTCTCCAAACGACCAAGACCGAGGTTGGCAATGCCTACGCCTACAGTCAGTATGTCCTCAAGTCAATTCGCGCCAACCCTTCGTTCCACTTTATCGATCTAGAGATCAAGGAGTACTGGGACTATCTCATTTGGTATGATGAATACAACTACGGAGGCAAGGGCTGTCAAGAGGTTACCGAGGCCGACGAACAGGATCTCGAAACAGCGATGCACTGGCAGCTCAGCCGTTTCCTGCCAATGCCCATGCAGACTATCTTCCATGACTGGATTGTCGAGTACATCGAGCTGATGCACGGCTTAAAACGGCCGGAACTCCAAGACGGGGATCTGTCTTCAACGCCTCGGCCAACGCAGATTCCCATTGGACGGACCAACGAAGGAGACGACGAGGAAATCACTGCTATTCTCTCGGATCGGTTCTCGAAGCCATTGAAGAAGCAAATCTCGGGGTTGATCCGCAGACAACGCGACGAGATGCTTCATCCTGAGCTTGCATGCGACTATGCCTTCCCCGTTTTGCCAGGAGTCCTAGTCGGCCCCAAGGACAACCGCAACCCATCTTTGGAGTTGACGAAACTGCTAATGCAGGTTCTGAGTTTGTGCAAGACAACGACCCTGGAATCCCGGTTGCTGCGGCGCGAACTTCTTGCCCTTTTCGAGGTCCGAGAATTCAGTAAGGAGGGTCGATTCGAGAACCCTAGCGCTAGCCTGAAGCTCCCAGAAATGTCCTGCAACTCCTGCTGTCTGATTCGAGATCTCGATCTCTGTCGCGACGAAGATGTGCTGCCTGAAGCCAGCTCAGAAGCCAGCAATTCTACCCAGCCCTGGCGATGCCCCTTCTGTCACGCCGAGTACGACCGATTGGCTACTGAAGAATTCCTCATTGGCCAAGTCCATGGCTTTGTTATTGAATGGCAGACACAGGATATCAAATGCTCGAAGTGCAGTGGTCTTAAGGTCAGTGATTTCATGGAGCACTGTTCTTGCAGTGGCGCATGGACTGCGACAGTTGATCGAAATGAGATCGAGAAGAAACTACAAGTATTGGAGAGCGTGGCCAAATTCCACAAGCTACAACTATTGGAGCACATTGTCGAGGAAGTGCTGGAGCGATTTTGAATGTACTATTTTTCTTTGATTTTTCTTTCTTATTGCATTGGGCTGGCGTTGAGTCGGTGAATGTAAATAGCCAACTGGGCAGGAATGCCTCTCCAATAATCGCGCCGTTGGTCCCTTTTTATTTCGGCCTTTAATTCAACTTCCTATTTTCTTCCTGTTTTCTGTTTCAGCTGCCAACGCTGTTGGGGTTGAGTTGTTTAATAGTTTCATCTGAGGTTTCAGCCCATAGCCCCGCCAACGATTCCCCAGGATCTTCGACCTCAAACCCCCCGCAGCCCTTCGGAAAGCATCACGATAAAACCAGTTGGGAATACCATAATCCCAGGTGTAATCAGCCCTTGTCGCCCAACTGTGAGTATTCTTTGCGCAGTCTCACACTGGGTATTCGCGCTGGTCTCCTGCTCCGCTTTACAGCAAGGCTGACTTTAGATTGCGCAGGTACATAAGGCAGGCGTATAGCCATCGCGTCCGCGAATCGAACCCTTCTAGCATCGCGCTCAGTCCTTCACTCCCGCTTTACGTCGCACGACTTTTTATCCTCCCCACAATCTGCATCGCGCATCCCGCACTTGGTTTTATTCGCAATGGCGGCACAACCCCCGAGCGGTCAGAAGCCGAAGGTCCAACCGTGCCGATACAAGACCGGGAAGACACTGGGCGCTGGTTCCTACTCTGTTGTAAAGGAATGTGTGCACATCGATACCGGTCGCTATTATGCGGCGAAGGTCATCAACAAGCGTCTCATGTCCGGGCGGGAGCATATGGTGTGTGCTGGGAGAACTCCAACTGCGGAGACAAGAGCATGACTGACGTCTTCGAAATATACAGGTCCGGAATGAGATCGCAGTACTGAAGAAGGTGTCGCTGGGCCACCAGAACATTCTCACGCTGGTCGACTACTTCGAGACTATGAACAACTGTGCGTTTCGCTCCTGGATGATAGCTCCAATCGCGTCCCCACTGACAAGTGATGCTGTCTAGTATATCTTGTCACCGATCTCGCGCTGGGTGGAGAACTCTTTGACCGCATCTGCCGCAAAGGCAGCTACTACGAGTCGGACGCTGCAGACCTTATCCGCGCAGTGCTCTCTGCCGTGGCCTATCTGCATGACCATGGGATCGTGCACCGTGATCTGAAGCCGGAGAACCTGCTTTTCCGCACGCCAGAAGACAACGCCGATCTGTTGATTGCCGATTTCGGATTGTCGAGGATCATGGATGAGGAGCAGTTCCACGTCCTGACCACAACCTGCGGAACGCCAGGATACATGGCACCAGAGATCTTCAAAAAGAGCGGTCACGGCAAGCCAGTGTAAGTTATATCATTGCGATTTTTTATGGCTTACTAACAAGCATCCCCTTCCAGCGACATCTGGGCCATAGGCGTGATCACCTACTTCTTACTATGCGGATACACGCCCTTCGACCGGGACTCCAATCTCGAAGAGATGCAAGCAATCCTAGCAGCAGACTATTCCTTCACGCCGCTCGAGTACTGGCGTGGTGTGTCGCAGGAAGCGCGTAGCTTCATCAACAGCTGCCTGACAGTCAACCCGAAGTCACGCATGACAGCTCACGAAGCTCTCCAGCACCCGTGGGTCAACCTGGCCTCCGATAGTGGCAAGGTGGGCTCGGGCGAAGATCTGCTGCCAACGGTCAAGAAGAACTTCAACGCGCGCCGCACGCTGCATCGTGCTATCGACACCGTGCGGGCTATCAACAAGCTCCGCGAGGGCGGCGGCTTTATGATGGATGGTGTCTTGAGCGTTGATCCCAAGCCTGAGCGTGTCAATGGTGACGAAATCATCGAGGAGAAGCGCAATGCTCCTCCGCCTGCGTCGGCCAATGCTGGCGAGGCTCAGATGCAGATTGACAGTCGTGGTAATGCACGTGGGCAGACTGAGGAGCAGATCCGGGCCCAGGAGCGGAGAGTTAAGGAGATGGTTGCTGGTTTGTGGAGCCGTACTCCGCGTTAGGATGCATGGATATGTATCCTTGGCTTTTGTCTATGCCGTGTTTCATCCGTGTGGACGTTCGCATTCGGGTTTGGGAGAATGACTGCCTGCTCTGCTCGGTCTGGGGTTTTTCCTTTGCTTGGGTCCTTTTCAATGTGTCTGCATATCGCACCATTATCAATACAATGAATTATGCCAGTGTTTATAATCAATAATGCTCGAATGAGTCTCGGTTTGAGATGCTTGTTCACTATCTTTATAGAGCTGAGATGCCATATTAAATTCTCATGACTGTGAACGCCCGCACAATTACCATCCCTTATTAATGCCCGTGCCGAAAAGCAGTGAACCCAAAACTCACAGAGAAAAAAACAGTAGCATCATGGTCATTATAATCATCAGTCCCACTCGAAGCGTTGAGATGTGGCACGAAAAGCAAAGCGATCTAAACATAAATTCCAATCAATCCGCGCCTTCCAGGATCTCCTCCCCATCATCTAGAGAGAGGACCCACTCCCGCCATTCCTGCCACTCCGCATAACTAGCGCTTGCCTTGAGGCCCTGATATCTGACAGTACGGAAATCCGACACCTGGTCCCAAGGCTTAGTGGCGCTGGAGTTCCCACCAGCTGCACCACGTAGCAATCTCCGTGCTGTACTACCGCCACCACCATCCCAACCCGCCTTGCGCATCAAGCTCTCCACGGTCTCTTCTTTGGTCCAGCCCTGCTCAACAGCGACGTCAGGGAGATAAGTAGCGCCGTAGCGACGGCCGCGGTGGATGAATGAGATCCGCAGCCCGTGGGTGCCGAGAGACCAGTCCATGGCATTTGTACACGGCTCGAAGGTTCCAAGGAGAGTGAGGGAGCATGATAGGGAGGGGAGAAGGGATCTGGGAATGGGTTCAAAACGGGTATCATCGAAGGCCCTAAAACATTATCACGTGTGGGTTAGTTAATATATAGATAGGAGTATACCGTTGTTTGTAGCGTTGTAGTGAGGGAGGGGTATTCAATGGGAACACGTACGAGGTCAAAGCGTAGGACTTCAACCCCGCTGCAAGTTCCTGCCCCTCGAATGTGCCTATGCACCCGCGTAGAGACTTGTGTCCGCTTCGTGACAGGGTATTCCATGTCACGAACAGGGGATATCGCTGATCAGGCGAACTCAGCTGGGGGGTCCCGGAAACCGCACTTGGCGTGGTGATATTGGTTGAGCTCGATTGTAACGAGTTGGAAGAAGTATTGGATGCGGAGGACGAAGATGTGGCTGCACTGGAAGAGGCGGAAAATTGGCTCTGCAGACGACTGATGCGGGGGAGTAGCTTCTTGGGCTGACTACTCGATTGGGACGATTGGTTGCTGTCGTCATCTTTGTCCTGTGCATTTACGGGCTGCTGTTGGTCTGTATCTTCCTCTTCAATTTGCTCTTCAAGACTCGATAACTTCTTAGTTTGCTCGTGCTGTTCCCATAGGGCCTCTACAGCTGCCAGAGTGGTGGGCTCGCGCTCCTCGAATGAAGCAAGGAGAGACTCAAAGCAATAGTAGCACTGAGCTGTATTCGCCATGTTGGGCAAGGTCCTGTTTCTCTTGGTTCACCAGTGACTTCTTCGAGATGCACTGCACTGTTTCGGGTCCTTCAATCACAGGTTGGTGTAAGTATATGCCCTCCGTGAGGGTCCGGGCGATAAGATCGTCCTTATCGATGGGGCCTGGAACTCCAAGGAGGGGCTAAATTTAGAGGCAGGCTGTAGAAGAGTGTAAGGCAGTGCAGAAACGGAAAGTTAAAGGGCAAGAGACAGAAAAGGAAAAAGCAGAAACAAACCAGGGGACAAGAAGACAAGAAGAGGAGTCTCCAAGGTTGCGGAGAGTTATCCGTCAGCTCACGTGGATCTTACGGCAGTCTAGTACAGCTCGGATGCTGCCTGCACTATACCATGTAGTATATACTCCATGTAGTATTTTATATGAGAAGTCTATTTACAAGTACTTGGACCATGGACATTTCTAGTCTTGTCCTTCACCTCCCCGTTTGAGATTATCGAGGACCCCAGTTGCTAGCATCCGGCTCTCACCGTCTCTAAATCCTCCTCCCAGTTGGCAAATCTATCATCATCTGGATCTTTCCAGTACAGCGACAAATCATTATCGTCTGCGCTGTTATGCACAGTCTTCCCATTTGGGATAGGGATATCAACACCCCCGAGAATCTCTAAGGATCTTGCGTCCTTCTCGCGCATTAATTGGTCAAGTTGAGCATCAATATCCAGATCAGGTTCGAAATCGAAGTATTTATACTCTGTTTCCTCTCCTCGTCCATAAATACGAAGAGATTCGAGGTTAGGCGGCAAATTTTCGGCGAGATTGAAGGCCTCGGCACCAATTCGTCCATTAGCGAATCGGTTCTCGCCGAATCCAACGCCCCGTGCAAAATAACACAGAGTGTGGACGCCTACGCTAAGGTGTTTCAGTCGCGGGAAATCTTTCAACGAGATGCAGGATGGCGGAGTTTCCGGGTCTTGCATGGCCAGTTCGCGGAGCTCATCGGCGTACTCTTCCTCGTAGTCTTCCTGGTCGTCCTCTGTGATGCCGTCGTCCTCCCTCGGCCGAAAAGCAGGATTGTAAAACTCGTGCCGATCTGCATGACTTTCCACATTCAGATCTAGCTCTTCCAGAGTCTCTCGGTGGGACCAGAGGGATCTAAGTAGCGGAGTTGCACTTAGGGTTTGCGGTCCTCCCTCCGGATCCTTGCGCCCGCCCACAGTAAATGTGAAACTCTTCAGTGTTCTAGGCGACTCAATAATTCGACAAAGATCAGATTCAAGCAAGAAAGAGTGCGTAATGCTGATTTTGCTATAGTTGGCGCAGCGCGGCGGGAGAGGAACGCCTGCATTATTGTCCCATGCTGCTAACTTGAAAACGACAGACTCAATAGCGGGGAGTTTTCGAACTAAATTCAGGCGATGGTAGTATGGCTCTGGCACATATTCGGTGCCCTCATTTAGAGAATCATCTGGGTGGAAGTTGACTTTTCGTAGATTTTGGCAGTAGGGAACTGGGCTAGGTGCGTTAGAGGCTCGATGTAGTAGTGCCATAAGCCTATTTTTGGCCCCATGCAGGGGGAACATGGACAATGATTGAAGATTGGGGGCGTTGGCAACTAGCAGTGTAACAAGCGCATCCTTGAACTCGACTGGTTCTGGGCTGCCATCATTCCTGTTTCATGTAAGCTAACTGAATTATAGGAGCATGAACAAAATCAAATGTACCTGAAGTGGGTTGGATCCTGCAGAATGCTAGACAACATAGATTCCCGGTCCTGATTTTCTTGAATGCCGGCCTTATGGATGGCCTGTTTGAGTCTGTCGATATTTTCCGGAGAAAATGGGCGTTGAGGGATAGGTTCGGAGGAGCGACCATACGCACCCGGGCTCATATCACTTCCGTGCATGACCAGATGGTGCAGGTAGTCTGCAAGAGAGGGATCGGCCAACATTTCGAGCAACATATCCTGTATGGCTTGAAGCTGGTCTGTAAACTTCTGTTCACGCCTTTCTCGACCCAACTGCAATTTGTGATACTTCTGCTGATTGGACACCTCATTCATACTATGCAGTCCACGACTTTGCCGCGATAGGGCCACAACATCATCCACGGCAGGGAGATTGTTGACAATTCTGACCAGCACCTCAGGTGGGAGATTCTGCAACAACATCTTCCTGCTTTTCCTGAACAAACAAGACCGAAAAAGGTGGAACATGGCAAGGCTGAGATGGTTGCAAAAACACACGAACCCCTGTGCGGGTTCTATTCTGCCCAGAATGAGCTCCTCCTTAGCACAGACATCCACGCCTAGTTTGATAATTTCCGAATAGGGATTGACCCCGATGTACGACCCTCAACATGTGCTATTTGGCCGATATTAACTAATGGTTGTAAACATAGTCTGACTATAAGGTTATTGTATTCGGACCGGTTCCTGCGAGAATGGGCGCTACTCGTCTCAGACACTCTGCTCGAAGTGGAACCGGGCCTGTGAGTGCTGACCTCCTTCGTTGGCACCTGCGTATATGCCTGTACAAGAACCTAAATGTCAATGTCGAACCAGAGACAATATGGGAGGAGGATCTTGGGGAAGACCCAATGAGCGAAATTCTCAGCTAGCCAGATGCAGCTGAACGAATGGAGGTAAAGCTTTCAAGCGCCTGGGAGGGCTAATAGCGTGATGCATTCATAATCAGAAAATTATTAGAGTAGGAGTCTTAATCAATCAATCTCCACGGAGATGTTTCCGTCGACGCTTGGACTTTTACCAGATCCCCCACATGGATTCATGGATAGAGGCCCGTTCTCTCTGCCATCCATCTAGATTCCTGAACGTAAGGAAACATAAACAAGCCGATAACGGCGCTGCACTGCTACAATGTTTGGGTGGTTTCCGCGGCCACATCGCGCGAGGTATACCTCGAGGTATACAACATAGGGTCAAAACTCAGGCATCACTAACCAGAAAAGGCAATTCACGGGAATGTACGGAGTACCCGTTGACATATGAAAGCCTGGACAATAGAACCGGATTAGGAAGGATAAAACAGAGAAGAAAATAGTCCTTGGATTCTATAGATCCTTGTGTTGAGAACAGATTGTAGAATGTACATAGGACGCCCAATTAATGTTGAACTTTTCCCCTTAGAAATTCATGTGAGCCCGCTGTTGAATAAGTGCGAGGCCCAACCGCCAAAAATAACATTGCTCGTTTCACATGCAAAAAAGCATTCCCATATCCCAATGACCCGCGTCAGGTTGAAAAAGCAGTCCAGTAATTAACCCCTAAAAACGCACCCATGTATATTTTTCTTTTGTTATACGAAATGATGTTGAACTCGTGAGATCCTGATTCAGATCCCTCTGTATTTTTCCGTAACTCATACCCGGTCCTCAATATCCCATTTAAACGGGGAGAGGGAAGGCGCTAGCCCACTGAGCAATCTCCTTGCGGAGAGCATGGATCTCAGGGACGCTGTCATCGGCAACCTTGGCCTTGAAGTCCTTGAGCTTGTTGGCCTCCTTGGGAAGCTCACCCTGGATCTTCTTGCAGAGGGTAATGGACTGATCAATGTAGCGGGCAATGCGCTTAAAGTCCTCCACACCCATACCACGGGAAGACATGGCGGGGGCACCGATGCGGATACCGCAAGGAGTGAGGGCCGACTTGTCACCGGGGATAGAGTTCTTGTTGCAGGCAATGTTGATCTGCTCCAGAACAGCCTCAACACGAGCACCATCAAGGCTCTTGGCGCGGAGGTCAACGAGGACCATGTGGCTGTCAGTGCCGTCCGAGACCAGCTTGTGGCCAAGGGCCTTGAACTCCTCCTCGAGAGCCTTGGCGTTCTTGATGACCTGCTCCTGGTACTGCTTGAACTCAGGGGTGTCAACCTGCTTGAGAGCAACGGCCAAAGCAGTGATAGTGTGGTTGTGGGGGCCACCCTGGTGGCCAGGGAAGACGGAAAAGTTGATAGGGTTCTCCAGGTCGTAAAGGACATCCTTGCCGGTCTTGTCGGTGCTGCGGACACCCTTGCGGAAGAAGATCATGGCACCACGGGGACCACGGAGAGACTTGTGAGTGGTGGTGGTCACAACATCAGCGTACTCGAAGGGAGAGGGAATGACACCAGCGGCGATCAGGCCAGAAATGTGGGCCATATCGACGATGAGGTAGGCGCCAACCTTGTCGGCAATCTCGCGCATGCGCTTGTAGTCAATCAGACGGCAGTAGGCGGAGGTACCGGCGACCAGACACTTGGGGCGGTACATCTCGGCATTACGCTCGAGAGTATCATAGTCGATGATACCGGTCTCAAGGTTGACACGGTAAGGGAAGGTCTCGAAGTAGGTGGAAACGGCAGAGATCTTCTTGGAGGGGGTCTGGTAGCCGTGGCTCAGGTGACCACCGTGGGGGAGATCCAAGCCCATCAAGCGGTCATGGGGACGCATGAGAGCCTGGTAGACCTGAAGGTTGGCGGGGCTACCGGAAAGGCACTGGACGTTGACGCCCCACTTGGCGGGGTCGAGGTTGAATGCCTTGAGAGCACGCTGCTGGCAGGTGATCTCAATAGCGTCGATGTGCTGGTTGCCACCGTAGTAACGAGCACCGGGGTAACCCTCGGAATACTTGTTGCACATGGGCGAACCGAGGGCATCGAAGACAGCACGAGAAGTGAAGTTCTCGGAGGCAATCAGAACGATTGACTCACGCTGACGCTGGATCTCCTTCTCCTGTATGAGTAGAAGAATTAGCACAGCTGAATCTTCTGGCAGGGACAATGCATTGGAATGCAGCTGCCAATGATGTATAGTTTCAACGTACCATGATGGCAGCAACCTCCGGGTCGCTGGACACGAGGGAGTTGTGCATTTGCTGTAATCGATGAGTCAACGATCTAGATGCTAGAAATGAGGGCAGATGTGATACTCACGTCCCGGTGGGATTCAGAAAGAGCGTAAGACATGATGAAGTATGGGTAATCTGTCTTCTAAGATAAACAGAAGAAAATGGGATATGGAGGATGAGAGGTGAAGAGAAGGGGAAAAAATAAATGGAAGGTGGGGGAGGGATCTTCCGTTGCCTCAGGCGCTGAACTTTAAGCCACCGAACGATATCGGAGACAGCTGGCCGGATTAGGGTTTTAGGTTATAAAATTTGTAAGTAGCTACAAATTGCCGAGCTGTACTGGATTGGTTGGAGCTTCAGAACAATGAATTGGTTCAATATTTTTCCTTGGAACGTTCTTCGAGAAAAGAGAAAAGAGAAAATAGATTATGAATTGCTGGACTTGCCACAGCTCATGAAACGATGGCGGCTTTGCTATCTTGAAATGATCGCTGAAAACACCAGGGTATCTCCTTCTTATAAACGCCAAATAAATCAACCCGAAATCCTCCAGCACTGGGCTGACTTGAAATTCCTATTGTGGACTGAAATTCCCGAAGGTTTTAAGCTTCATGCTTCCACGGTCCTCGTATTGTCCTCATGTAGCATTCGCGCTCGACTCCCAAAGTCAGAGATGACAGAGCGCAGCCGTCTCACGCGGTCCTCGAGCTCTGCAATCTCTCTTTGTTGGTCATTGACAGACCGATGCACATCTGGTAGCCCTTCGACGACTGTACGAGCCTTCTGGATTCGAATCCTGACAGAGCTGGTTTCGGTAGGGAGGGTTTTCACATCGAGTGGCGGATGAGCGGTTGAACCGAGAACTGATACTTCTGGTACAGCATGTGAAGATGTAGTGTTGCCATTGTGTCCACCATTGGGGATGTTTGAGGGTGCTTGCTGGGTCTGTGCCTGGGGAGCTCCTGAGACCCCTGTTGTATCCCCGGGTCCGTCCGATGAACCGGCTTGCTGGCCTCTCGAGGCGAGCAAGCGGGAAAGGATCCCATGCAATGGTGGGATTATCTCGAAGGTCTGTGGGGAAGGGAAAGGTACTGTTTGCGGTGCTGGCGTTGGCGCTTCTTTGAAGGGCGTATCGGGTACAGGGGATTTCAGCAGCGGAGTGTCTACTGGCGGGGATCGAGAAGTCATTGTCGGTAACGTTGACTAAAAGGATCCCGAGGAAAGGTATCTGAAGGACGAGTAAATCCCGGCTGGGGTAAGTCTTTAGGGAAGAGTCGGAAGAAATACCTCGTATATCCGCTCCTGTGGCCGCAATACATGCTTATATCAGCAAATACGCTCCTGGCACCCGGTGACGGTGACGTCGGGGCCCTGCCCCTCCTTCACCGGCGGCCTTTTTTTCTGCTTTCGTGGTCTGATTCCCCTTCGTTCGATATCTTCTCTTCTAAACATCTGTCTAAAGGTAAGCAGCTTAGTGGGTTTATTGTTAAATTTCTTTTGGTTCGTCAATTGATCAGTGTTAATATAATTCTTAACTCTAGGTGTGATCCAATCACGATAACAAACCCCACTATGGCTGACCAAAAAGTTGCCTTGAGTATGTGCCACCCAGGTCCTCAAAAGATATACCGGCTAATGTAAGCCTTATAGTTGTGATTGATGGCTGGGGTATTGCAGGCCCCGACTCCCCACCCCAGGGAGATGCCATCGCCGCGGCGGATACTCCATACATGTCCGGCTTCGCTGAGCCCAACTCCAAGACCGCCCAGGGCTACGCCGAGTTGGATGCCTCTTCGCTCGCTGTTGGTCTGCCCGAGGGTCTGATGGGCAACAGTGAGGTCGGTCACCTGAACATTGGTGCTGGCCGTGTTGTCTGGCAGGACAGTGTTCGCATTGACCAGACCCTCAAGAAGGGCGAGATGGGCAAGGTGCCCAGCGTTGTCAAGTCTTTCACCCGTGCGAAGGAGGGCAATGGACGCCTGCACCTTCTGGGATTAGTCTCTGATGGCGGTGTTCACTCCAACATCACTCACTTGTTCGCCTTGCTCCAGGTCGCCAAGGACATGCAGATCCCCGAGGTTTTCATCCACTTCTTCGCCGATGGACGTGATACCGACCCAAAGAGCGCCGAAAAGTTCATGCAGCAGTTGCTTGAGAAGACGCAGGAGATCGGCATTGGCGCGATTGCCACCGTCGTGGGCCGCTACTACATCATGGACCGCGACAAGCGCTGGGAGCGTGTTGAGGTTGGCCTCAAGGGTCTGGTCACTGGCGAGGGAGAGGACAGCTCGGACCCGGTGCAGACCATCAGGGAGCGCTATGAGAAGGGCGAGAACGATGAGTTCCTGAAGCCCATCATTGTCGGCGGCAAGGAGCGCCGTGTCCAGGGTACGTGTGGTCCGAGCCCGAAAGGCAATGCCATGACAACTAATCGAGCCTGTATAGATGACGATACCCTCTTCTTCTTCAACTACCGCTCGGATCGTGTCCGTGAAATCACCCAGCTGCTGGGCGACCATGACCGTTCCCCGCGTCCCGACTTCCCCTACCCCAAGAACATCTCTCTTACCACCATGACCCAGTACAAGACTGACTACACCTTCGATGTTGCTTTCCCCCCGCAACACATGGGTAACGTACTGGCCGAATGGCTCGGCAAGAAGAACCTCCAGCAGTGCCACATCGCTGAGACTGAGAAGTACGCTCACGTCACTTTCTTCTTCAACGGTGGTATCGAGAAAGATTTCCCTGGCGAAGTGCGCGATATGATCCCTTCGCCCCGAGTCGCTACCTACGATCTTGACCCAAAGATGAGCGCAGCTGCTGTCGGTTCCAAGATGGCTGAGCGCCTTGGCGAGAACAAGTTCGACTTCGTCATGAACAACTTCGCCCCTCCTGACATGGTTGGCCACACTGGCGTGTACGAGGCTGCCATCCAGGGTGTCACTGCCACTGACAAGGCCATTGGCGAGATCTATGAGGCTTGCAAGAAGAACAACTACATTCTGTTCATCACCGCTGATCACGGGTAGGTTATTTTGCGAAACAGGACCACTCACATCAAGAGAATTGTTAGTTAACCCACACTTGCAGAAACGCCGAGGAGATGCTCAACGAGAAGGGCACCCCCAAGACCTCTCACACCCTTAACAAGGTTCCCTTCGTTATGGCGAACGCCCCTGAGGGCTGGAGCCTCAAGGAGGGCGGTGTCCTGGGTGATGTTGCGCCTACCGTTCTCGCTGCCATGGGCGTCGAGCAGCCCAAGGAGATGACCGGTGCCAACCTGCTGGTCAAGTCTTAGATAAATTTTCCCGCACATAGATGTTTGATTATGAATCAATGAATAGAATTTTGTCGATACACACATGGTCTTCCTTTTGCTTTTGGAGTATCAGAGGTCATCCATCCGCTAGCTTCTTTGAGCGTGCTTTTAAATGGTTTTCTTAGGTGTATTCGCATGCCACTTTTGATATTTTTTTTTGGAATACCTTGGCAGAGTTTTTGAATACGTAACCCGGAGACATCAATAAAAGATCGAAAACATAAAGCAAGAAAAACCGACGTAAGCTACATATGTAGCTAGGCTTCATCGTGCGAGTATGTCGATTGATCCTGGGTCAGAATGATTGACACTATCAGATAATTTCCACATTTAAAGACCAATTGATCACTTTTGACAGGATTGTATTAAGATTTCGCGGGTATATCTTTAATCTGATCCATGCGCTGTTCTGGTGTCAGGCACCTGCACAGATCATACATTTCCAAGGTATCCCGACTCAATTGGGATTTGGTTTTCAATGCCCAGGCATTCTTCGAGATCTCCTACCTCCAAAATATGGTACACAGCTGCATAGCGGATGTACCAAATCACGGTGAACCGGTGGAGGGTTGGTCCCATGCGACGTTAGCTTCGTAGCTCGCACGCCACCTATTGCATCTCCGGGTGATATATCCTTCTTCGCCTGCGGGTTCTGAGACATTTTCACTTTATGCGGAGGCCGAAGCAGCAGCAGCCTGCTGTTGAGCCTGGCTTTGGAGTTGGATGAGCTGAGTGAGGGGTTAGAATATGCATATGGTGGGGAGTGGGTTGCAGTTGGATGCGGGCGGTTTACCTCTGAGCGCATCTTTTCGCTCTTCTCTTGTGTCGCATTAATCTCGCCTTCAATTCGCTTGCTGTAGATTCTCAGTCAGCACATACTTCCGTTGGTTCACAGCGGCCAAGGTAGTAGCACTGACATCTCCTTCTCAATGAACTCCAACCGACCGTTGACGGCCATGGTGGCTTCAGTCTTATCCTGCTTCAGCAACACCGGGCCAACGAGCTTGTAAATGTTGGCTTCATCGTCCAGCTGGGCGAACTCGGTCTGCACGCCTTCGTTCTCTTGCTGCTGCGATTCGAGTTTCTGGCGGGCATCGACCAAAACCTCAAGCTCTGGATGGGCAGGAAAGGTTAGCAACTATTGTTGCGATCAATTAAATATATAGACATACCAGTCTGCAGTCCCTGGAACTCCTCCGAGAGTGTTTGAAGCTGTTTCTGGGCGTCCATGGTGAATTTGGAGGTGAAGTGGGAGGAGGGAAAATCAATGGATCCCGCCCGTAAACAACTTCCACACTTACTTTCCCCTCCAATTCCCATCAACACTCGGTCCTAGGGCTGTTTTGCACTTCTTTTATTCTACACCAAGGAATCTTCAAGTTTTCTCTTCTAACAACTATCTGCCTGTCCCTCCAGCCTTGGCCCATTGCCCCAACCCTTGCTCCCCTCTCCCCGCTTTATCACATCTGCCTCCGCGGTCGACTCGCTCCCTCTACCCCAGACAGCACACGCATTACCCATCATGAGTAATACGGATTTCCTGGGGCGGGCGATCGATACGGTCAAGAAGGCAATCGAGAATGACAACGATGGCGAGTACGAAAAGGCTTATCAGATGTATTACTCCGCACTGGAGTTGTTCATGCTGGCTTTGAAATGGGAGAAGAACCCGAAATCGAAGGAGATGATCCGCTCAAAGGCCGGCGAGTATATGGATCGGGCGGAGAAGCTTAAGAACCACTTGGCTGAGGACCGGAAAAAACCGAGCGCGGTTGGCGCAAATGGAAAGGTGGCGCAAGGCAGTGGGAAGGGAGGGTATGTACTCGACTTCTTTGACAAGCGTGCCTCGCTCTAGCACCTCCCATATGTGTGATATACAGTGTTGGCGAGTTAGCTATTGGCCTAAGTTATCCCGCTAATAACACTGGGTCGTATAGGAAGGAAGATGACGATAACGAAGATGCGGATGCAAAAAAGCTTCGATCGGCGCTTCAAGGAGCTATTCTATCGGACAAGCCGAACGTGAAGTGGGAAGATGTTGCTGGCCTAGAAAACGCCAAGGAAGCATTGAAGGAAGCAGTCATCCTTCCCATCAAGTTCCCCCATTTGTTCACTGGCAAGCGCCAACCCTGGAAGGGTATCTTGCTCTACGGTCCTCCCGGTACGGGAAAATCTTATCTTGCCAAGGCGGTAGCAACAGAGGCAAACAGCACATTCTTCAGTGTCAGCAGTAGTGACCTGGTCTCGAAGTGGATGGGTGAGAGTGAAAGGTGAGGCAACGTCTTCATCGACAAGGGCTTCGAGAGTTGCGTACTAATAGCGTCTAGACTCGTGAAGCAGTTGTTTAACATGGCTCGTGAGAATAAACCCGCGATTATCTTCATCGACGAGGTAGATGCGCTATGTGGACCCCGTGGCGAAGGAGAATCCGAGGCCTCACGGCGTATCAAAACCGAATTACTTGTGCAGATGGACGGTGTCGGCAAAGACTCGAAGGGAGTGTTGATTCTGGGCGCTACCAATATCCCCTGGCAACTGGATGCTGCTATTCGGCGACGATTCCAGCGAAGAGTACACATCAGTCTTCCCGACGTCAATGCACGAATGAAGATGTTCATGCTAGCTGTGGGCTCGACGCCGTGTCAAATGACCCAGACCGACTATCGCCAATTGGCCGATCTGAGTGAGGGCTACTCCGGTAGCGATATTAGTATTTGCGTGCAGGATGCACTGATGCAACCAATCCGCAAGATCCAAGGAGCAACACATTATAAGAAGGTATGTATGCTCAGTTCGCACCGTTTCACTTCACGCGACTGATCAGGCTCTACTGCAGGTACTCGTCGAGGGTGCAGAGAAACTCACGCCTTGCTCACCAGGGGATGTGGGCGCAATGGAAATGAGCTGGCTTGACGTCGATGCAGATCAGCTTCTGGAGCCCCCACTCACTCTGAAGGATTTCATCAAGGCAGTTAAGAACTCTCGGCCAACCGTTAGCGGAGAGGATCTCACGAGGAATGCTGAATGGACCCAAGAATTCGGCAGTGAAGGCGCCTGATCGTAGCTTCCGAAATGATCGATATTCCTCCCATCATGGCCTCCGAAATGTGAATCTTTCCGCCTCAGTTGATCAACAGCATGAAATCCTGGCTCGTTGGCTTGCCAAGAGAGGACAAAAGCTGAATATCTCATGCCCTTGCCCATAGTCTCCATTTTCTCATGCGCTTTATTTGTGTCCATGTCAGTGCTTGCTTCATTTCGGATTCCTGTGTTTTTTTGGTGGGTGTCTCTGAAGATTTTGGTGTTTAGAAGCGTTTCCTCAATTACTTTTGGCAATGGCGAGGCGTTGGCTGAGCAAATATTTCATGTGTCTATCCCCGCGAGTGTCTGTCATAGGAAGGCGTGCGAGTAGCATACATACTGCTTTGAAAATTACAGACTTGCTAGGTTCTTTTGCCATTGCTTGTAGGTGCAATCAATGCCAATCAAGCCTCAATTTCTGTACTGGCAGGCGCTACATAAATGAATAATAGTTCTTGGATCATCAAACTCCTCGCTGGTATGCCACTATGCACAAATGATTCGAACAAACCGGCACAAAGCCAGCCCTAAAACACCCAATAACAAAGTGAATGGAGACAGAAACACAGCACAAGTCGAAAGGAAAACTAGTATACTTGCAAGACATGTCGGGGGAATCTCTCATGACAGAAGGTCGACGCTGGAAGAACAAGAGACAAAATCACAACGAATGACATAAACATAGAGCCAACCTCCAGGCTTACTGGCCGAGCAAGCTCTTCTTCGAGCTATCACGGCGCTTGAGCATTTCAGTCTTAGCACGCTTCAAGCCCTCGCCCAGTTTCTTGGTCCGCTTCCAGTCACTGCTCATCTTTCGCATGCGAACAGTGGCCCTCACGAGAGACATGGCGGACTTCAGTTTATGGCGTGGAGTGCGGACAGGAACTCGGTCGCGGGCCTGTACGCCCATCTCGGAAATCATGCGGAGATCGGCATCGTTGCTGTTGGTAACTTGTTAGCTATGTTGCAAATAATGTTGGATAGAAATGCGGGTACGAACCATGCAACTCGGACGCGTTCACCAAGTTCCATCAAGCCCTTGCTCCAGGCAAGATCACTGCGGAACTTTTCCTCACGCTGCAGGCGAGCGCGAAGCCAGATGATTTCTTTGCCCAGGCCTCGGATCTCTTTCTCATGTTTGGTTTTGTTGGTCGACTTACAAAGGGAGTCTTTCTCGAGGATTTCCTCGTGGCGTCTTTGTAACACATCGAGATTTTTGGTTGCTGCTTCAGCCTCACGCTTGTGGGCATCTCGTTCTTCGCGAATCCGGCGCACATGTGTCTTCAATTCGCTCAGGCGCGCTTCCCGTTCGGAAAGCTTCAGAGCTAATGATTCAGCTTCGAGCGTGGAGGACCTAAGGAGCTCATGGAAGTCCTTTTGGTCTTCTTCTTTCATGACGGCACGTTCTAGCTCTCGGTTCTTCGTGTTCACCTTCTGGAGGGACCGGTGTGCTTCAGCCACTTGTTTTCGTAGACTGCGTAGCTCTTCATGAAGCTTGTTTGATGGAGAATTATGTGGGGAGTGTGACTCGAATTTGTTCATCATCGCATCATGGAGATCCTTCTCCAATTCCTCGACTCGTGACTTGTAGCTTTGCGCGGAAGATCTCTGCTTGGATTCACGCTGAAGGAGGGCCTTTTCGCGTTTCCTAGCCTCCTCCAGGCTGCGTCGAAGTAGAGAGAGGTCCCCATGTGTACCAGATTGTTCATTCTCCGACACAGACTGCTGCTGCTCAAGAAGAGCCTCCAGTTCTTGGGCGCGACGCTCCAGGCGCTGTACTTTCGTCTTTGCCGAAGTAAGTTCTCGGTCTCGGTTACCAGAGCCAGCAAGCAATTTATCTTGAAGGCGATCGATTTCAGCCGACAGGCGACCCTCTTCTGCTGCAAATCGTTCACTTTCGGAGACGAGTTGGTCCTCAAGGGATGATTTGGCGTCTCGCAGTACTTTGAGTTCGTTGTCAAGTCTTGTTACAGTCTTGCGTAGTGCAAGTTTGTCGCGGTCAAACCGGGTTGGGTCATCTGCGTTCTGGAGTCGGTCGAGTTGAGCTTGGAGCTCAATGCGTTCAGCCTCAATCTCCTGCGCCGAAGCCTTCAGGTCAAATATCTCGACATGAGCATTTGCAAGCTGGTCACGGAGCTTCTGTCTCTCGGCGATAGACTTTTCCAGGTTTTTGTCCAGGTCAGATGACCCATTTTGTCGACCTTTAGCAAGTTCTTGCTCATCCGCCAGACTCGATTGTAAAACGATCACCTCGTCTTCCAGAGCTCGCACCTTGTCTGCAAGTGCTTGCTCTTCGCGCCTAGATACCCGAGCATCCTGCTTGGTCGCAAGGAGCTCGTCTCGTCTTTCATCAAGGTCGCGTCTTGTCTTATCGAGGTCGTTTTTGAGATCTTGGATTTGACGATCCAGCATAGACTTTTCTTGCGCGTAGCGCTTTTTCTCGCTATCAATGGCCTCTTGTAGCCTGGACTCCTTCCCAGAGTATGTGCTACCGGCTTCCTGAAGCGCGTCGATAGTGCGCTTCAAGTCTGCCGCTTGGCCTTCTGCCCATGCTTTCTCTGATTGGAGAGTCCGCTTGCTGCTTTCCCAACGACTCTGATCGACTGCAAACCGGCCCTCCTTCTCCTCGATCTCGTGGTGAAGGTTTTCGATCTCCTCTTGCAGCCGTTCAACTTCCGCCTTGTGCTGCCAGCGAATGTTATTCCCTTCATCCTGAGCGCGAGATGTGGCGTCTTGAACCGCTTTTTGAAGTTCGCGGATTCTGGATTGTGCACGGTCGAGTTCGATTTGTAGTCCTCCCGATTCACCGGTCAGCGCATTATGGCGAGTTTGAAGAAGTTCCTTTTCGTCCGTTCCACGCTGGAGTTCGTCCATGGCCTCCTGTAGTCGAGCAGAAGTAGCTTTTAGGTCTTGTCGGGCTTGATCGCGATCACGTCTGGCCGCAGCAAGGTCCTCAGCCAGGTGGCGGGCGTTCTCTTGTAGGCCATGTTGAATAGTTTGATACCGCTCTTCGAGGAGAGTCGTATGGTTGGTTTTACTCTCCAATTCTGTCCTCAGGGCATCGTTCTCTCGTTGCAGGTCGCGTATCTCTTCTTCGAGCTTTTCGGTCCTGTCCTCCATTTGCCGGCTCAGTCCCTTGGTGGTGAAGGATTTGTTCGACATTTCGTCCTGCAATTCTCTCAAATCCTCCTCGGCACGATCCTTCTCTTCAATCGCCTGTCTAGCAGCATCAGCCGAGTCTCTGCTCTCGGCCTTGGCCTGAGCAAGACTATCCTGGAGCTCTTGCATCTGCTCCTTCACGCGGTCCAGCTCAAGCTGGAGCTCTGAAGCTGCGCCATTCTCCTCGGCATTACGTTTCAGATCTTCAAGCTCTTCTTCGCGTTCCTCAAGCAGGCGATCTTTTTCTCTAGAGCTTGCTTCTAAGTCCTCAATGTCGTCGCGAAGTTTATCGGTCTCTTGCGATTGGGTATCTTTGATGTGCCTCAATTCGTCGCGCGCTTCTCGGAGTTCGACATCACGCGACTCAAGCTCTTCGCGCATCATATCCATTTCACGCTGAACCGTCTTATCTGCTTGCTCCCTCCATGATTTCTCCTTTAATTCCACCAGCTGTAGCTGGTAGTCCTCAAGATCTTTCTCTGCCTGCTGGAGGCTCTTTCGGTATCGGGAAATATCGCGTTGCATCGTTACTCGCAAGACCTTGAGCTCCCTGTTTTCTTTGAGGGCGTCATTATTGTATTCCGGGCCAGCCTTTTGCAGTTGTTCTTCCATGAAGTGAATCCTCAGTTTCAAACTGAAATTGACTTTGCTCAGTTGATCAATGGCCTGTAGATGTCAGTATTAACCTGCAGGGAGTTGCGTGTAAACCTAATGGTTTCGATATTTATCATACCATGGCTTGGTCCTTGAGCGACAAATTATTCCCTCCATCACCAAGGGCTCCTCCGTTGCGTCCTGAATATCCGGGCAACGGCGTACTTTGTGCACTACTGCTTGCAGCATGTGGAACTGGGGTTGCCTCTTCCATCGTCCGATCCTCCTCGTATATATCAGACATGTCCATAGCAGGCAAGCCGGGCGCGTGGGCGTTGCTGCGGTAGGTCTCTCGCTGATATCCCGGGGTTTTCGGACCGTCTGTTCCTCTCGCCGCAGACATATTCTTCAAAAGATTGTTCTTCGTCGCGCTCTTCATTAACGGAGTAAACTCTCCCTTTGCGGGGGCTGCTGCTGGAAGATGTCGTAACGCGCTTCTTGTTGACTTGGAAGCAGCACCGGCGCGCGGAATGACGCGTTTGTCAAAACCCTTGATCACATCATTGTCCTTGGATGGTGTTTGGAACGAATTTTCAAGAGAATCGAGTGCAGACAAATGATGCCGCCCCGCGCTGCGAACTCCGGTTGTGAGGTAAGTCGCGTTGCCGTCGTATTCGGTGCGCGGTGTGTCGATGTAGGGGAAGGCCATGTTTGAACAGGGGGAGGTGGGCCAAAACCTTTCAGCGCGTGACCATCACCGTGAATAAGGGCAGGAGCGAAGTTTAGACTAGAATTCCACGCTTGACAATCGCAGATGTGTTTTGGGCGAGTTATCCCCGGCTGTGTTAGGCTTAGCGTTGACACCTCTGTTGATTTCTAACCTAATTTGGTTTAGCGTATGAATCACGGGATGTGGATTTCGCCGCTTTTGCTTTTTGTCTATCAGAAGAATGCATGAGGTCATCCGTGATCTTTGACAGCACAAAATCAGTCATGACTTCTGAGGAGGATCTCGCATGGTTTCAATCGACCTTCCGTCCTATCCCAAAACCGGAGCTCCCCGACGACGCCGTTGAATACTCAATTTATCATATCCTGCCCTCCCCCACCCCCGCCGTTATCGATGAAGCTGCCGAGACCCGGGCACGATTACTTGAGGTGCAACGTACAGCAGCGGATTTAACCAAAGATTTGCTCAAGGACTACATCTGGCAGCGTGAGGCATTTCGATTGGAAATTACAAAAGAAGATGGTACAGAGCCCTGTTTTCGAGACCTACTTCTAAATAAAGTTGAAGCTAATTGTCGCGGGGTTTAGGAATCACCTCACTACAGGGTCGCACCGCCTTTGGCGACTCTATTGAAGATGAATGGGTCATTGTGTACTTCCTCCGTGAACTGACTAAGCGGCACAAAGATATCTGGGTCAAAGTGGTGGACGGCGATGGCGAGTTCCTCCTTATTGAAGCTGCGGGAACACTCCCGGCATGGATAGAGCCAGACGTCGCAGACAATAGGGTGAGTTATGGCTAGTTAATTCACGTCGGCTTATTGGGGTATCATACTAATCAACCAATCTATCGATCAGGTGTGGATTCACCAAGGAGAGCTCAGAATCATCAAGCCCAAGCAGGAGGCGAAAAGACAGGTCACCGAGAAGATCTCACTTCCAGAGGCACGAAAGATTATCCAGAACGAACCTGGTCGCCTTCTTCGCTCGCCGATAATCCAAGAAGAGGCCTTTTACCGTCTGCGCAAGTACCCTCAGCAGATCAGCGAAAATCTCCACTCCGCCGTCATCACAATTCCTCGCAAGGCTGCATTCCTCCTACACCAAAAGCCAGCTTATATCTCACCTGCTGTAGAGGCGTTCTATATTCGTGATCCGATCGCCCTGCGACCACTACGAGCGAAGGATGCGTCTGACCTTGTTTTCAAGCCGGACGACTTGGTCAACGTTAGTGTTCGGTTCACCCGTGTCGGATATGCGCAACTCAAAAGCCAGGAATTTCCTGTGCCAAATAGCTGGGTGGGCAAGCTGCCCTCAACTGAGGACCGCAAAGCATATGAGCGGGCGGAAGCGGGAATGAAACTTGCGTGTGGATTCGAGATGCTGCTTCACGACCCCCAAAATCAAGATAAGCCTGCAGTCAGAGAAATGAAGTTCCTGCTCGAGGATGTGGAGACAGGGGATGAGACTCTTCCCACCGATCAAGAAATCCAAGAAACTTGGGACAAGCGAGAGGACGATGAAAAATGGCTGGATATCAACTATGAAGACTTGGAGACAGAGCTCAAAGGGAGAGGCGAAGGAAAGGGAGCAGATGCTGGCCAGTTCGGTGACTCTGGTGCCCAGGAAAATCTTCAACGGATCGTGGCTCGTTTTGAAGAGTTCCTGAATGACAACTCAGCGGGCTTCGATGGTGCCGATTTCATTGATGACTTTGAGTCGGATTCCGACGTCGAAGTTGATGATGACGAGGATGTCGACAGTGAAGGCGAGGATAAGGACGCGTCATTCAATGAAGAGGAATTCTCCAGAATGATGAAAGAGATGATGGGCATGCCCTCTGCACCCGATTCCATCCGCAGACGAGTGGAAGAGCTCGACTCGGACGGGGAAGACGACACGGAGCAGATCAAGGAGCTTTCCCGACGAATGGAGGCGGAATTGCAAGGGACGGGTGTGCTCGATCTCAACCGCCGCCCGCAGGAATTGTCTTCTGGCAAAGCAGGTGCATCCAAAGGAAAGGCTGCCACCATCTCTAATGAAGATGATGAGGATGAGAACATCAACATCAACCTCGCTAAGAATTTGCTGGAGAGTCTTCAGGGCCAAGCTGGTGCCTCTGGTCCGGCGGGCAATATGCTGTCAATGATGAACATGCGCATGCCCAAATATGATCGCCCTTGAAGATGACGATACACGCTCGAAGTATGTGTGAGAGTACTCATTCGATACGCCTGAGGGCGCAAGAACAGACTCTGAATCAGCAATGAATCCAATGCCAGCCCCATGCTGTTGACCGAAGAAATATCTCCTTTTACTAGACAAGGTGATCCGGAGACCAAAGACAAGGGGTCGTCGCCATTGTGGTTGCTGGTCAATATGGTTCTGTGATATCGCCTTATACCCGCGCTGAGGGCCCCGGGGAGATAGACGGCTGACAACGCGGTCGAACCAACATCTTGAACAAGAAAAAACACTTCTGATTCCATCTTTCCGCTGGGTTCAACTTGTACCCCTGCCCGACTTCCCTTGGGCAGTTACCGGGTGATCATGGGCCGGGCTTAACAATTACGCCCAGAGCGGCTAGATGAGGCTTTGGTACCTCAAAATCTTTACATCTTTATATATATTCTCTAGGTTAAGTAGTGGCATACCCTTGTAAGGATGTAACTTGTGGAAACAAATCAATCCCTCACATCTTCCGCTCACATGTCGTGAGACAGTTTAAGCTTACACTGAAGGTTCATAGACGTTCTATGGACCTCCATTTGCAAATTTAATAGTCATAAAACTTGTTTATTTTCATTGAATATGTTCCATTCTCCTGTGATATATGGTTCAACGGGACAGTCTCCAGTCGCTTGAATAAACCTGCTAGCGTTAGTGGGGCTAGCTCGTAAGGCAATCAAGGCATACAGCTGCACAACACGCATAATACATAGTAATGAACCCGATACGCCACGTAGACTGACGTACCCGCAGGGTGGCGACTGCACAAGAGGCATGTACTCAATATATTAGCAATGACTCCTCCGCGGTGGAACAACGGTGTCAAGGCGAGTGCCCGACTGACCAGATCTTATGACTTGCCTCTATTAAGTCTGTGCAGCTATATATTCCAATGATATCGAATACATAATATTGTGCAATGTTGTAGATGGTACCGTCCCTATGCTATATGCTGTAGGTTGCATATAAGACGCTGATCATCCCGAGGTCAGTCTAGTACTTTAGTAATCCCACGTGGCTAGATCGCCCATGTCTTGGATCGACCCAGGTGTTTAGCTTACCGATTGTTCCTGACCTCGGGGTAATATAAGGATGTCTCATAGCGGGTCCACTTCTGCATGAGAATCATATTGGAGTTTACGTACGGAGTCACCTTCCTAAAACAATCGGCCGGTTGATGGTGGGTAATAATAAACTCAATTATACGGAGCACGGAGTATATAAGGCATAACATACATTTTGTCTCATAGTAGAACCGACACTGTGGAACATGAACCTGTGTTTTAAGGTGAGTCCAGTACTCGGTAAAATGTCAATGGAAAAACTAGTGCGGAAATGAATATTCGGTACGGACTACTCCGTATGGAAATCGGCAAATCGATTAAAGCCCGTTAAAAGTGTCGTGTGCCTCTGTGGCGAAAATAATAAGGGACCCGCTCGTGTCCGGTGGGTTTGCCGGCCTTTCTTTTACTTTTTTTTACTTTTTGCTTATAAATATTATGTTAAAATCCCTCATAAATTAAAATGGATCGGAAATCAATAATGTCCTCGGCATGATAGGGTGAGAATACATGGTCGGAATGAAGGAATGAGACGGGGTATATAATATACAAAGTAGATGACAGGACTAAGGCTACTGCACATTGTCCACCACTAGCGTACTTAGTGTGCGACTAGTGGTACAAGGCTGCCTGATTGCAAGCAGTACTTTGTACCTAACCTACATATAGGCATATTCCGTACGGAGGTCACCTAGCTCCGTTTGTCGGCAAGGATCTAGGATTTAGCATCCCGGCACAATGCCGGGGCAACTGCTATTTCGGAGTCCAATGTCTATTTAATCCTTTGGAAATAGCCTGCTCAATATATCCTGGCCCGGATGGAATACGATCGGGGATGTACATTACTAGCCTCCTCCGTTTGCCATTTAGACGGGACGAACGAAAGGATCCATAAGTGATTTAATGTAGTTTAACTCCGAAGAAGACCTCATTCGGATATTGTTGGGAGATTGACCATTGGAAGCATCCATGGATGAGCCTCGAGTCTATTTGTATATGGTTTACAACACTTATCATTTAGAGTTAAACGATAATGCAACGGCGAAAAGGGTATCAACTATGATCCTACGACTCCCGGAGGCTTGTCGGGAAATCCCAAGACAAAGTTTAGATCCCTGCTAAACACGCTAACCTTGGGATAATTTCCCCCGAACCACTTTTCCACGGAACTGTTGTTTGTCCAACTTGGGGAAAGATGAGCATTTTTTTTTTAGACCCAAGATCGTCTATCCAGAAGCGAGGGAGTATAGCCGAATCACTCTGGAATATATTGTACACATATGATTTCATCAGCAAATCGGAGGACAGGGAATTCTTCCATTCACCTCCTTACCGTGCCCCTAACACGGAGTTATCTCCAGATTACCCCCCGAAATCCACCGGGCTGATGGAAGAGAGACGGCAGACGGCAGACGGCTGATCTGACACATGCTGATTTTCGAGTGACATGGAAAGTAAGAAAAAGCAAAAAAGGAAAAAGGAAATAAAAAAAGCAAAATCCATACGACAGAATACCGAAAGAGGAAGCGGTGAACCCCTGACGATTTGTCCGATTGATAGATCATACAATATTTTCGAAATGCTTTGGAATCCAGTTGAGATGTATCGAGATCAAGATCATATAATATTTACTTCGATTATCTGCACGATCATTGGTACACACATATTCCCATGGAGCCCCTGTTTGCAGGCCGTATATCCACTTACGCAACGGTCCAAGGGCAGACGAGAACGGCCCCTCGGGACAAGGCGCTAGGCAAAGCACGGAAACCCATAAATATTAATGGTCGGCCCGATTTTAGAATGAATTTCACATGCAGCAATCCAGGAGAAGAGCATGAAAGAATGTGATCGGAAGGCATCCGGAAGGGTGGTGTAACTATAGTTGAAGAACAAAAGGTACGAATTACATTATAATGAAGTAGAGAGATCAAGCAGGATTAAAAGAGTGATACAAAGTAAGCAAACATAAATGAAATTAAGAAAAGACAAATAATATACAATATAAAAGAAGTTAGAAAAGAAAGTGGATTTCCCAGTGGAGAAGTTCTTTTCTTCCATCGACCTTCCATTTGGGATTCCCGTAAGTGCAACCTCCGGTCTTCCACCGAGGGCCTTAGCCCCTTCGATTATTATTGCTTGTCTTCTTATTTATCACATTACTCCACTACTCTTTCTCTCTCTCTTCTCTTCTTTAATATCTCAACTCTTTGCCCTTCTCTTCCTTTTTAACTCTTTTTTTGTTTTTTGTTTTTCAACCTTCTTTCCACTGGAACCTGGTGACTGTGTGGACCCGCATACCAGCCTTTCGTCATTATCCAGTCACAGCATGCCTTGGACAATGGACTAAAGATGCTGGTTATTGCTTGATCAGGTCCACCATGGATTTCATTGTGAGTAAAAAAAAGTACAATATACTATGAACTTGGACTGACATTCTTAGCTCTCTTTGACGCACTTCTGTGAGGTGCATGGTCCCACCTCTATCATTTGCTCGCAGGTCCTACCTTTTTCATGTCCGCAATGTCACCCCGAATCCGATCACTCTCCCCAGGGTACCCCGGCTTCACATGAGTCTCGTCTCGATCACGAGTCTCGATCTCAGAAATCTGCGGAGTCTAAGTCGCCCAGAATTGAAGATCACCCGTACTTCCTTAAAGGACATCCGACCTCACCCGAAGATAAGTCCAACCGAGGTGGTGCAAATGGCGACACTTGCGCCAGTTGTAGCTTGTCTCTACCAGAAAATGTGAGCAAACAGCTACCTCCGGGTGCGCCTGGAAGTCGCGACGCGAAAGGCAATTCTACTAGCCCGGTTCTCCGCTCTCGCGAGCTAGTTTACTCATGCGGCAACAACCATACGGAGTTTGATGATGAGACCGACTATCACACTCATGCGTCTCCTCCCGATTCACTCCACTCTGCCTCAGTTGCCTCCGATTCTTCATGTCACACACACATTCACACCTATCTCTCCCAGCGCGGGCCGCCTAACCCCGCTGACTATGCACTTCTCCGACGCTCTTCTATTCGCACCCTAAGCTGTGAGCTCTTGCCCCGGGGACTTTCGTCCGGCCCCATCTGCTTTGGAGACGGAGTCGCTGGTTACACCATTGCCTACATTTTCCGCCTCCCAGACCCCATGGCCCGCGGCAAGCGACGCAGTTATGCACTGGTCGCACTGGCAGGGCGAGATGCCGGAAGAGCATTCCGCGCATGTCCCATTATCTGGCGTGCATTCGGCCGCATCGCAACCAGCATTGTCCACGCTGCTGAACGCTTCCAGGAAGATGAGAAGACCCGCGATGAGCAGAACAACCCGGGAAGACAGCCCGGCCGTCAATACCCTCCGGTCTCATCTTTCCTCACCGGCCGGGGTATGGACCCGGCGGGCCGCCGTGCGGCCGGCCAGATTCGTGCCCGTAATTTAGCAGAAATCGTCGGCAATGAATACATCTTTACCGAATTACATGCTCATTTCGTCGCACTTCTACACCAGCTCGGCTCAATGTTTGGCGGAATCCCTCTCAATGAGGAACGCTTTGTCTGCAGCACTGTGGGCGACGAAGAAGGCGGCAGTCCTTCTCAGCCAGTCCTCGTCTCCAAGGCCAGACAACCAGAGGGCGACCAGAAGTATGAGGGCGACGACATTGACATCTCGAACCTTGAAATCTCCGCGGGACCAAAGGCGATTCCAATTACACCTCGCCGCCCCGTCATGGCTTGAAATATTCTTTTCATCATTTGCATGAACCTCTTATTGAGATACCCGCCTGCTTTGTTCTTTTTGTTTTCCAGGCACCTTCAACCTTGAGCTTCTGTTTTTCTTCTATTTTTGCGCTTCTTCTTGTGCTTTTATGCGGGTTGGCAAGCTGTTTCGACCGATCTCTGCATTGCTCATTCTGCATACGGATTCGGCCTTTTTTTTTTTGTTTTATTGCGCTATGGCATGGGCATAGACTATGGCGTCTGACAAACACGGAACGGAGTTTCTTGTTTTACCAGCCTTGGTTTCGGTTTCTTTTCTTGAGGTGATATGCCCTTTCTTCTCTTGGGCGCCTCGTTCGATCTCACGGAGTTCAATGATCCAAGCACGTCTGTTTAGCGGGTCTCCATTCTTGGGATTGGTGTAGGTTATGATTGAGATTGTCACGATCGCACGAGGAATTCAAGAGGCATGTATTCTATGTATTATTTGAACACGAATCAATCCGTGGCCGTTGGCTCCGTTTTCGGAGACTGAAGTTTTATTGTATGGATGCACATGTGTATATAGTCCGGAAGAATTCCGGGTAAACATATCCTTTCAAGTTAATCCGGCCACGGCCACAAATCAAACCTTGGAAAATCCCACCAAAAAAGGACCGCAGATACAAAAGACCCGCATCACCTCCCACCTTCCTCCAGCAATATCAAAATGGTCGCCTTCGACAAGTGTGAGACCCGGCCGGCCCATATTGAGGCCATCCTCAATGGTCTCGACCGGTACAACCCCGAGACCACCACCGTCTTCCAGGACTATGTGGCCCTGCAGTGCGAGGACCGAACATTTGACTGCTACGCCAACTTGGCCCTGCTGAAGCTGTGAGTTCGAACTCTGTCTCTTATGGAAGAATTCCATTGCGAAAAGCCATATTTAAGCTCTACTATGATGAGTATCTTTTAAGCGTTTCCTATTACCTGACGTCCCCATAATATACTTGGGAGTGTTGAGAAATTCTGAAGATACTGAACGGGAAGAACCCATGCATTGGTTGAAACCAATAGCATGGCATGTTTTTTACAAGAACTTCAAATCGTCATGAAATTCGAATCGAAGCTGACAACAACCTCCAAAAATCCAGCTTCCAGTTCAACCCCCACCTCATCCAACCCGACACCGTGACCAACATCCTGGCCAAGGCCCTGACCGTGTTCCCCTCGCCCGCCTTCTCGCTCTGCCTCGCCCTGCTCCCAACAAGCACCCAGCCCTTCCCCACCACCAGCGAAGCCCAATCCGCCTCGCAGACCTCCGACTTCGTCGAGTCCGTCCAGAAGCTCACCCGCCTGTCCACCCTCCTCGAGTCCGCCCAGTATGCCCAGTTCTGGTCCACCCTCAACTCGGATGACCTGTACGCAGACTTGACAGCCGACGTGGCCGGTTTTGAGGAACTCGTCCGCATCCGCATCGCCGTCGAGGTCGGCAACACCTTCCGCTCCATCACCGCCGAGAACCTCGAGTCCTGGCTCGACGTCCGCAGCCGTGACGCGCTCAACAAGTTCGTCGTCGATGTCTGCGGCTGGAAGGTTGATGGCGCCATCATCCGCGTGCCTACCAACAAGGAGAACGAGGCCCGCTCCGAGGTCAAGAGCGAGCACGTCGGCATCGAGCAGTTCGGTCGTGTCATCCGCCGTGGCTTCGAGTTACCCGCATAAGCGCTTACTGCGGAAGCACTTTATTCTTGACTTTCTTTTCGCGTCGATTCAAAATGTTTCACTTCTTTCCTCTTTTCGTATCACCTTTTTTTAAAATCTCCAAAAAGCTGTGCGAGGGGAAATTTGATTTCCATCCATGACATGAGTTCATGAATCCCACCCCCGATCAAGTGACGAACCGACGATAGATTTCGCATGGAGGAGGGGCTCGGAGATGAGTCGGGACCTGGCGCATCTGGCGTTTCTTTCTTTTTTTTTTTTTTTTTTCT